>JAANYP010000630.1:0-60321 GCA_020465985.1 Centrapalus pauciflorus | reverse complement strand
TTTTGTTGTGTACAAATCACCGACATCAATAAGTTACATTTGGTCGATCTTTTTTAAATATAGGTCAATATGTATTAACGGGGTCACATGAGAAATACTATATTCCGTGAGAACGTAAAAACCACTCTAAAATTTGTGTATTCAATGTACAAAATTGTGTATTTTATGATAAATTATATGCATTTCATGTAAACTTTATGTATTTGGTGTTAAACGTCTCCATTTGATGTACGGATAAGTGCATTTGATAAATTTTGTAAGTTTAATTTGATGTTTAAATTTATACATTTAGTGTATACTTTACTAAATTTAAATTTAGATATAAGTTTAATATGAGATTATGATATTTATTAATATTAAGAGTAATAATGTTTTTATATTATAAATTTAAATTTTAACTATGTGTATTTAGAAGTTGTTCTTACGTTCTCATGGAATTGAGAATTCTTATTCCATCTATAAACAATTAAATCTTGTCGACTATGGTTGTGAGACATCTATAACTCCCAAAACTCCCATAAACGTTTCGTAACTTTGGAGGGACTTTACCAACAATATTTATAGTATATTAAGGTCAGTTAGGCACCTCTAAACATATTAGAATGATTTCATAACATTCCATGATCATGGAGCTCATACGGACTCCGAACGAGTCCGAAAATGGCCGAAAATTTCAACCGACAACACCAAGCTCCAACTGAGCTTGGAATCAATTCTAATCAATTCCATAACAATATTTGACATATTTAAGCTATTATTAGGTGTTAATAATATATTCAAACATTTAATTCAACCCAACAATGATTAGGAACTCGTTGAGGCATTTCACCGAACACTTGGCGTGCAGTTTCGACTTAAAACACCAATTTGAGTTCTTGCACATACTTTGTGTTTCCCAACTCATGCAAACACTTTAATAACACAATTGAACACTTTCCAAACATGTTATAATATAACATAGCATTTTATTACTTCATGGAGTTCATACCAACTCCAAATGGGTTCTAAATGACCAAAACTCAAACTAAGCCTTCAAAACTTCAAATGAGTTCCTACTAGCTTCTATTGAATTCCATTGCTATCAATAACATATTTGGGCTATGTTTAGCCATCCAATTAATATTTAATCATTCAATTCAACCCAACAATGGTTAAAAACTCTTTGTGGCATTTCACCGAACACTTGGCGTGCGATTTAGACTTAAAACACCAACTTGAGCCTTTGCTCGAGTTTAACCCCCAACCAATACATGGAATCATTAATATAACATATTTAGACCATTTTACATTTTTTCCACACATTTAAATCATAAAAGATCATACATTCATTCCTATGAACTCTTTTGAGTTCATAAATGGGTTAACACCCAAATCACCACTTTAAAGCTCCAAATGATCATATATTTAAATCCATTTGATTCCATATCAATATTTAACATATATGGATGAAGATTTAGCATATCTATCTTACTAAAACATAAAACTCAAATCCGTAACCCATTGGAGCTCATTTGAGCCCTAGCTTGGGTTTAAACCAAAACTAACTCAAACTATCAATGTAGTTGCATATTATGGCTCCATTTTGATCATATAACAACATATTAAAAGATTGGAGCCATTACATAACATTTCAACATGAACCCATTTAGGGTTTCCATCCCCAAAAATGGAGGAATAGAGAGAAGATGAAGAAGAGAATGAAGAAGGTGATTATACCTTTAATAATAGCACCAAATAATGAATTCTAGGCTTCAATCTTCACTTTGCCACCAACCATACAAAACCCTAGCTTTTCTCCATCTTTTCTTCTCTCAATCTCAAAAAAATGGTGAGTGTGTGTGGTGTGGGTAGATGGACGATTTTAAGAAGAAGAGGGGGAAGGTTTGGCCCTTGGCCACTTTGCCCCTCCTACTTATCTCATACACACAATACCCCCTTCCCAAACATTCCTTCAATTTTATTTTGATAAAATACCAAAGTACATTACCCATTCTTGTTAATGAAATACTAACCACATTGTATTTCATTTTTATCATACAAATCTCAATAATAGTAAATGTCATAAATTCTTGGCAATTAACTCATAATATTGCCCTTAAGCCCGCAATTTTAATAGTTCAATAAAATTAGTTACCTCTTTAGTCAATAATACTATCATCTCCAATTAATAATAATTATTCCAATAATTATATTAACTCAACATTATTAGGAATATAATTACCTCCTAATTATTTGGGGTGTTACATATAGCCAAATCCCAATCATTCTACTTACATAAATTAAAGGGTTTATTATGAAAAAAATTATCATGTATTCATGTTTTTTGCGTTTTCATCCCTTCATGTTATTTTTTTCCATAAAATCCTCAAGTTATTCTTTTCTTTTTGGTTTAGTAAAATTTGGACATTAGAACCCGGTTTTTCAGTTATTTAAATCCCGGTTCACTAATTATAACCGGTGTTTAATGTCTAAAATTTCACTAAACCAAAAAGAAAAAAAATAACTTAAGATATGCCTCTAAACCATTGTTGGTCCTATATGGTCTATCACCCTGCACACCCTCAAATACGGCTCTATTCTCAAATCTACACCTAAGTGACAAGTTGTCACTTACAACTAAGGTCACTCATTGATCCCACCTAGGTACGTAGCAATTTCGCCTACCCAAGGCCTACAATCTAATGGATTTGCCCAACCTTTGAACTTAGATATGGTTCACAAAGATCGGTCCTCCAATTCAAACTTGATTTGATTTCACTTTGATTTCGCAACGCTTTCGTTATTTATTAATTAATTTTTCTTCCTTAAATCCACTCCAAACGCAATGATATTGAATCCCCAATTTGCAATTACTAATTTATTGTCGAACCACATAGATCTATTTATTTTTAAGTTACTTTAAATCTCGGCACTAACCCTATGCCCATGGTTGCGATTGTAAATTGACGGGGATTAGGTCTTTAATAACTTGCATATATAGACTAAACCAAGCAATTAGTAGCAGACGTTTAACAAGGAATAAACATTAAATTATGGGTTTAGTACGTGATTTCACCTTCGAAAATCAGCGCACATACTCTTAAAAAAGTTGGCAAGTTGAGCTTCGTCATCCATTGTTGCTTGATCATAGAGGTTTAACTCTCAAATTGGGATGATTTGAAGGAAGTAGTTTTCGCTAACTCTCGTAATGGTGTATATATATGATAGCTGCGAACTCGACGGAAAATAGAATAAATAAATCCCAATTCTTACCATTTTGAATTTGATTTCCAAGATATTTATTTATTTTATGACAAGCATTGATTTCCAAAATATTAAATTTATAATTGACATGATAGACCCTCTAGTTTATTTGTTTATACAATTAAAGGCCTCAATTTGATAAATAAATAAGTAAACCAACGGAAGATTAGTAGTGAATGCACGTATCAAGACGCAACCTCCACGGACCCCTACCGGCTAAAATATGATTCATACTTAAAATCGTAAAGAAATCAGTGTGGTTATAGGAACCCATCGATCATTAGTTGCTTGCTAGTAAATGTGACAATATCGACCCAACAAGCTAAGTAGATGGGACGGTTAAAATAACCGGTGAAACACCCATACAATAATAATCCATGTTTAAGTGTAATTAACAATAATTTGTACATCAATACTTGCGGAATTAGGGTAGAATTAAAACTTTTACAACTAATGCATCATAAGTGATGCATCCGAATAACAACTATTGAATCTACAAGGTTACAAGGTTACAGGTCACGATCCTGCAAACGAATAGTCAAGGCCAAGAGGTCGTCGACTAACCCAAACCCAACACAATCACCAAAGCATACCATTAGTCTCGAGTCTACACTCTGAATAATGAGGAAAAATATAAACTTCCCGCTCGATAGCTCAAACCTGCAAAAGGTTAACAACTAAAGCGGTAAACAACAAAAGTTGTTTAGTGAATTCTAAGATTAATATAAATAACAATTACATGCTAACCATGTCTATCCAACACATATTTTCTATCAACCAAAGATATAAGGGCCTATGATGGCCAATGCCAAGTTAGAATGGGATCACCTCATCCTCGTTGAGGACTATCAGTGTCCCACATCAATTATTTACCTATTCGAATTCACAACAAGATGCCTCATCTCACTGAGGACTATTAGCATTCTCGACATTTACCAATGTCACATGTTCCACCGTCACCGCCCGGCCTAGCCGAGTCAAGGTGGGGAACCAACTCAACTCTTGGAATCCACTACACCGCTAGACATAATCGAGCCAAAGTGGGGATTCCAACGCGTGTCATAATAACACGTTGTAACGCCTTTACAAAGATGCCTTACCAAATTGGCACGTTACATTACCACAGTACGTACTACCAACGACTCCAATTCAAAGGTGAGAACAAACATGCTTGCGGCCCAACGTGTCACAATCATCGCCACGAAGGCGGCCCGTTGTCGTCCTCACATGATGTCAACACCACCACTAGGATATAACTCATGCTTGCAGCCTAACGTGTCATAATCATCGCCCGCAGGCGGCCCGTTGCCGTCCTCACACGAGATAATCCCATCCAAATCCAAATACCACATACCCCATGATCGTCTAGGGTTCCCTATCAAAGTCGGGAGTGGTATGGCCTCTAAGCAAATACGAGGTTGTCCCTATCAAGTACGGGACTTCCGACAATACAAGCACATCGGCATCCGGCATCCAAAGGGGCCAGGAATAATCCATGGACATCCAAAGGGGTCCAAAACGCATTCCACAACAAATTAGGGTTCAAGAGGACTCATGAGAGTCTATAATGGTCCATAAGACCAATTAAGGAAACCACCCATATGGATCTACTAACCGTTCTTCAATAATGGTTCTAACACATCATCGGGGTCGCTTGACAATACTAATAAACCTACCGGTTAAATAGTCCTTTATGCCAAATCATAATCAAATAGATTTCCATAAAAGCGATCCAATATACAACTTAAAGAGTCATGCATATATCCCAACTACTATTAATCAATCACAAAAGTGAGTAGTCCAACCTACGAGATCATCAAACGTGAATTACCAACTTCCAACCAATATTATGCATACAGGTAAGAGGTTAGACATATTATATGAATTGCATAACAAACCAATACACAACTATGTCAACTATCATGGCAATTCGCTTTTCAATTCATGATGCATGACAACATGTTCAATAAGGCTATAATGAATCCATCTATAGCATGTGAATATGCATGGTCAAGTAGCATGTTATCAACAAGACATAAACAACAATTAACATGTAATCATTCGTCCACATTAGTCCTAGAACTCACAGCGGTTGGCTAATTATAGCCTTGATGTCTCAATTTTGACCCAGATATGCCCAAATAAGGCAAATGCTTCTTCCAATAGGCTCCAATGATCAAATTCACCTACATGATATTTACATAACAAATATATAAGCCCTCAAAGCTTATTAAGTCCGCAAAGTTCTCTGAATGTGAGTTCGGGTATCAACGTAAGAGTTTCCGGTCATTCCGGTATCCAACGAACTCGGAATCATGTTCCAACTTTGGGAACAACTAGACTCATGCAATAGGAGTTGCAAACAAGTGTTGGATCCCAACAGAGAGGCTCAATGCTCTCAACAACTCTTTAAACCCTTCCAATTACATTTCGGGTTCCAAACCGAAAGCCTTATATCCATTTCGGGACTCTATGAGACCCGAATGTGGAATTAAACTTTAGAACCCTTTAAACACTTAATTTAGATGTATTTTACAAGTATTAGATGTTAGCATAGGACCCCATAGCTAAAAATCAAATTTTTGGACAGCCAGATTTGACTCAGCGAGTCGCCTGGGTGACTCGTCGAGTCGCTCAAATTTTTGTGAGTAGAAAAATTTGACTCAGCGAGTCGCTCACAGACCTGCACTTCTTCCCCCTACGGGTTTAACACCCAAAATTCCAAAACTCAACCAAACTCAAAACCAACACTTGAAATCGATTATACAACATATTTAAACACTTTTGAACTCATTTTGAGCTTCTAAAACATCCCAAATGCAACCGATTGATCCATGGCTCAATTTGAGCCCTAAATTGGATTTCAACCAAAATTAACTCAAACTAACACAAACTACCAATGTAGTTGCATATTATGGCTCCATTTTGATCATATAACAACATACTAAAAGATTGGAACCTTTAATAAACATTTCAGCATAACCCCATTTAGGGTTTCATCTCCAAAAATGGAGGAAACGAAAGAAAATGAAGAAGAAGAACAAAGGAGGTGTTTATACCTTCAATAACCAACGAAATGAGCAAGATTTGAGCTCCAAAACACTTCAATCTTCAAAATCTATCCACAACTCTACTCTCTTTTTCTCTCAAAAGAACAAGAACACACACACACACACTATGAAGTGTGTGTGTTGGTCGATCAATAAGAAGGGGAGGGGAGAAGGGTTTGGCCTTTGGCCACCCTTAACCCCTCAATTTTCATATTTTATCCATATAAACCCTCTCAACTCATATCTTTCATTTTAATAAAACAAATCAAAATACATTACCTATTTTGTCAATTCAATAACTAATCAACATTATATTATTCAATTCCAAATAATAGCATAGTGAAATAATACTCGACAGTTATCTCATAATAATGCTTATAGGTTCACAATTACAACTGTTCAATAAAGTTGGTTACCTCTTTAGTCAATATTATTATTATTTCCAATTAATAATAAATAATCCCATACTTATATTAATTCAACATTATTAGGAATATAATTACCTCTTAATTATTTGGGGTGTTACAACCGGTAATAAAAAAACTAAGCTAGAACATATACTTCTTTTAAAAAATGAAGTATTAAACATATTGTTTTTTGAAAAAAATTCAAAATTATGTAAAATTCTTTTCTTTTGGTCGTCGGCAGTTTGACCTGTTTGCTTGAATGCGGCCTTTACTTGAACTGGATCTCAAGATGTGAGATATTCTATTTATATTGTATATGATTGACAACTCCAGTTTATTTGTTCAGAGTTAGACCCTATTTTAAGATAAAATATTTTTAATTTTAATCAACAAGTTTAACAATGTTATGGAAACGTGATCCGTGTAGAATCATTGGTTTTCGGTTTGGTTTGACTCTATACAACGATTGTACTTGAACGCGTTAAAACCAAAGTGTTTTGGTTAAAGATTTGGAAATAATATTCCTAAAAGACACAATAAACAAATGATACTGCTAGTGTCATGTCAACACAAAAAAATGATAGCTCATAATGTTACCATAAACAGATTGGGTCTTGGAGTTGGACAATATATAAATGAGAGATCTTTAACTTTTGGCCTTAAGAGTTGAAATAATGGAAATAATTCCTCCATTCAAGGGTTTAAGGTTTGGCCAAGGAGATTGATATCCGCTCGTCGTAAAGCGTTCAAAAATAATTTATAAAAACACCAATCACCTTAACTTATAGCTAGGGTAAGTGGGATCGTCTCCTCAGGGAGCATGTGGTTATCAATAATATTCTACGATAGTTATTAACTAATAATAAAAACTAATTATTAAACTAATTGAAGGAAGGAAGCAATTGAGAGGAACGTTGGAAAATTAATTATAGCTTTGTTAAGAAAACTTAAAGAAAATAAGAACGCCAACGACTTCGGGTTTAAGGTTTGGGTGGAATTATGGATAATTGATCTAAGGTTGCTAATTATTTAATTATTTATGATTCCGATTAATTATCTTTGTAACCTAACCACATAGACATAGTTATGACAATCACATCTATCGCAATCCGTATTTTGGGCACGAATCGTGTCATGTTCACAGTCCGTCTTAACTCCTAATCTAATGAGCTCGGCACGGCATGTAACACGGCTACGACGCGTCTTACGATAAAGATATAAATAGAAGCGAACGGAACAATATCTTTAAATAATAATCACACAGAAAACTAATAAAACATATCGTTCGTTACAATAATAAATCAACGAAAAACATAAATACTTAAATAATAAACAAACCCTTGAACGATAATAGCGTGATAATCATCAACCAACGCGTACGAAACATTGAACTTGTCAGGAACAACCTTCGTAGTTGTTGGATTGATGGGGGAAAGATGGAGCGTAGAAGGAACCAAACCCCAAACCTTTCGCCGTTGGTTTCGCGCAGACTACATCGCGATGGATGAATCTGGACTTTTCTTCCTCTTTTCTCTTCAATTTCTCCTCAAAATATGTGTGTTTTTTCGTCTGGAAGCTTGTCATATATATAGGCAGCTCTGAAAAACCCTAAAAATCACGAAATTAATATTTTATGGGTTGGGCGCAGCCGTGGGCGCAGGCCTGCGCCCCGCCCTGCGCTTGGGTCTAAAATCGCGTATTTTGGCAGAATAAATCATTCTGTTGAGCACTCGGTTGGGGAGCAGGGCTGCGCCCCAGTCTGCGCTTGGCTTTCTATAAATCTTCTCCGATTGCGCTCAAATCTGCCAGACTTTTACTTGAGAGGATTACCTACATGCGTAATGAGTTTTATCAATAGTAGAACATTCCAAAGCACAATTTACTCATTTTAACTCCTTTTAAGATTTAACCCTTCAATTGATAAAAACAATTAAATGTAGCATTATACCAATACTTTATACATAAAATAATATCATTTAAACACATTAAAGTCGGTATAAAATGATCCGATCAAACATCCCCAACTTAAACCTTGATCGTCCCGAGCAAGAAAACTAAATCAGACTTTAATGTTCAAGATTTCTTTTACCAGGCGTATGATAAATCAGTGACTCTCTAATTAATTTATCAAATTAGTAACAGCCTTCATACTAAACGTCCATGCATGATCATAACTAAAAATTCGTTTCCGTTACACTGTGTTAAAACCGCTATCAACACTTTACCTCCCAAACATTCCTCACCATAAACCACCTATTTTTGCTCAAGGTTACATGCATGCAATTTTACCGGTTTTGACGTTTATAATGAACTCACTTATCATTTGATAATTTCATTTAGCACACTTACGAGTTATTTTATTAAGGGTTTGAACATGACTTTTCTAACGAGTCCATGTAACGGAAAATTGGTCAACCGCTCCCAAACCAGTTGGCTTTAGGGGATTAGGTATAGAATACCCCTCAGACTTCTTTTCCGAACTCGTTAGGCCACCCCTTACAGTTTAAGCACCTACGCCTCACGGATTTACTTGCAACACTCCCCCTTATTGCTTAGGTGTATCGATGTCTTTTGAAATGTTGGTTTTGATAAAGTGTTTTATTCTTTAAAACCACACACGAGTGTAACATACTCAAATTCTTTTATTAATCTCATGCATGCACATTTGTTATGACTCTTTTTAATAATTTTTAAATTAACTTGATCATCACTGATATCACTTGGTATTAATCTATTTCCTAACTAGAATCATCATTTTAAGTTACTTGCTCAAACCAAAATAAATTAGGGAGATAAGATCAGTGCATTATTACTTTTAGTTGATTAATCAAAACACTATTGTTCAAGGGTGAACACACAAATGTAAAATAAAAACTAAAAATTAAAAATCATGAAAAACTAAACTAATTTAAATGCAAGCACACTCGCACACTACTATTTAAAACATAACAAAAGGAACGAAGGGACCTGATCATTAAATGCAAAATCCTGGGTCAGTCGCCTTCTATCTTTCGCAATGTAATCATCCACTCATATACATTATATCTCCTTGCAAGTCAATCCTCCTCTTCAACTTTGGACATCATTGTCCCAATACCAATATAGATTAGACTGAGATTCAAGTGGATGAGTGTACGAATAATGTAAAATCATGCCTAAAAAATGAATGTATTTATTTTCATGACATAGTTAAATAAATAGCGAGATAGTCGTTTGAAGCCGCAGTTGGGGTGGAATAACATCCCCAACTTAATTATCTACCAATTCTCGTTATAATACTTAAAAGTCATGAGAATACTATTAATTAAATTGACAAATTATAATGATGCAAGCTAATTAAATGCAATAAACTAAAATGCATATGAGCGATTCATATCATGATTTAATTAAAAGGTGAGTTAAATCATTTTAAGCATTGGTAATTGGGGTGAGAGCAAACATCCCCAACTTAATTCCCTACTGCACCTATATTTTCTTTTAAATCACACATGATATGCATTTGAGAACTATAAACTATAATGCACTAAAATAACAATAATTGGAACCTTAAACTAAATAAACATAAATATACACTAAACCTCACTTTCGTAGGGATCACGATTGCACTTAGCATGTGCAACAAGCCTTTAAACCCCCCGGTAGCCCGGGTGGACGAGTTATAGTCTCGTGAGGGTTTCTATTAAACACACCCACAAAGTTCATTGGGTTGCCTCCCAAGAAGCGCTAAGTTTTACGTCTTCAGCCAGACGATACCTCTTCAAGGTGGTTTGTCACCTTGTCCACATACATTACCCGGATATTTGATCGGTTTTTCCCTTCGTGCGATTCGTACTCCATAGGTACCTGAAATATCATGAAAAATAATTAGCATTGAACTAGAGCTAGTTTCAGGCATTAAACTTTTTAAATAATAATTGAAATAAGGGAGTTCGAAATATGGAGTTGTCTCCGTTGATGGTTGGAGCAGATCTTTTATAACAACTTCACTTTCGACTCTCTCTTCCTCGTTAAAGTTTAGTAATTCTAAGGACGTCTCTTGATGGATATCTTGATGCTCGAATCCTCGCTCATCATAAAAGTCATCATCCGGCTCCATGTACATCTCCCTCTCCGCTTCTTGTTTTAAAAAAAGATCGGTGATTTGCCCCCATGTGTTCACGAGATATTGGAGATGTTTGGTGTTTGCCTCCATAAATGTCATGCATTCCCTCATGGATGTCATGACATTCTCTTGATAGCACCGATTTTCATCATATAATTGCTGCTGAGATGGATAATAATCATTATAATAATACTCATCGGAATCCGGATGTCGTTCCCATGGATTGTACGAATCACGACTCGAGTAGTAAGAATCATGATTATCATAATTAGAATAATATTGATCATTATAATCCGAGTAATTATGTTTGGATGGATAATAATCATAATTATATGAAGATTCCATTCCAAATAATTAAAAAAAAAATTTAAAAACTAAATAAAAATTAAAGAAAGTAAAGTAAAATAAAATAAAATAAAATAAACCAAAGTAAACCTAAACAACTATCGTAAAACAAAACTAATAAGCGCACTAGCTCCCCGGCAACGGCGCCATTTTGATATCCGCTCGTCGTAAAGCGTTCAAAAATAATTTATAAAAACACCAATCACCTTAACTTATAGCTAGGGTAAGTGGGATCGTCTCCTCAGGGAGCATGTGGTTATCAATAATATTCTACGATAGTTATTAACTAATAATAAAAACTAATTATTAAACTAATTGAAGGAAGGAAGCAATTGAGAGGAACGTTGGAAAATTAATTATAGCTTTGTTAAGAAAACTTAAAGAAAATAAGAACGCCAACGACTTCGGGTTTAAGGTTTGGGTGGAATTATGGATAATTGATCTAAGGTTGCTAATTATTTAATTATTTATGATTCCGATTAATTATCTTTGTAACCTAACCACATAGACATAGTTATGACAATCACATCTATCGCAATCCGTATTTTGGGCACGAATCGTGTCATGTTCACAGTCCGTCTTAACTCCTAATCTAATGAGCTCGGCACGGCATGTAACACGGCTACGACGCGTCTTACGATAAAGATATAAATAGAAGCGAACGGAACAATATCTTTAAATAATAATCACACAGAAAACTAATAAAACATATCGTTCGTTACAATAATAAATCAACGAAAAACATAAATACTTAAATAATAAACAAACCCTTGAACGATAATAGCGTGATAATCATCAACCAACGCGTACGAAACATTGAACTTGTCAGGAACAACCTTCGTAGTTGTTGGATTGATGGGGGAAAGATGGAGCGTAGAAGGAACCAAACCCCAAACCTTTCGCCGTTGGTTTCGCGCAGACTACATCGCGGTGGATGAATCTGGACTTTTCTTCCTCTTTTCTCTTCAATTTCTCCTCAAAATATATGTTTTTTCGTCTGGAAGCTTGTCATATATATAGGCAGCTCTGAAAAACCCTAAAAATCACGAAATTAATATTTTATGGGTTGGGCGCAGCCGTGGGCGCAGGCCTGCGCCCCGCCCTGCGCTTGGGTCTAAAATCGCGTATTTTGGCAGAATAAATCATTCTGTTGAGCACTCGGCCCTGCGCCCCAGTCTGCGCTTGGCTTTCTATAAATCTTCTCCGATTGCGCTCAAATCTGCCAGACTTTTACTTGAGAGGATTACCTACATGCGTAATGAGTTTTATCAATAGTAGAACATTCACAATTTACTCATTTTAACTCCTTTTAAGATTTAACCCTTCAATCGATAAAAACAATTAAATGTAGCATTATACCAATACTTTATACATAAAATAATATCATTTAAACACATTAAAGTCGGTATAAAATGATCCGATCAGAGATCGACTCCTAGTCATCCCCCTCCATTCTCCCTAGCTACATCAACCAGAGTGTATTCATTTTCTCACTTATCCATTATTAGCCTCTATGATTAGATCCAACAAAAAAATAAAAAGTTGTTCAATCTTTTCCTCCCATTCAGATCGAGAAGAAATGTCTCACCATAATCAGATTTCATAAAATATTGATGCCAAATCGTCCACCCTTTTTCACTACTTCAAGAAACCAGTTTTCTCACGATATATCCCTCTCCATTCTCCAGTTTTCAATGCAATGAAAGCACCAGTTGATACAGCAGAGTTTTAGATGCCTAATCTCCCAGATAATTGGAGAGGAAGCAGAGAGTTTGGGGCAATTTTCTTCATATCCATAAAAATGGAAATTACATGAATTAAATATCTGCAACTCCTAAACTTAAGCTAGAAAATAGGGAGAGTAAGTGGAAAACATGGGAAAATGCTAATAATGGAGAACTTGCGGGTAAAACTAACTGGAAACTGCCTTGACTTCATATTCTCTCTGACTAATCAACAATGGTGCTTAATCATGGATGGTTCGTTTAGGCCTGAATTGCAACCCGAGTGAGTCCAGCAGCTGGGCTGCCCTTGCTGGATCACCAGCTTGGGTTGTATCAAAATCCATAATTTTTACCAATCCATATTTATAAAAAAATGTGGAATAATTTTTAAGTTCTACTTATCTTTATTCTCTAGAGCACCTGATGCCATTCCATCAGCATTAAGCATGAAGTAATAAAATTCAATTCTTCCAATGTGTAAATCAGGAACAAACACACATGATTCAACAGGTTAACGACACTCTAATGGAAACATATTTGTCTGGTTTTGTTTCAAATAGAGACTTTCTCTACACTTTTCGAGCATACGTTAGTTTGGTGCAAAATGGCTCCGCAGAAGTTCCTATCTTGTAGGTTTTCCTATCAGGTCCCAAGAAGGTCATCCATTTCTTCACAACATCACGAAGCTCCATTTCTGGAGAAAGAAGTTTTCCATTCATGAATATAGAAACCTGTTAGGAACATTAAGCAAATCAATTTGGATGTCAAATTCCATTGTGAGATGAAACACCAAAAAACATTTGCAGCATATTTTTCTTAATTTATTGTAGAGAAATGGTATCACTACCTAAAATAATAAATAGGATAAAACTATATCCATGTGTAAATTAAACAGGAAAATAAATTAGATCATACCTCGTTTTGGCTGCGAAGTTGAAGTTGCAAGGCGATATTGTTCATAAGCATTGACACATTGGCATGAACTTTCCTATCCATGCTAAAATAGTTTTGTTGTTGGTCGGTATACGGTGGTATATCAAAGTTATGAAGACCAAAGAAAAGATTATCAATCTTAATGTGTATCAAAATGAACAAACTAAATTCGCATTGTTAATTCGTAGTCAAAAGCCAGATGTACTTACATGATGTTTATGTTTGGTTCATTCAGGGGTGGCAATGACTCCTTTCTGTTCCTACAGAAACAGAGAAAATAATATGTAAAGATAACATAATAGTAAAGATGCTATTATGTATCAACCATATAATTAATTAAACGAGCACGCTCATATATCTCTTACTGGTTGATGGAAGGAGCTAAAATGAACCACATAGAAAGGGTCTTTTTTGAAGGATTTAGATGCCTTCTGGCATCTACTACATCTTGCGGGCCTATTTTTGTTTCATTTAAAGGCGTAGCAACAATTTTCTCTTTTCCTTTCTTCTTTGATCCCTCGGTTTTTGGTGCTTCATCCTTGCGTTTTTTCCCTTTAGATTGGACACAAGTTGTTTCTTCTACATCAGGTCTCACTTGGATCTCCCACATATCAGAAGGATGTTCAATTGGCTCATCAGTAATTTTCCTCTTTCCTTTATCGGAAGACTGGATCTGCAGTATAAATAATTGATCGTATAACGTACAGAAAGATTAGCAAATTATAGCAGTCCTAGCTTTGGTCTTGTTGTTTCAAGGTGGTATTTCTTATGTTGTAGTTTTGAGGGGTTTTTTTTAAGTTGCAATCTCTAGATTTTTCCAGTTTTTTGCAATAAAGCTCTCTTTGCCATTCAAATTTTTTTTGAACAGAGTGATACATTGCTAGAAGTTATTCTTTTTATTTGTTGTAATCTGTGATGTAATGGTGTGACAGAATATAAATTACCTCCAGCTTCCCTTTTCCTTTCTCAAGTGATCTGTCTTTATTCATTTTGCTTGCTCCTTGCTTATCATGTGATTCTTTGTGAACACCCAATGGATTTTCATTGATGCTTATCCCTGTGGCACCCCGCCTGCAAAACATAAACTTGAAGGATCCTTAGCAAGTTACAGATAGATATCTAGGAACACAGATTCAGTTTTATTCAAAATCTGTAGTCTGATGTAACAATGTTGGTTATAAACAGATTTGAGAAACTGTTCAAAACAGATTAATTACTAATTCATATATTAACACCAGAATAAGTACTCTTTTCATAATTTCACTTCCTGGAGGCATTAATTGGAACTAAGTTTCGCTGCAGGTCTGGTGTTAGTTTACTCCAACAGCTCACAGGTTTTTGGATGCATATAGGGTCAAATTCATTAATCTTGTTACTTATTTTCTTGTTTATTATTTTTAGAAGTTAGGAGTCTAAAAACTAATGCTAAGGGACCAAAGGGGTGTTTGTATTAAAGTTTTGGATGCATGTGCTTATATGCTAATTTACTTTCCAAAACTTTATTTTCAATATCATTTGTTAAGGGATGTCATTTATACCCAACAAAGAATTGTCATACACAACAATTTTATGTAAATTTATCATTACTAACCTTTTTATTGTATTTACATGTTATCTTGTTCATTAATGGTAGATTAGTCATTTTATGTAAAATTGTTGTACGTGTATGATAAATTTTTGTTGTGTAGAAATCACCGACATCAATAAGTTACGTTTGGTATATCTTTTTCAAATATAGGTCAATATGTATTAACGGGGTCACATGAGAAATACTATATTCCGTGAGAACGTAAAAACCACTCTAAAATTTGTGTATTCAATGTACAAAATTGTGTATTTTATGATAAATTATATGCATTTCATGTAAACTTTATGTATTTGATGTACGGATAAGTGCATTTGATAAATTTTGTAAATTTAATTTGATGTTTAAATTTATACATTTAGTGTATACTTTACTAAGTTTAAATTTTAGATATAAGTTTAATATGAGATTATGATATTTATTAATATTAAGAGTAATAATGTTTTTATACTATAAATTTAAATTTTAACTATGTGTATTTAAAAGTTGTTCTTACGTTCTCATGGAATTGAGAATTCTTATTCCATCTATAAACAATTAAATCTTGTCGACTATAATTGTGAGACAATCCAACAAGAGCTAGTTTGTGTGCCCATATAGTTAACTTCTTTTATAGCCAAATCTTAATCAATCTACTTACATAAATTAAATACATAAAGATGAAACAAGTACAAAAAAATGAATAATTTAGAGCAACTAGTGGCTATTTAGTATTAATTGGGATATTTTGATCACAAAATAAGTCAGGGGGCGTTTGGTTCGTAGATTTTTTCCTTTGGGATTTGCATTTTTTCAAAGGATTTGCATTGTGCAGCATTTGCATTTGTCAGGATTTTGTCAAAGATTTTGCATTATCTTATAAAAAAAATTTGTTAATCTGAAGAATGCAAGGTAACTGGGATTTAAAATCCTAGGGGTGAGCCTGGGTTTTTAAATTACAAAAAATAAATGGATTTATAAAATCCTAGGATTTTAAATCCTTACTGGAATCTGTGAACCAAACACAAGATTTTAAATGCAAATCCCAGTGAATCCCAGAAAAA
Organism: Centrapalus pauciflorus; assembly: GCA_020465985.1. Lineage (NCBI taxonomy): Eukaryota > Viridiplantae > Streptophyta > Magnoliopsida > Asterales > Asteraceae > Centrapalus > Centrapalus pauciflorus. The sequence goes on along the minus strand of JAANYP010000630.1, from coordinate 43,889 downwards.
CGCGAACCAAACGCCCCCTCAGTTTTCATAAGCAAAGCCACTTGTATTTCCTTAAACATAAAAGAAATAACAAGTATGCCTCTAAACCATTGTTGGTCCTATATGGTTTATCACCCTGCACACCCTCAAATACGGCTCTATTCTCAAATCTACAATACTCATTGATCCCACCTAGGTACGTAGCAATTTCGCCTACCCAAGGCCAATGATCAAATGGATTTGCCCAACCTTTGAACTTAGATATGGTTCACAAGGATCGGTCCTCCAATTCAAACTTGATGTGATTTCACTTTGATTTCGCAACGCTTTCGTTGTTTATTTAATTAATTTTCTTCCTTAAATCCACTCCAAACACAATGATATTGAATCCCCAATTTGCAATTAATAATTTATTGTTGAACCATATAGATCTGTTTATTTTTCAGTTACTTTAAAAATCGACGATAACCCTACGCCCATGGTTGCGATTTTAAATTGACGGGGATTAGGTCTTTAATAACTTGCATATATAGACTAAACCAACCAATTTGTAGCAGACACTTAACAATGAATAAACATTAGATTATGGTTTTAGTACACGATTTTACCTTCGAAACTCAGCGCACATACTCTTAAAAAAGTTGGCAAGTTGAGCTTCCTCGTCCATTGTTGCTTGATCGTAGAGGTTTAACTCTCAAATTGGGATGATTCGAAGGAAGTAGTTTTCGCTAACCTCGTAATGGTGTATATGATAGCGACCTCGACGGAAAATAGAATAAATAAATCCCAATTCTTACCCTTTTGAATTTGATTTCCAAAATATTTATTCATTTAATGACAAGCATTGATTTCCAAAATATTAAATTTATAATTGACATGATAGACCCTCTAGTTTATTTGTTTAGAGTTATACCCTAACTTAAGATAAAATATTTTTAACAATGAAAACATAATCCAAATAGAAGCATCGTTTTTTTTGTTTGGTTCTACGTTATACAGCTTTTGTACTTGAATACATCAAAACCAGTCTGTTTTGGTCAAAGGGTGTAAATAATAAATATTCCTAAGACATAAAAGGCGGATATCAATGGGGTTTAGCCCCTTTGATAAGAGTGGTGTTATGTAAGTGGTTCGACTCCCGTCGGATGCAAGTTAGAAAAGTTTGCCGTTCAAAAAAAAATAAAAAAAGCGGATGATATTCCTTATTGCTAGTCTCATTCGAACCTAATTGTTGCACAACAAAAATAATGAGCTCATAATGTTACCATAAATGGATTAAATGTGAGAATTGTAAATGTAATAATGTAAAATTTGTTTTCTTTTCTAGGTTTGTGCAAGAATTGAATGTAACCTCAAAAGAGGATGCTGTTGAGATATTTTAGTATAAACCCTAATGGGTTTATTCAATATTGTGCCTTTGGCCTCCAATATATAAAATAAATAATGACACTTGGCTTCCTATATAAAATAACTAAACCAACGGAAGATTAGTAGTGAATGCACGTATCAAGACGCAACCTCCACGGACCCCTACCGGCTAAAATATGATTCATACTTAAAATCGTAAAGAAATCAGTGTGGTTTTAGGAACCCATCGATCATTAGTTGCTTGCTAGTAAATGTGACAATATCGACCCAACAAGCTAAGTAGATGGGACGGTTAATGTAACATCCGACATTTTAGGTACCCTTTTATATTATTTAAAATTTCCTATTAATTTTTTTTAATAAATAGTATCTTACGAAGTGAATATCTCCTAGGACTATGAAACAACTAAATAAATAATAGTCGTGCATTAGAGAGTTGTACATTATGGATCGATAGTAAAGAAGAATATGAGCATGCTAGTAAATAAATTAGTGAGGATATGGTAATGAAAATGTATTAATTTTGTGGCTAAATTATATTAAAAATAAAGTTTTAGTGGCTCAAATAATAGGGTGCAAGAGTTTAGGGACTAAATTGCAATTTTTAGAAATTAAAATCAGATTTTTTTTGTGGAAAATTCTTGATTGGCCTAGAGATTTCATCACACCTCCATATATGCTTCTTCCTCCTCTTCACCCACGTTTCTTGGAGACTAAGAAGAAGCTCAACAAAAATCTGAAATCTTGGAGAAGGAAAAGAGTCTTAGGGGTAAGTGTTTCAACTCTAACATTCTCCTTCTTGATGTATCATCTTCTTCGTTATGATTTGCATTCATCAATGGAAGAACTAGGTTTTTGACCAACCAATGAAAAGAGTAAAACTTGATCATTGAATACGAATCAATCAAGCTTGTGAGTGTTATTTACATCTTTTGTATGTGTATTGAAGGATTCCATTGCAAGAATTATAAGAAACTTGTATAACTCAAGTGGGTTAATGGTGATTTCAACCTAGGCTTGTAGAAATCAAATGATGGTTAAATGATGCTAAAATGTTGTTATAATAACTCCTTGTATCTTAAAAATTCAATATTTATCGTTATTTATTGAGCTTGGATCATCAAACATGGTAGAATATGAAATTTGGGGAGTTGGGGAAATTTGATGCTGAAAAAGGAGGAAACCAGGCTCTGTCTGAGAGCGACTCGCCGAGTCGCGATTAGGCGACTCGACGAGTCAAATAGTTCTGTCCAAAAAATTCATATTGTGATTCAAGGGCTCTTGCTTTGGTTTTAGGCCACTAAAACTCTTCTAAATTAAGGGTTTAAAGTATTATAAAGTCAAATTGGGATTAGGAATCGTGTAAGGCTTCAAAATGATGTATGAGCTTTCTTGAAGGAACCGAAATAGAGTATATTTGCTACTCGAGTGTGGAGACGTGTTGCTAAGGCCTAAAATCATCAAACACTAACTAAAACATGATAGATGATTATTTTAACCTATAGACCAAGTTGAGATGGGTTCTAATTCATATCAAGGGACTTAGGTGCTTACTTAGAAGTCCATAAAAAGTATGTAAAAGTAGTTTAGGAGGATGTTCTTACATTTACTCATCATTAACATGCTTGGTGATCATATGTATGTTTAGGTATCATATAGCTAACTTCGGCGATCTTGGAGCTTGTTGCGAGGCTTACACTAACTCTATGACCATATATTGTGTTGGCTTGTTATTGACGGGATCTTTTATGCATTGATTGTGAGTACTAGTATTAATTTTGTACCTCATACATGATGATACTTGCTTATCTCCCTTAATTATGTCACTTGTTTCATGTTCATGCTTCATGTTATTTAAACTATGATCATCATGCTTATTCATTTACCTTGATTGATTCATATGGTATTTACTAAGATGTACATGTGTTTATAATTGATTATGATATAGTACATTACTGTGTGTGATGTACATTATAGCCATACTACCGATGATCTCGGAGTATGATGCCGTACTTCATTGTTGGCGGGAGTACGATGTCGGGTACTGCGGGCCCCGATGATTTTTGGTGCTACACACTCCCTGGAAGTACACATAGTGTGTAGTGTTGTCGTGACACTATCAAGAGTCTCCCTCTTGATATGTCTCATCTCCTTTGATATCTCTTATATAATATGTTTTATGGTGATGATTCTTGCATTGTAGGTATATTAATTCGGTTAGCTATTGTATGTGGTACATTATTGATCTAGTCACTCACTAAGCATTATTGCTTAACCATTTCGTTGATTTACACTTTTCAGGAGTAGAAGGAAAAGAGAAAGAAAAGGTAGAATCGAGCAAAGTTTGAAGTAGGAGGCAGTGATCAAGATAGTCTCTTTTGGTACATTTAATTATGCCTTATTTTGGGGAGGGAGTAGATCACCCTTGTGTTATATTTCATCATGACTTTATTTATTTAAGCTTGATGAAGGTTGATGTGCTCAATCCCATTATTTGCAATGTACTTGGGTCATCAAAGTCTGATATGGTGACGTTAGAACTTGTGTATCTTGGGCGATGGTCTCATTTAATACTGTTAGTTAGATCAATGGGCGTATAAGCGCATAAAACTCTGATTTGTTTTGAGAAATTGTATTTTGGAATTTGATGAATTGGAAATGTATTTTGTAGTTATTTTTGAATCCAGAAATACAGGTTGGAATTATTGATATTACGAATAGGTCATGCCGAATTTTCGTTAGAAATATTGATTATTAATACTGTTATTTTTAATTAGAGTTTGGTGTTACAGTTAAAATAATCGGTAATAAAAAAAACTAAGCTAGAACATATACTTCTTTTAAAAAATGAAGTATTAAACATATTGTTTTTTGAAAAAAATTCAAAATTATTTAAAACTCTTTTCTTTTGGTCGTCGGCAGTTTGACCTGTTTGCTTGAATGCGGCCTTTACTTGAACTGGATCTCAAGATGTGAGATATTCTATTTATATTGTATATGATTGACAACTCCAGAGTTAGACCCTATTTTAAGATAAAATATTTTTAATTTTAATCAACAAGTTTAACAATGTTATGGAAACGTGATCCGTATAGAATCATTGGTTTTCGGTTTGGTTTGACTCTATACAACGATTGTACTTGAACGCGTTAAAACCAAAGTGTTTTGGTTAAAGATTTGGAAATAATATTCCTAAAAGACACAATAAACAAATGATACTGCTAGTGTCATGTCAACACAAAAAAATGATAGCTCATAATGTTACCATAAACAGATTGGGTCTTGGAGTTGGACAATATATAAATGAGAGATCTTTAACTTTTGGCCTTAAGAGTTGAAATAATGGAAATAATTCCTCCATTCAAGGGTTTAAGGTTTGGCCAAGGAGATCGACTCCTAGTCATCCCCCTCCATTCTCCCTAGCTACATCAACCAGAGTGTATTCATTTTCTCACTTATCCATTATTAGCCTCTATGATTAGATCCAACAAAAAAATAAAAAGTTGTTCAATCTTTTCCTCCCATTCAGATCGAGAAGAAATGTCTCACCATAAATCAAACAGAATCAGATTTCATAAAATATTGATGCCAAATCGTCCACCCTTTTTCACTACTTCAAGAAACCAGTTTTCTCACGATATATCCCTCTCCATTCTCCAGTTTTCAATGCAATGAAAGCACCAGTTGATACAGCAGAGTTTTAGATGCCTAATCTCCCAGATAATTGGAGAGGAATCAGAGAGTTTGGGGCAATTTTCTTCATATCCATAAAAATGGAAATTACATGAATTAAATATCTGCAACTCCTAAACTTAAGCTAGAAAATAGGGAGAGTAAGTGGAAAACATGGGAAAATGCTAATAATGGAGAACTTGCCGGTAAAACTAACTGGAAACTGCCTTGACTTCATATTCTCTCTGACTAATCAACAATGGTGCTTAATCATGGATGGTTCGTTTAGGCCTGAATTGCAACCCGAGTGAGTCCAGCAGCTGGGCTGCCCTTGCTGGATCACCAGCTTGGGTTGTATCAAAATCCATAATTTTTACCAATCCATATTTATAAAAAAATGTGGAATAATTTTTAAGTTCTACTTATCTTTATTCTCTAGAGCACCTGATGCCATTCCATCAGCATTAAGCATGAAGTAATAAAATTCAATTCTTCCAATGTGTAAATCAGGAACAAACACACATGATTCAACAGGTTAACGACACTCTAATGGAAACATATTTGTCTGGTTTTGTTTCAAATAGAGACTTTCTCTACACTTTTCGAGCATACGTCAGTTTGGTGCAAAATGGCTCCGCAGAAGTTCCTATCTTGTAGGTTTTCCTATCAGGTCCCAAGAAGGTCATCCATTTCTTCACAACATCACGAAGCTCCATTTCTGGAGAAAGAAGTTTTCCATTCATGAATATAGAAACCTGTTAGGAACATTAAGCAAATCAATTTGGATGTCAAATTCCATTGTGAGATGAAACACCAAAAAACATTTGCAGCATATTTTTCTTAATTTATTGTAGAGAAATGGTATCACTACCTAAAATAATAAATAGGATAAAACTATATCCATGTGTAAATTAAACAGGAAAATAAATTAGATCATACCTCGTTTTGGCTGCGAAGTTGAAGTTGCAAGGCGATATTGTTCATAAGCATTGACACATTGGCATGAACTTTCCTATCCATGCTAAAATAGTTTTGTTGTTGGTCGGTATACGGTGGTATATCAAAGTTATGAAGACCAAAGAAAAGATTATCAATCTTAATGTGTATCAAAATGAACAAACTAAATTCGCATTGTTAATTCGTAGTCAAAAGCCAGATGTACTTACATGATGTTTATGTTTGGTTCATTCAGGGGTGGCAATGACTCCTTTCTGTTCCTACAGAAACAGAGAAAATAATATGTAAAGATAACATAATAGTAAAGATGCTATTATGTATCAACCATATAAATAATTAAACGAGCACGCTTATATATCTCTTACTGGTTGATGGAAGGAGCTAAAATGAACCACATAGAAAGGGTCTTTTTTGAAGGATTTAGATGCCTTCTGGCATCTACTACATCTTGCGGGCCTATTTTTGTTTCATTTAAAGGCGTAGCAACAATTTTCTCTTTTCCTTTCTTCTTTGATCCCTCGGTTTTTGGTGCCTCTTCCTTGCGTTTTTTCCCTTTAGATTGGACACAAGTTGTTTCTTCTACATCAGGTCTCACTTGGATCTCCCACATATCAGAAGGATGTTCAATTGGCTCATCAGTAATTTTCCTCTTTCCTTTATCGGAAGACTGGATCTGCAGTATAAATAATTGATCGTATAACGTACAGAAAGATTAGCAAATTATAGCAGTCCTAGCTTTGGTCTTGTTGTTTCAAGGTGGTATTTCTTATGTTGTAGTTTTGAGGGGTTTTTTTTAAGTTGCAATCTCTAGATTTTTCCAGTTTTTTGCAATAAAGCTCTCTTTGCCATTCAAATTTTTTTTTGAACAGAGTGATATATTGCTAGAAGTTATTCTTTTTATTTGTTGTAATCTGTGATGTAATGGTGTGACAGAATATAAATTACCTCCAGCTTCCCTTTTCCTTTCTCAAGTGATCTGTCTTTATTCATTTTGCTTGCTCCTTGCTTATCCTGTGATTCTTTGTGAACACCCAATGGATTTTCATTGATGCTTATCCCTGTGGCACCCCGCCTGCAAAACATAAACTTGAAGGATCCTTAGCAAGTTACAGATAGATATCTAGGAACACAGATTCAGTTTTATTCAAAATCTGTAGTCTAATGTAACAATGTTGGTTATAAACAGATTTGAGAAACTGTTCAAAACAGATTAATTACTAATTCATATATAAACACCAGAATAAGTACTCTTTTCATAATTTCACTTCCTGGAGGCATTAATTGGAACCAAGTTTGGCTGCAGGTCTGGTGTTAGTTTACTCCAACAGATCACATGTTTTTGGATGCATATAGGGTCAAATTCATTAATCTTGTTACTTATTTTCTTGTTTATTATTTTTAGAGCTAATGCTAAGGGACCAAAGGGGTGTTTGTATTTAAGTTTTGGATGTATGTGCTTATATGCTAATTTAGTTTCCAAAACTTTATTTTCAATATCATTTGTTAAGGGATGCCATTTATACCCAACAAAGAATTGTCATACACAGCAATTTTATGTAAATTTATCATTACTAACCTTTTTATTGTATTTACATGTTATCTTGTTCATTAATGGTAGATTAGTCATTTTATGTAAAATTGTTGTACGTGTATGATAAATTTTTGTTGTGTAGAAATCACCAACATCAATAAGTTACGTTTGGTATATCTTTTTCAAATATAGGTCAATATGTATTAACGGGGTCACATGAGAAATACTATATTCCGTGAGAACGTAAAAACCACTCTAAAATTTGTGTATTCAATGTACAAAATTGTGTATTTTATGATAAATTATATGCATTTCATGTAAACTTTATGTATTTGATGTACGGATAAATAAATTTTGTAAATTTAATTTGATGTTTAAATTTATACATTTAGTGTATACTTAACTAAGTTTAAATTTTAGATATAAGTTTAATATGAGATTATGATATTTATTAATATTAAGAGTAATAATGTTTTTATACTATAAATTTAAATTTTAACTATGTGTATTTAAAAGTTGTTCTTACGTTCTCATGGAATTGAGAATTCTTATTCCATCTATAAACAATTAAATCTTGTCGACTATAATTGTGAGACAATCCAACAAGAGCTAGTTTGTGTGCCCATATAGTTAACTTCTTTTATAGCCAAATCTTAATCAATCTACTTACATAAATTAAATACATAAAGATGAAACAAGTACAAAAAAATGAATAATTTAGAGCAACTAGTGGCTATTTAGTATTAATTGGGATATTTTGATCACAAAATAAGTCAGGGGGCGTTTGGTTCGTAGATTTTTTCCTTTGGGATTTGCATTGTGCAGCATTTGCATTTCTCAGGATTTTGTCAAAGATTTTGCATTATCTTATAAAAAAAATTTGTTAATCTGAAGAATGCAAGGTAACTGAGATTTAAAATCCTAGGGGTGAGCCTGGGTTTTTAAATTACAAAAAATGAATGGATTTATAAAATCCTAGGATTTTAAATCCTTACCGGAATCTGTGAACCAAACACAAGATTTTAAATGCAAATCCCAGTGAATCCCAGGAAATCCGCGAACCAAACGCCCCCTCAGTTTTCATAAGCAAAGCCACTTGTATTTCCTTAAACATAAAAGAAATAACAAGTATGCCTCTAAACCATTGTTGGTCCTATATGGTTTATCACCCTGCACACCCTCAAATACGGCTCTATTCTCAAATCTACAATACTCATTGATCCCACCTAGGTACGTAGCAATTTCGCCTACCCAAGGCCAATGATCAAATGGATTTGCCCAACCTTTGAACTTAGATATGGTTCACAAGGATCGGTCCTCCAATTCAAACTTGATGTGATTTCACTTTGATTTCGCAACGCTTTCGTTGTTTATTTAATTAATTTTCTTCCTTAAATCCACTCCAAACACAATGATATTGAATCCCCAATTTGCAATTAATAATTTATTGTTGAACCATATAGATCTGTTTATTTTTCAGTTACTTTAAAAATCGACGATAACCCTACGCCCATGGTTGCGATTTTAAATTGACGGGGATTAGGTCTTTAATAACTTGCATATATAGACTAAACCAACCAATTTGTAGCAGACACTTAACAATGAATAAACATTAGATTATGGTTTTAGTACACGATTTTACCTTCGAAACTCAGCGCACATACTCTTAAAAAAGTTGGCAAGTTGAGCTTCCTCGTCCATTGTTGCTTGATCGTAGAGGTTTAACTCTCAAATTGGGATGATTCGAAGGAAGTAGTTTTCGCTAACCTCGTAATGGTGTATATGATAGCGACCTCGACGGAAAATAGAATAAATAAATCCCAATTCTTACCCTTTTGAATTTGATTTCCAAAATATTTATTCATTTAATGACAAGCATTGATTTCCAAAATATTAAATTTATAATTGACATGATAGACCCTCTAGTTTATTTGTTTAGAGTTATACCCTAACTTAAGATAAAATATTTTTAACAATGAAAACATAATCCAAATAGAAGCATCGTTTTTTTTGTTTGGTTCTACGTTATACAGCTTTTGTACTTGAATACATCAAAACCAGTCTGTTTTGGTCAAAGGGTGTAAATAATAAATATTCCTAAGACATAAAAGGCGGATATCAATGGGGTTTAGCCCCTTTGATAAGAGTGGTGTTATGTAAGTGGTTCGACTCCCGTCGGATGCAAGTTAGAAAAGTTTGCCGTTCAAAAAAAAATAAAAAAAGCGGATGATATTCCTTATTGCTAGTCTCATTCGAACCTAATTGTTGCACAACAAAAATAATGAGCTCATAATGTTACCATAAATGGATTAAATGTGAGAATTGTAAATGTAATAATGTAAAATTTGTTTTCTTTTCTAGGTTTGTGCAAGAATTGAATGTAACCTCAAAAGAGGATGCTGTTGAGATATTTTAGTATAAACCCTAATGGGTTTATTCAATATTGTGCCTTTGGCCTCCAATATATAAAATAAATAATGACACTTGGCTTCCTATATAAAATAACTAAACCAACGGAAGATTAGTAGTGAATGCACGTATCAAGACGCAACCTCCACGGACCCCTACCGGCTAAAATATGATTCATACTTAAAATCGTAAAGAAATCAGTGTGGTTTTAGGAACCCATCGATCATTAGTTGCTTGCTAGTAAATGTGACAATATCGACCCAACAAGCTAAGTAGATGGGACGGTTAATGTAACATCCGACATTTTAGGTACCCTTTTATATTATTTAAAATTTCCTATTAATTTTTTTTAATAAATAGTATCTTACGAAGTGAATATCTCCTAGGACTATGAAACAACTAAATAAATAATAGTCGTGCATTAGAGAGTTGTACATTATGGATCGATAGTAAAGAAGAATATGAGCATGCTAGTAAATAAATTAGTGAGGATATGGTAATGAAAATGTATTAATTTTGTGGCTAAATTATATTAAAAATAAAGTTTTAGTGGCTCAAATAATAGGGTGCAAGAGTTTAGGGACTAAATTGCAATTTTTAGAAATTAAAATCAGATTTTTTTTGTGGAAAATTCTTGATTGGCCTAGAGATTTCATCACACCTCCATATATGCTTCTTCCTCCTCTTCACCCACGTTTCTTGGAGACTAAGAAGAAGCTTAACAAAAATCTGAAATCTTGGAGAAGGAAAAGAGTCTTAGGGGTAAGTGTTTCAACTCTAACATTCTCCTTCTTGATGTATCATCTTCTTCGTTATGATTTGCATTCATCAATGGAAGAACTAGGTTTTTGACCAACCAATGAAAAGAGTAAAACTTGATCATTGAATACGAATCAATCAAGCTTGTGAGTGTTATTTACATCTTTTGTATGTGTATTGAAGGATTCCATTGCAAGAATTATAAGAAACTTGTATAACTCAAGTGGGTTAATGGTGATTTCAACCTAGGCTTGTAGAAATCAAATGATGGTTAAATGATGCTAAAATGTTGTTATAATAACTCCTTGTATCTTAAAAATTCAATATTTATCGTTATTTATTGAGCTTGGATCATCAAACATGGTAGAATATGAAATTTGGGGAGTTGGGGAAATTTGATGCTGAAAAAGGAGGAAACCAGGCTCTGTCTGAGAGCGACTCGCCGAGTCGCGATTAGGCGACTCGACGAGTCAAATAGTTCTGTCCAAAAAATTCATATTGTGATTCAAGGGCTCTTGCTTTGGTTTTAGGCCACTAAAACTCTTCTAAATTAAGGGTTTAAAGTATTATAAAGTCAAATTGGGATTAGGAATCGTGTAAGGCTTCAAAATGATGTATGAGCTTTCTTGAAGGAACCGAAATAGAGTATATTTGCTACTCGAGTGTGGAGACGTGTTGCTAAGGCCTAAAATCATCAAACACTAACTAAAACATGATAGATGATTATTTTAACCTATAGACCAAGTTGAGATGGGTTCTAATTCATATCAAGGGACTTAGGTGCTTACTTAGAAGTCCATAAAAAGTATGTAAAAGTAGTTTAGGAGGATGTTCTTACATTTACTCATCATTAACATGCTTGGTGATCATATGTATGTTTAGGTATCATATAGCTAACTTCGGCGATCTTGGAGCTTGTTGCGAGGCTTACACTAACTCTATGACCATATATTGTGTTGGCTTGTTATTGACGGGATCTTTTATGCATTGATTGTGAGTACTAGTATTAATTTTGTACCTCATACATGATGATACTTGCTTATCTCCCTTAATTATGTCACTTGTTTCATGTTCATGCTTCATGTTATTTAAACTATGATCATCATGCTTATTCATTTACCTTGATTGATTCATATGGTATTTACTAAGATGTACATGTGTTTATAATTGATTATGATATAGTACATTACTGTGTGTGATGTACATTATAGCCATACTACCGATGATCTCGGAGTATGATGCCGTACTTCATTGTTGGCGGGAGTACGATGTCGGGTACTGCGGGCCCCGATGATTTTTGGTGCTACACACTCCCTGGAAGTACACATAGTGTGTAGTGTTGTCGTGACACTATCAAGAGTCTCCCTCTTGATATGTCTCATCTCCTTTGATATCTCTTATATAATATGTTTTATGGTGATGATTCTTGCATTGTAGGTATATTAATTCGGTTAGCTATTGTATGTGGTACATTATTGATCTAGTCACTCACTAAGCATTATTGCTTAACCATTTCGTTGATTTACACTTTTCAGGAGTAGAAGGAAAAGAGAAAGAAAAGGTAGAATCGAGCAAAGTTTGAAGTAGGAGGCAGTGATCAAGATAGTCTCTTTTGGTACATTTAATTATGCCTTATTTTGGGGAGGGAGTAGATCACCCTTGTGTTATATTTCATCATGACTTTATTTATTTAAGCTTGATGAAGGTTGATGTGCTCAATCCCATTATTTGCAATGTACTTGGGTCATCAAAGTCTGATATGGTGACGTTAGAACTTGTGTATCTTGGGCGATGGTCTCATTTAATACTGTTAGTTAGATCAATGGGCGTATAAGCGCATAAAACTCTGATTTGTTTTGAGAAATTGTATTTTGGAATTTGATGAATTGGAAATGTATTTTGTAGTTATTTTTGAATCCAGAAATACAGGTTGGAATTATTGATATTACGAATAGGTCATGCCGAATTTTCGTTAGAAATATTGATTATTAATACTGTTATTTTTAATTAGAGTTTGGTGTTACAGTTAAAATAATCGGTAATAAAAAAAACTAAGCTAGAACATATACTTCTTTTAAAAAATGAAGTATTAAACATATTGTTTTTTGAAAAAAATTCAAAATTATTTAAAACTCTTTTCTTTTGGTCGTCGGCAGTTTGACCTGTTTGCTTGAATGCGGCCTTTACTTGAACTGGATCTCAAGATGTGAGATATTCTATTTATATTGTATATGATTGACAACTCCAGAGTTAGACCCTATTTTAAGATAAAATATTTTTAATTTTAATCAACAAGTTTAACAATGTTATGGAAACGTGATCCGTATAGAATCATTGGTTTTCGGTTTGGTTTGACTCTATACAACGATTGTACTTGAACGCGTTAAAACCAAAGTGTTTTGGTTAAAGATTTGGAAATAATATTCCTAAAAGACACAATAAACAAATGATACTGCTAGTGTCATGTCAACACAAAAAAATGATAGCTCATAATGTTACCATAAACAGATTGGGTCTTGGAGTTGGACAATATATAAATGAGAGATCTTTAACTTTTGGCCTTAAGAGTTGAAATAATGGAAATAATTCCTCCATTCAAGGGTTTAAGGTTTGGCCAAGGAGATCGACTCCTAGTCATCCCCCTCCATTCTCCCTAGCTACATCAACCAGAGTGTATTCATTTTCTCACTTATCCATTATTAGCCTCTATGATTAGATCCAACAAAAAAATAAAAAGTTGTTCAATCTTTTCCTCCCATTCAGATCGAGAAGAAATGTCTCACCATAAATCAAACAGAATCAGATTTCATAAAATATTGATGCCAAATCGTCCACCCTTTTTCACTACTTCAAGAAACCAGTTTTCTCACGATATATCCCTCTCCATTCTCCAGTTTTCAATGCAATGAAAGCACCAGTTGATACAGCAGAGTTTTAGATGCCTAATCTCCCAGATAATTGGAGAGGAATCAGAGAGTTTGGGGCAATTTTCTTCATATCCATAAAAATGGAAGGAGCTAAAATGAACCACATAGAAAGGGTCTTTTTTGAAGGATTTAGATGCCTTCTGGCATCTACTACATCTTGCGGGCCTATTTTTGTTTCATTTAAAGGCCTAGCAACAATTTTCGTTTTTCCTTTCTTCTTTGATCCCTCGGTTTTTGGTGCCTCATCCTTGCGTTTTTTCCCTTTAGATTGGACACAAGTTGTTTCTTCTACATCAGGTCTCACTTGGATCTCCCACATATCAGAAGGATGTTCAATTGGCTCATCAGTAATTTTCTTCTTTCCTTTATTGGAAGACTGGATCTGCAGTATAAATAATTGATCGTATAACGTACAGAAAGATTAGCAAATTATAGCAGTCCTAGCTTTGGTCTTGTTGTTTCAAGGTGGTATTTCTTATGTTGTAGTTTTGAGGGTTTTTTTATAAGTTGCAATCTCTAGATTTTTCCTGTTTTTTGCAATAAAGCTCTCTTTGCCATTCAAATTTTTTTTGAACAGAATGATATATTGCTAGAAGTTATATTTTTTATTTGTTGTAAACTGTGATGTAATGGTGTGACAGAATATAAATTACCTCCAGCTTCCCTTTTCCTTTCTCAAGTGATCTGTCTTTATTCATTTTGCTTGCTCCTCGCTTATCATGTGATTCTTTGTGAACACCCAATGAATTTTCGTTGATGCTTATCCCTGTGGCACCCCGCCTGCAAAACATAAACTTGAAGGATCCTTAGCAAGTTACAGCTAGATATCCAGGAACACAGATTCAGTTTTATTCAAAATCTGTAGTCTAATGTAACAATGTTGGTTATAAACAGATTTGAGAAACTGTTCAAAACAGATTAATTACTAATTCATATATAAACACCAGAATAAGTACTCTTTTCATAATTTCACTTCCTGGAGGCATTAATTGGAACCAAGTTTGGCTGCAGGTCCGGTGTTAGTTTACTCCAACAGATCACATGTTTTTGGATGCATATAGGGTCAAATTCATTAATCTTGTTACTTATTTTCTTGTTTATTATATTTAGAGCTAATGCTAAGGGACCAAAGGGGTGTTTGTATTTAAGTTTTGGATGTATGTGCTTATATGCTAATTTAGTTTCCAAAACTTTATTTTCAATACCATTTGTTAAGGGATGTCATTTATACCCAACAAGAATTGTCATACACAACAATGTTATGTAAATTTATCTTTACTAACCTTTTCTATTGCATTTACATGTTATCTTGTTCATTAATGGTAGATTAGTCATTTTATGTAAAATTGTTGTACGTGTATGGTAAATTTTTGTTGTGTACAAATCACCGACATCAATAAGTTACATTTGGTCGATCTTTTTTAAATATAGGTCAATATGTATTAACGGGGTCACATGAGAAATACTATATTCCGTGAGAACGTAAAAACCACTCTAAAATTTGTGTATTCAATGTACAAAATTGTGTATTTTATGATAAATTATATGCATTTCATGTAAACTTTATGTATTTGGTGTTAAACGTCTCCATTTGATGTACGGATAAGTGCATTTGATAAATTTTGTAAGTTTAATTTGATGTTTAAATTTATACATTTAGTGTATACTTTACTAAATTTAAATTTAGATATAAGTTTAATATGAGATTATGATATTTATTAATATTAAGAGTAATAATGTTTTTATATTATAAATTTAAATTTTAACTATGTGTATTTAGAAGTTGTTCTTACGTTCTCATGGAATTGAGAATTCTTATTCCATCTATAAACAATTAAATCTTGTCGACTATGGTTGTGAGACATCTATAACTCCCAAAACTCCCATAAACGTTTTCGTAACTTTGGAGGGACTTTACCAACAATATTTATAGTATATTAAGGTCAGTTAGGCACCTCTAAACATATTAGAATGATTTCATAACATTCCATGATCATGGAGCTCATACGGACTCCGAACGAGTCCGAAAATGACCGAAAACTTCAACCGACAACACCAAGCTCCAACTGAGCTTGGAATCAATTCTAATCAATTCCATAACAATATTTGACATATTTAAGCTATTATTAGGTGTTAATAATATATTCAAACATTTAATTCAACCCAACAATGATTAGGAACTCGTTGAGACATTTCACCGAACACTTGGCGTGCAGTTTCGACTTAAAACACCAATTTGAGTTCTTGCACATACTTTGTGTTTCCCAACTCATGCAAACACTTTAATAACACAATTGAACACTTTCCAAACATGTTATAATATAACATAGCATTTTATTACTTCATGGAGTTCATACAAACTCCAAATGGGTTCTAAATGACCAAAACTCAAACTAAGCCTTCAAAACTTCAAATGAGTTCCTACTAGCTTCTATTGAATTCCATTGCTATCAATAACATATTTGGGCTATGTTTAGCCATCCAATTAATATTTAATCATTCAATTCAACCCAACAATGGTTAAAAACTCTTTGTGGCATTTCACCGAACACTTGGCGTGCGATTTAGACTTAAAACACCAACTTGAGCCTTTGCTCGAGTTTAACCCCCAACCAATACATGGAATCATTAATATAACATATTTAGACCATTTTACATTTTTTCCACACATTTAAATCATAAAAGATCATACATTCATTCCTATGAACTCTTTTGAGTTCATAAATGGGTTAACACCCAAATCACCACTTTAAAGCTCCAAATGATCATATATTTAAATCCATTTGATTCCATATCAATATTTAACATATATGGATGAAGATTTAGCATATCTATCTTACTAAAACATAAAACTCAAATCCGTAACCCATTGGAGCTCATTTGAGCCCTAGCTTGGGTTTAAACCAAAAGTAACTCAAACTATCAATGTAGTTGCATATTATGGCTCCATTTTGATCATATAACAACATATTAAAAGATTGGAGCCATTACATAACATTTCAACATGAACCCATTTAGGGTTTCCATCCCCAAAAATGGAGGAATAGAGAGAAGATGAAGAAGAGAATGAAGAAGGTGATTATACCTTTAATAATAGCACCAAATAATGAATTCTAGGCTTCAATCTTCACTTTGCCACCAACCATACAAAACCCTAGCTTTTCTCCATCTTTTCTTCTCTCAATCTCAAAAAAATGGTGAGTGTGTGTGGTGTGGGTAGATGGACGATTTTAAGAAGAAGAGGGGGAAGGTTTGGCCCTTGGCCACTTTGCCCCTCCTACTTATCTCATACACACAATACCCCCTTCCCAAACATTCCTTCAATTTTATTTTGATAAAATACCAAAGTACATTACCCATTCTTGTTAATGAAATACTAACCACATTGTATTTCATTTTTATCATACAAATCTCAATAATAGTAAATGTCATAAATTCTTGGCAATTAACTCATAATATTGCCCTTAAGCCCGCAATTTTAATAGTTCAATAAAATTAGTTACCTCTTTAGTCAATAATACTATCATCTCCAATTAATAATAATTATTCCAATAATTATATTAACTCAACATTATTAGGAATATAATTACCTCCTAATTATTTGGGGTGTTACATATAGCCAAATCCCAATCATTCTACTTACATAAATTAAAGGGTTTATTATGAAAAAAATTATCATGTATTCATGTTTTTTGCGTTTTCATCCCTTCATGTTATTTTTTTCCATAAAATCCTCAAGTTATTCTTTTCTTTTTGGTTTAGTAAAATTTGGACATTAGAACCCAGTTTTTCAGTTTTTTAAATCCCGGTTCACTAATTATAACCGGTGTTTAATGTCTAAAATTTCACTAAACCAAAAAGAAAAAAAATAACTTAAGATATGCCTCTAAACCATTGTTGGTCCTATATGGTCTATCACCCTGCACACCCTCAAATACGGCTCTATTCTCAAATCTACACCTAAGTGACAAGTTGTCACTTACAACTAAGGTCACTCATTGATCCCACCTAGGTACGTAGCAATTTCGCCTACCCAAGGCCTACAATCTAATGGATTTGCCCAACCTTTGAACTTAGATATGGTTCACAAAGATCGGTCCTCCAATTCAAACTTGATTTGATTTCACTTTGATTTCGCAACGCTTTCGTTATTTATTAATTAATTTTTCTTCCTTAAATCCACTCCAAACGCAATGATATTGAATCCCCAATTTGCAATTACTAATTTATTGTCGAACCACATAGATCTATTTATTTTTAAGTTACTTTAAATCTCGGCACTAACCCTATGCCCATGGTTGCGATTGTAAATTGACGGGGATTAGGTCTTTAATAACTTGCATATATAGACTAAACCAAGCAATTAGTAGCAGACGTTTAACAAGGAATAAACATTAAATTATGGGTTTAGTACGTGATTTTACCTTCGAAAATCAGCGCACATACTCTTAAAAAAGTTGGCAAGTTGAGCTTCGTCATCCATTGTTGCTTGATCATAGAGGTTTAACTCTCAAATTGGGATGATTTGAAGGAAGTAGTTTTCGCTAACTCTCGTAATGGTGTATATATATGATAGCTGCGAACTCGACGGAAAATAGAATAAATAAATCCCAATTCTTACCATTTTGAATTTGATTTCCAAGATATTTATTTATTTTATGACAAGCATTGATTTCCAAAATATTAAATTTATAATTGACATGATAGACCCTCTAGTTTATTTGTTTATACAATTAAAGGCCTCAACTTGATAAATAAATAAGTAAACCAACGGAAGATTAGTAGTGAATGCACGTATCAAGACGCAACCTCCACGGACCCCTACCGGCTAAAATATGATTCATACTTAAAATCGTAAAGAAATCAGTGTGGTTATAGGAACCCATCGATCATTAGTTGCTTGCTAGTAAATGTGACAATATCGACCCAACAAGCTAAGTAGATGGGACGGTTAAAATAACCGGTGAAACACCCATACAATAATAATACATGTTTAAGTGTAATTAACAATAATTTGTACATCAATACTTGCGGAATTAGGGTAGAATTAAAACTTTTACAACTAATGCATCATAAGTGATGCATCCGAATAACAACTATTGAATCTACAAGGTTACAGGTCACGATCCTGCAAACGAATAGTCAAGGCCAAGAGGTCGTCGACTAACCCAAACCCAACACAATCACCAAAGCATACCATTAGTCTCGAGTCTACACTCTGAATAATGAGGAAAAATATAAACTTCCCGCTCGATAGCTCAAACCTGCAAAAGGTTAACAACTAAAGGGGTAAACAACAAAAGTTGTTTAGTGAATTCTAAGATTAATATAAATAACAATTACATGCTAACCATGTCTATCCAACACATATTTTCTATCAACCAAAGATATAAGGGCCTATGATGGCCAATGCCAAGTTAGAATGGGATCACCTCATCCTCGTTGAGGACTATCAGTGTCCCACATCAATTATTTACCTATTCGAATTCACAACAAGATGCCTCATCTCACTGAGGACTATTAGCATTCTCGACATTTACCAATGTCACATGTTCCACCGTTCACCGCCCGGCCTAGCCGAGTCAAGGTGGGGAACCAACTCAACTCTTGGAATCCACTACACCGCTAGACATAATCGAGCCAAAGTGGGGATTCCAACGCGTGTCATAATAACACGTTGTAACGCCTTTACAAAGCTGCCTTACCAAATTGGCACGTTACATTACCACAGTACGTACTACCAACGACTCCAATTCAAAGGTGAGAACAAACATGCTTGCGGCCCAACGTGTCACAATCATCGCCACGAAGGCGGCCCGTTGTCGTCCTCACATGATGTCAACACCGCCACTAGGATATAACTCATGCTTGCAGCCTAACGTGTCATAATCATCGCCCGCAGGCGGCCCGTTGCCGTCCTCACACGAGATAATCCCATCCAAATCCAAATACCACATACCCCATGATCGTCTAGGGTTCCCTATCAAAGTCGGGAGTGGTATGGCCTCTAAGCAAATACGAGGTTGTCCCTATCAAGTACGGGACTTCCGACAATACAAGCACATCGGCATCCGGCATCCAAAGGGGCCAGGAATAATCCATGGACATCCAAAGGGGTCCAAAACGCATTCCACAACAAATTAGGGTTCAAGAGGACTCATGAGAGTCTATAATGGTCCATAAGACCAATTAAGGAAACCACCCATGTGGATCTACTAACCGTTCTTCAATAATGGTTCTAACACATCATCGGGGTCGCTTGACAATACTAATAAACCTACCGGTTAAATAGTCCTTTATGCCAAATCATAATCAAATAGATTTCCATAAAAGCGATCCAATATACAACTTAAAGAGTCATGCATATATCCCAACTATTATTAATCAATCACAAAAGTGAGTAGTCCAACCTACGAGATCATCAAACGTGAATTACCAACTTCCAACCAATATTATGCATACAGGTAAGAGGTTAGACATATTATATGAATTGCATAACAAACCAATACACAACTATGTCAACTATCATGGCAATTCGCTTTTCAATTCATGATGCATGACAACATGTTCAATAAGGCTATTATGAATCCATCTATAGCATGTGAATATGCATGGTCAAGTAGCATGTTATCAACAAGACATAAACAACAATTAACATGTAATCATTCGTCTACATTAGTCCTAGAACTCACAGCGGTTGGCTAATTATAGCCTTGATGTCTCAATTTTGACCCAGATATGCCCAAATAAGGCAAATACTTCTTCCAATAGGCTCCAATGATCAAATTCACTTACATGATATTTACATAACAAATATATAAGCCCTCAAAGCTTATTAAGTCCGCAAAGTTCTCTGAATGTGAGTTCGGGTATCAACGTAAGAGTTTCGGGTCATTCCGGTATCCAACGAACTCGGAATCATGTTCCAACTTTGGGAACAACTAGACTCATGCAATAGGAGTTGCAAACAAGTGTTGGATCCCAACAGAGAGGCTCAATGCTCTCAACAACTCTTTAAACCCTTCCAATTACATTTCGGGTTCCAAACCGAAAGCCTTATATCCATTTCGGGACTCTATGAGACCCGAATGTGGAATTAAACTTTAGAACCCTTTAAACACTTAATTTAGATGTATTTTACAAGTATTAGATGTTAGCATAGGACCCCATAGCTAAAAATCAAATTTTTGGACAGCCAGATTTGACTCAGCGAGTCGCCTGGGTGACTCGTCGAGTCGCTCAAATTTTTGTGAGCAGAAAAATTTGACTCAGCGAGTCGCTCACAGACCTGCACTTCTTCCCCCTACGGGTTTAACACCCAAAATTCCAAAACTCAACCAAACTCAAAACCAACACTTGAAATCGATTATACAACATATTTAAACACTTTTGAGCTCATTTTGAGCTTCTAAAACATCCCAAATGCAACCGATTGATCCATGGCTCAATTTGAGCCCTAAATTGGATTTCAACCAAAATTAACTCAAACTAACACAAACTACCAATGTAGTTGCATATTATGGCTCCATTTTGATCATATAACAACATACTAAAAGATTGGAACCTTTAATAAACATTTCAGCATAACCCCATTTAGGGTTTCATCTCCAAAAATGGAGGAAACGAAAGAAAATGAAGAAGAAGAACAAAGGAGGTGTTTATACCTTCAATAACCAACGAAATGAGCAAGATTTGAGCTCCAAAACACTTCAATCTTCAAAATCTATCCACAACTCTACTCTCTTTTTCTCTCAAAAGAACAAGAACACACACACACACACTATGAAGTGTGTGTGTTGGTCGATCAATAAGAAGGGGAGGGGAGAAGGGTTTGGCCTTTGGCCACCCTTAACCCCTCAATTTTCATATTTTATCCATATAAACCCTCTCAACTCATATCTTTCATTTTAATAAAACAAATCAAAATACATTACCTATTTTGTCAATTCAATAACTAATCAACATTATATTATTCAATTCCAAATAATAGCATAGTGAAATAATACTCGACAGTTATCTCATAATAATGCTTATAGGGTCACAATTACAACTGTTCAATAAAGTTGGTTACCTCTTTAGTCAATATTATTATTATTTCCAATTAATAATAAATAATCTCATACTTATATTAATTCAACATTATTAGGAATATAATTACCTCTTAATTATTTGGGGTGTTACAACCGGTAATAAAAAAACTAAGCTAGAACATATACTTCTTTTAAAAAATGAAGTATTAAACATATTGTTTTTTGAAAAAAATTCAAAATTATGTAAAATTCTTTTCTTTTGGTCGTCGGCAGTTTGACCTGTTTGCTTGAATGCGGCCTTTACTTGAACTGGATCTCAAGATGTGAGATATTCTATTTATATTGTATATGATTGACAACTCCAGTTTATTTGTTCAGAGTTAGACCCTATTTTAAGATAAAATATTTTTAATTTTAATCAACAAGTTTAACAATGTTATGGAAACGTGATCCGTGTAGAATCATTGGTTTTCGGTTTGGTTTGACTCTATACAACGATTGTACTTGAACGCGTTAAAACCAAAGTGTTTTGGTTAAAGATTTGGAAATAATATTCCTAAAAGACACAATAAACAAATGATACTGCTAGTGTCATTTCAACACAAAAAAATGATAGCTCATAATGTTACCATAAACAGATTGGGTCTTGGAGTTGGACAATATATAAATGAGAGATCTTTAACTTTTGGCCTTAAGAGTTGAAATAATGGAAATAATTATTCCTCCATTCAAGGGTTTAAGGTTTGGCCAAGGAGATCGACTCCTAGTCATCCCCCTCCATTCTCCCTAGCTACATCAAGCAGAGTGTATTCATTTTCTCACTTATCCATTATTAGCCTCTATGATTAGATCCAACAAAAAAATAAAAAGTTGTTCAATCTTTTCCTCCCATTCAGATCGAGAAGAAATGTCTCACCATAAATCAAACAGAATCAGATTTCATAAAATATTGATGCCAATGTTAGAGTATGGATCATGGGAGAGTGGCCTTCTATAATCACTGAAAGTTGAAGCCCTCAATTGCCTTGCCATACTTGATTCTATGTGCAGAAAGTCTCGAAGATCTGTGTGTGTGCAGAGAGTAATTCGAGAGACAGAAATAGTGCAGAAACAGAAACAGAATGTTTCTGTATTTGTGTGTGCAGTGTTCGTGAGGATGCAGAGGAACAGAGGGGAAAAACTGAAATAAACTAACTTTAATATTATTCATACACACACACTTAAATTACATAATAAGTTCACCCCTTATATAGATTGTGAACAGGTGCAAATGAACCATTGTGATGGTTCATTTGGTAGTTAATTTTGGAGGGAAAACTAACTACTAATAACTACCTAATATTATCAAGTCTTATCCGGATATTTATATATACATGTACCGGATTTAAATTAATTAAATACATATAATTAAGCATAAGTATCTTAAGTTTAATAACACTTATTATGTTTCTAACAGCCAAATCGTCCACCCTTTTTCACTACTTCAAGAAACCAGTTTTCTCACGATATATCCCTCTCCATTCTCCAGTTTTCAATGCAATGAAAGCACCAGTTGATACAGCAGAGTTTTAGATGCCTAATCTCCCAGATAATTGGAGAGGAATCAGAGAGTTTGGGGCAATTTTCTTCATATCCATAAAAATGGAAATTACATGAATTAAATATCTGCAACTCCTAAACTTAAGCTAGAAAATAGGGAGAGTAAGTGGAAAACATGGGAAAATGCTAATAATGGAGAACTTGCCGGTAAAACTAACTGGAAACTGCCTTGACTTCATATTCTCTCTGACTAATCAACAATGGTGCTTAATCATGGATGGTTCGTTTAGGCCTGAATTGCAACCCGAGTGAGTCCAGCAGCTGGGCTGCCCTTGCTGGATCACCAGCTTGGGTTGTATCAAAATCCATAATTTTTACCAATCCATATTTATAAAAAAATGTGGAATAATTTTTAAGTTCTACTTATCTTTATTCTCTAGAGCACCTGATGCCATTCCATCAGCATTAAGCATGAAGTAATAAAATTCAATTCTTCCAATGTGTAAATCAGGAACAAACACACATGATTCAACAGGTTAACGACACTCTAATGGAAACATATTTGTCTGGTTTTGTTTCAAATAGAGACTTTCTCTACACTTTTCGAGCATACGTCAGTTTGGTGCAAAATGGCTCCGCAGAAGTTCCTATCTTGTAGGTTTTCCTATCAGGTCCCAAGAAGGTCATCCATTTCTTCACAACATCACGAAGCTCCATTTCTGGAGAAAGAAGTTTTCCATTCATGAATATAGAAACCTGTTAGGAACATTAAGCAAATCAATTTGGATGTCAAATTCCATTGTGAGATGAAACACCAAAAAACATTTGCAGCATATTTTTCTTAATTTATTGTAGAGAAATGGTATCACTACCTAAAATAATAAATAGGATAAAACTATATCCATGTGTAAATTAAACAGGAAAATAAATTAGATCATACCTCGTTTTGGCTGCGAAGTTGAAGTTGCAAGGCGATATTGTTCATAAGCATTGACACATTGGCATGAACTTTCCTATCCATGCTAAAATAGTTTTGTTGTTGGTCGGTATACGGTGGTATATCAAAGTTATGAAGACCAAAGAAAAGATTATCAATCTTAATGTGTATCAAAATGAACAAACTAAATTCGCATTGTTAATTCGTAGTCAAAAGCCAGATGTACTTACATGATGTTTATGTTTGGTTCATTCAGGGGTGGCAATGACTCCTTTCTGTTCCTACAGAAACAGAGAAAATAATATGTAAAGATAACATAATAGTAAAGATGCTATTATGTATCAACCATATAATTAATTAAACGAGCACGCTCATATATCTCTTACTGGTTGATGGAAGGAGCTAAAATGAACCACATAGAAAGGGTCTTTTTTGAAGGATTTAGATGCCTTCTGGCATCTACTACATCTTGCGGGCCTATTTTTGTTTCATTTAAAGGCGTAGCAACAATTTTCTCTTTTCCTTTCTTCTTTGATCCCTCGGTTTTTGGTGCTTCATCCTTGCGTTTTTTCCCTTTAGATTGGACACAAGTTGTTTCTTCTACATCAGGTCTCACTTGGATCTCCCACATATCAGAAGGATGTTCAATTGGCTCATCAGTAATTTTCCTCTTTCCTTTATCGGAAGACTGGATCTGCAGTATAAATAATTGATCGTATAACGTACAGAAAGATTAGCAAATTATAGCAGTCCTAGCTTTGGTCTTGTTGTTTCAAGGTGGTATTTCTTATGTTGTAGTTTTGAGGGGTTTTTTTTAAGTTGCAATCTCTAGATTTTTCCAGTTTTTTGCAATAAAGCTCTCTTTGCCATTCAAATTTTTTTTGAACAGAGTGATACATTGCTAGAAGTTATTCTTTTTATTTGTTGTAATCTGTGATGTAATGGTGTGACAGAATATAAATTACCTCCAGCTTCCCTTTTCCTTTCTCAAGTGATCTGTCTTTATTCATTTTGCTTGCTCCTTGCTTATCATGTGATTCTTTGTGAACACCCAATGGATTTTCATTGATGCTTATCCCTGTGGCACCCCGCCTGCAAAACATAAACTTGAAGGATCCTTAGCAAGTTACAGATAGATATCTAGGAACACAGATTCAGTTTTATTCAAAATCTGTAGTCTGATGTAACAATGTTGGTTATAAACAGATTTGAGAAACTGTTCAAAACAGATTAATTACTAATTCATATATAAACACCAGAATAAGTACTCTTTTCATAATTTCACTTCCTGGAGGCATTAATTGGAACTAAGTTTCGCTGCAGGTCTGGTGTTAGTTTACTCCAACAGCTCACAGGTTTTTGGATGCATATCGGGTCAAATTCATTAATCTTGTTACTTATTTTCTTGTTTATTATTTTTAGAAGTTAGGAGTCTAAAAACTAATGCTAAGGGACCAAAGGGGTGTTTGTATTAAAGTTTTGGATGCATGTGCTTATATGCTAATTTACTTTCCAAAACTTTATTTTCAATATCATTTGTTAAGGGATGTCATTTATACCCAACAAAGAATTGTCATACACAACAATTTTATGTAAATTTATCATTACTAACCTTTTTATTGTATTTACATGTTATCTTGTTCATTAATGGTAGATTAGTCATTTTATGTAAAATTGTTGTACGTGTATGATAAATTTTTGTTGTGTAGAAATCACCGACATCAATAAGTTACGTTTGGTATATCTTTTTCAAATATAGGTCAATATGTATTAACGGGGTCACATGAGAAATACTATATTCCGTGAGAACGTAAAAACCACTCTAAAATTTGTGTATTCAATGTACAAAATTGTGTATTTTATGATAAATTATATGCATTTCATGTAAACTTTATGTATTTGATGTACGGATAAGTGCATTTGATAAATTTTGTAAATTTAATTTGATGTTTAAATTTATACATTTAGTGTATACTTTACTAAGTTTAAATTTTAGATATAAGTTTAATATGAGATTATGATATTTATTAATATTAAGAGTAATAATGTTTTTATACTATAAATTTAAATTTTAACTATGTGTATTTAAAAGTTGTTCTTACGTTCTCATGGAATTGAGAATTCTTATTCCATCTATAAACAATTAAATCTTGTCGACTATAATTGTGAGACAATCCAACAAGAGCTAGTTTGTGTGCCCATATAGTTAACTTCTTTTATAGCCAAATCTTAATCAATCTACTTACATAAATTAAATACATAAAGATGAAACAAGTACAAAAAAATGAATAATTTAGAGCAACTAGTGGCTATTTAGTATTAATTGGGATATTTTGATCACAAAATAAGTCAGGGGGCGTTTGGTTCGTAGATTTTTTCCTTTGGGATTTGCATTTTTTCAAAGGATTTGCATTGTGCAGCATTTGCATTTGTCAGGATTTTGTCAAAGATTTTGCATTATCTTATAAAAAAAATTGTTAATCTGAAAAATGCAAGGTAACTGGGATTTAAAATCCTAGGGGTGAGCCTGGGTTTTTAAATTACAAAAAATAAATGGATTTATAAAATCCTAGGATTTTAAATCCTTACTGGAATCTGTGAACCAAACACAAGATTTTAAATGCAAATCCCAGTGAATCCCAGGAAATCCGCGAACCAAACGCCCCCTCAGTTTTCATAAGCAAAGCCACTTGTATTTCCTTAAACATAAAAGAAATAACAAGTATGCCTCTAAACCATTGTTGGTCCTATATGGTTTATCACCCTGCACACCCTCAAATACGGCTCTATTCTCAAATCTACAATACTCATTGATCCCACCTAGGTACGTAGCAATTTCGCCTACCCAAGGCCAATGATCAAATGGATTTGCCCAACCTTTGAACTTAGATATGGTTCACAAGGATCGGTCCTCCAATTCAAACTTGATGTGATTTCACTTTGATTTCGCAACGCTTTCGTTGTTTATTTAATTAATTTTCTTCCTTAAATCCACTCCAAACACAATGATATTGAATCCCCAATTTGCAATTAATAATTTATTGTTGAACCATATAGATCTGTTTATTTTTCAGTTACTTTAAAAATCGACGATAACCCTACGCCCATGGTTGCGATTTTAAATTGACGGGGATTAGGTCTTTAATAACTTGCATATATAGACTAAACCAACCAATTTGTAGCAGACACTTAACAATGAATAAACATTAGATTATGGTTTTAGTACACGATTTTACCTTCGAAACTCAGCGCACATACTCTTAAAAAAGTTGGCAAGTTGAGCTTCCTCGTCCATTGTTGCTTGATCGTAGAGGTTTAACTCTCAAATTGGGATGATTCGAAGGAAGTAGTTTTCGCTAACCTCGTAATGGTGTATATGATAGCGACCTCGACGGAAAATAGAATAAATAAATCTCAATTCTTACCCTTTTGAATTTGATTTCCAAAATATTTATTCATTTAATGACAAGCATTGATTTCCAAAATATTAAATTTATAATTGACATGATAGACCCTCTAGTTTATTTGTTTAGAGTTATACCCTAACTTAAGATAAAATATTTTTAACAATGAAAACATAATCCAAATAGAAGCATCGTTTTTTCTGTTTGGTTCTACGTTATACAGCTTTTGTACTTGAATACATCAAAACCAGTCTGTTTTGGTCAAAGGGTGTAAATAATAAATATTCCTAAGACATAAAAGGCGGATATCAATGGGGTTTAGCCCATTTGATAAGAGTGGTGTTATGTAAGTGGTTCGACTCCCGTCGGAGGCAAGTTAGAAAAGTTTGCCGTTCAAAAAAAAATTAAAAAAGCGGATGATATTCCTTATTGCTAGTCTCATTCGAACCTAATTGTTGCACAACAAAAATATTGAGCTCATAATGTTACCATAAATGGATTAAATGTGAGAATTGTAAATGTAATAATGTAAAATTTGTTTTCTTTTCTAGGTTTGTGCAAGAATTGAATGTAACCTCAAAAGAGGATGCTGTTGAGATATTTTAGTATAAACCCTAATGGGTTTATTCAATATTGTGCCTTTGGCCTCCAATATATAAAATAAATAATGACACTTGGCTTCCTATATAAAATAACTAAACCAACGGAAGATTAGTAGTGAATGCACGTATCAAGACGCAACCTCCACGGACCCCTACCGGCTTTAATATGATTCATACTTAAAATCGTAAAGAAATCAGTGTGGTTTTAGGAACCCATCGATCATTAGTTGCTTGCTAGTAAATGTGACAATATCGACCCAACAAGCTAAGTAGATGGGACGGTTAATGTAACATCCGACATTTTAGGTACCCTTTTATATTATTTAAAATTTCCTATTAATTTTTTTTAATAAATAGTATCTTACGAAGTGAATATCTCCTAGGACTATGAAACAACTAAATAAATAATAGTCGTGCATTAGAGAGTTGTACATTATGGATCGATAGTAAAGAAGAATATGAGCATGCTAGTAAATAAATTAGTGAGGATATGGTAATGAAAATGTATTAATTTTGTGGCTAAATTATATTAAAAATAAAGTTTTAGTGGCTCAAATAATAGGGTGCAAGAGTTTAGGGACTAAATTGCAATTTTTAGAAATTAAAATCAGATTTTTTTTTGTGGAAAATTCTTGATTGGCCTAGAGATTTCATCACACCTCCATATATGCTTCTTCCTCCTCTTCACCCACGTTTCTTGGAGACTAAGAAGAAGCTCAACAAAAATCTGAAATCTTGGAGAAGGAAAAGAGTCTTAGGGGTAAGTGTTTCAACTCTAACATTCTCCTTCTTGATGTATCATCTTCTTCGTTATGATTTGCATTCATCAATGGAAGAACTAGGTTTTTGACCAACCAATGAAAAGAGTAAAACTTGATCATTGAATACGAATCAATCAAGCTTGTGAGTGTTATTTACATCTTTTGTATGTGTATTGAAGGATTCCATTGAAAGAATTATAAGAAACTTGTATAACTCAAGTGGGTTAATGGTGATTTCAACCTAGGCTTGTAGAAATCAAATGATGGTTAAATGATGCTAAAATGTTGTTATAATAACTCCTTGTATCTTAAAAATTCAATATTTATCGTTATTTATTGAGCTTGGATCATCAAACATGGTAGAATATGAAATTTGGGGAGTTGGGGAAATTTGATGCTGAAAAAGGAGGAAATCAGGCTCTGAGAGCGACTCGCCGAGTCGATTAGGCGACTCGACGAGTCAAATAGTTTTGTCCAAAAAATTCATATTGTGATTCAAGGGCTCTTGCTTTGGTTTTAGGCCACCAAAACTCTTCTAAATTAAGGGTTTAAAGTATTATAAAGTCAAATTGGGATTAGGAATCGTGTAAGGCTTCAAAATGATGTATGAGCTTTCTTGAAGGAACCGAAATAGAGTATATTTGCTACTCGAGTGTGGAGACGTGTTGCTAAGGCCTAAAATCATCAAACACTAACTAAAACATGATAGATGATTATTTTAACCTATAGACCAAGTTGAGATGGGTTCTAATTCATATCAAGGGACTTAGGTGCTTACTTAGAAGTCCATAAAAAGTATGTAAAAGTAGTTTAGGAGGATGTTCTTACATTTACTCATCATTAACATGCTTGGTGATCATATGTATGTTTAGGTATCATATAGCTAACTTCGGCGATCTTGGAGCTTGTTGCGAGGCTTACACTAACTCTATGACCATATATTGTGTTGGCTTGTTATTGACGAGATCTTTTATGCATTGATTGTGAGTACTAGTATTAATTTTGTACCTCATACATGATGATAATTGCTTATCTCCCTTAATTATGTCACTTGTTTCATGTTCATGCTTCATGTTATTTAAACTATGATCATCATGCTTATTCATTTACCTTGATTGATTCATATGGTATTTACTAACATGTACATGTGCTTATAATTGATTATGATATAGTACATTACTGTGTGTGATGTACATTATAGTCATACTACCGATGATCTCGGAGTATGATGCCGTACTTCATTGTTGGCGGGAGTACGATGTCGGGTACTGCGGGCCCCGATGATTTTTGGTGCTACACACTCCCTGGAAGTACACATAGTGTGTAGTGTTGTCGTGACAATATCAAGAGTCTCCCTCTTGATATGTCTCATCTCCTTTGATATCTCTTATATAATATGTTTTATGGTGATGATTCTTGCATTGTAGGTATATTAATTCGGTTAGCTGTTGTATGTGGTACATTATTGATCTAGTCACTCACTAAGCATTATTGCTTAACCATTTCGTTGATTTACACTTTTCAGGAGTAGAAGGAAAAGGGAAAGAAAAGGTAGAATCGAGCAAAGTTTGAAGTAGGAGGCAGTGATCAAGATAGTCTCTTTTGGTACATTTAATTATGCCTTATTTTGGGGAGGGAGTAGATCACCCTTGTGTTATATTTCATCATGACTTTATTTACTTAAGCTTGATGAAGGTTGATGTGCTCAATCCCATTATTTGCAATGTACTTGGGTCATCAAAGTCTGATATGGTGACGTTAGAACTTGTGTATCTTGGGCGATGGTCTCATTTAATACTGTTAGTTAGATCAATGGGCGTATAAGCGCATAAAACTCTGATTTGTTTTGGGAAATTGTATTTTGGAATTTGATGAATTGGAAATGTATTTTGTAGTTATTTTTGAATCCAGAAATACAGGTTGGAATTATTGATATTACGAATAGGTCATGCCGAATTTTCGTTAGAAATATTGATTATTAATACTGTTATTTTTAATTAGAGTTTGGTGTTACAGTTAAAATAATCGGTAATAAAAAAAACTAAGCTAGAACATATACTTCTTTTAAAAAATGAAGTATTAAACATATTGTTTTTTGAAAAAAATTCAAAATTATTTAAAACTCTTTTCTTTTGGTCGTCGGCAGTTTGACCTGTTTGCTTGAATGCGGCCATTACTTGAACTGGATCTCAAGATGTGAGATATTCTATTTATATTGTATATGATTGACAACTCCAGAGTTAGACCCTATTTTAAGATAAAATATTTTTAATTTTAATCAACAAGTTTAACAATGTTATGGAAACGTGATCCGTATAGAATCATTGGTTTTCGGTTTGGTTTGACTCTATACAACGATTGTACTTGAACGCGTTAAAACCAAAGTGTTTTGGTTAAAGATTTGGAAATAATATTCCTAAAAGACACAATAAACAAATGATACTGCTAGTGTCATGTCAACACAAAAAAATGATAGCTCATAATGTTACCATAAACAGATTGGGTCTTGGAGTTGGACAATATATAAATGAGAGATCATTAACTTTTGGCCTTAAGAGTTGAAATAATGGAAATAATTCCTCCATTCAAGGGTTTAAGGTTTGGCCAAGGAGATCGACTCCTAGTCATCCCCCTCCATTCTCCCTAGCTACATCAACCAGAGTGTATTCATTTTCTCACTTATCCATTATTAGCCTCTATGATTAGATCCAACAAAAAAATAAAAAGTTGTTCAATCTTTTCCTCCCATTCAGATCGAGAAGAAATGTCTCACCATAAATCAAACAGAATCAGATTTCATAAAATATTGATGCCAAATCGTCCACCCTTTTTCACTACTTCAAGAAACCAGTTTTCTCACGATATATCCCTCTCCATTCTCCAGTTTTCAATGCAATGAAAGCACCGGTTGATACAGCAGAGTTTTAGATGCCTAATCTCCCAGATAATTGGAGAGGAATCAGAGAGTTTGGGGCAATTTTCTTCATATCCATAAAAATGGAAATTACATGAATTAAATATCTGCAACTCCTAAACTTAAGCTAGAAAATAGGGAGAGTAAGTGGAAAACATGGGAAAATGCTAATAATGGAGAACTTGCCGGTAAAACTAACTGGAAACTGCCTTGACTTCATATTCTCTCTGACTAATCAACAATGGTGCTTAATCATGGATGGTTCGTTTAGGCCTGAATTGCAACCCGAGTGAGTCCAGCAGCTGGGCTGCCCTTGCTGGATCACCAGCTTGGGTTGTATCAAAATCCATAATTTTTACCAATCCATATTTATAAAAAAATGTGGAATAATTTTTAAGTTCTACTTATCTTTATTCTCTAGAGCACCTGATGCCATTCCATCAGCATTAAGCATGAAGTAATAAAATTCAATTCTTCCAATTTGTAAATCAGGAACAAACACACATGATTCAACAGGTTAACGACACTCTAATGGAAACATATTTGTCTGGTTTTGTTTCAAATAGAGACTTTCTCTACACTTTTCGAGCATACGTTAGTTTGGTGCAAAATGGCTCCGCAGAAGTTCCTATCTTGTAGGTTTTCCTATCAGGTCCCAAGAAGGTCATCCATTCCTTCACAACATCACGAAGCTCCATTTCTGGAGAAAGAAGTTTTCCATTCATGAATATAGAAACCTGTTAGGAACATTAAGCAAATCAATTTGGATGTCAAATTCCATTGTGAGATGAAACACCAAAAAACATTTGCAGCATATTTTTCTTAATTTATTGTAGAGAAATGGT
Source organism: Centrapalus pauciflorus (assembly GCA_020465985.1). Classification (NCBI taxonomy): domain Eukaryota; kingdom Viridiplantae; phylum Streptophyta; class Magnoliopsida; order Asterales; family Asteraceae; genus Centrapalus; species Centrapalus pauciflorus. Next base: position 11,255 of record JAANYP010000630.1, on the reverse strand, counting down.
ATCACTACCTAAAATAATAAATAGGATAAAACTATATCCATGTGTAAATTAAACAGGAAAATAAATTAGATCATACCTCGTTTTGGCTGCGAAGTTGAAGTTGCAAGGCGATATTGTTCATAAGCATTGACACATTGGCATGAACTTTCCTATCCATGCTAAAATAGTTTTGTTGTTGGTCGGTATACGGTGGTATATCAAAGTTATGAAGACCAAAGAAAAGATTATCAATCTTAATGTGTATCAAAATGAACAAACTAAATTCGCATTGTTAATTCGTAGTCAAAAGCCAGATGTACTTACATGATGTTTATGTTTGGTTCATTCAGGGGTGGCAATGACTCCTTTCTGTTCCTACAGAAACAGAGAAAATAATATGTAAAGATAACATAATAGTAAAGATGCTATTATGTATCAACCATATAATTAATTAAACGAGCACGCTTATATATCTCTCTTACTGGTCGATGGAAGGAGCTAAAATGAACCACATAGAAAGGGTCTTTTTTGAAGGATTTAGATGCCTTCTGGCATCTACTACATCTTGCGGGCCTATTTTTGTTTCATTTAAAGGCCTAGCAACAATTTTCTTTTTTCCTTTCTTCTTTGATCCCTCGGTTTTTTTCCCTTTAGATTGGACACAAGTTGTTTCTTCTACATCAGGTCTCACTTGGATCTCCCACATATCAGAAGGATGTTCAATTGGCTCATCAGTAATTTTCTTCTTTCCTTTATTGGAAGACTGGATCTGCAGTATAAATAATTGATCGTATAACGTACAGAAAGATTAGCAAATTATAGCAGTCCTAGCTTTGGTCTTGTTGTTTCAAGGTGGTATTTCTTATGTTGTAGTTTTGAGGGTTTTTTTATAAGTTGCAATCTCTAGATTTTTCCTGTTTTTTGCAATAAAGCTCTCTTTGCCATTCAAATTTTTTTTGAACAGAATGATATATTGCTAGAAGTTATATTTTTTATTTGTTGTAAACTGTGATGTAATGGTGTGACAGAATATAAATTACCTCCAGCTTCCCTTTTCCTTTCTCAAGTGATCTGTCTTTATTCATTTTGCTTGCTCCTCGCTTATCATGTGATTCTTTGTGAACACCCAATGAATTTTCGTTGATGCTTATCCCTGTGGCACCCCGCCTGCAAAACATAAACTTGAAGGATCCTTAGCAAGTTACAGCTAGATATCCAGGAACACAGATTCAGTTTTATTCAAAATCTGTAGTCTAATGTAACAATGTTGGTTATAAACAGATTTGAGAAACTGTTCAAAACAGATTAATTACTAATTCATATATAAACACCAGAATAAGTACTCTTTTCATAATTTCACTTCCTGGAGGCATTAATTGGAACCAAGTTTGGCTGCAGGTCCGGTGTTAGTTTACTCCAACAGATCACATGTTTTTGGATGCATATAGGGTCAAATTCATTAATCTTGTTAGTTATTTTCTTGTTTATTATATTTAGAGCTAATGCTAAGGGACCAAAGGGGTGTTTGTATTTAAGTTTTGGATGTATGTGCTTATATGCTAATTTAGTTTCCAAAACTTTATTTTCAATACCATTTGTTAAGGGATGTCATTTATACCCAACAAGAATTGTCATACACAACAATGTTATGTAAATTTATCTTTACTAACCTTTTCTATTGCATTTACATGTTATCTTGTTCATTAATGGTAGATTAGTCATTTTATGTAAAATTGTTGTACGTGTATGGTAAATTTTTGTTGTGTACAAATCACCGACATCAATAAGTTACATTTGGTCGATCTTTTTTAAATATAGGTCAATATGTATTAACGGGGTCACATGAGAAATACTATATTCCGTGAGAACGTAAAAACCACTCTAAAATTTGTGTATTCAATGTACAAAATTGTGTATTTTATGATAAATTATATGCATTTCATGTAAACTTTATGTATTTGGTGTTAAACGTCTCCATTTGATGTACGGATAAGTGCATTTGATAAATTTTGTAAGTTTAATTTGATGTTTAAATTTATACATTTAGTGTATACTTTACTAAATTTAAATTTAGATATAAGTTTAATATGAGATTATGATATTTATTAATATTAAGAGTAATAATGTTTTTATATTATAAATTTAAATTTTAACTATGTGTATTTAGAAGTTGTTCTTACGTTCTCATGGAATTGAGAATTCTTATTCCATCTATAAACAATTAAATCTTGTCGACTATGGTTGTGAGACATCTATAACTCCCAAAACTCCCATAAACGTTTCGTAACTTTGGAGGGACTTTACCAACAATATTTATAGTATATTAAGGTCAGTTAGGCACCTCTAAACATATTAGAATGATTTCATAACATTCCATGATCATGGAGCTCATACGGACTCCGAACGAGTCCGAAAATGGCCGAAAATTTCAACCGACAACACCAAGCTCCAACTGAGCTTGGAATCAATTCTAATCAATTCCATAACAATATTTGACATATTTAAGCTATTATTAGGTGTTAATAATATATTCAAACATTTAATTCAACCCAACAATGATTAGGAACTCGTTGAGGCATTTCACCGAACACTTGGCGTGCAGTTTCGACTTTAAACACCAATTTGAGTTCTTGCACATACTTTGTGTTTCCCAACTCATGCAAACACTTTAATAACACAATTGAACACTTTCCAAACATGTTATAATATAACATAGCATTTTATTACTTCATGGAGTTCATACAAACTCCAAATGGGTTCTAAATGACCAAAACTCAAACTAAGCCTTCAAAACTTCAAATGAGTTCCTACTAGCTTCTATTGAATTCCATTGCTATCAATAACATATTTGGGCTATGTTTAGCCATCCAATTAATATTTAATCATTCAATTCAACCCAACAATGGTTAAAAACTCTTTGTGGCATTTCACCGAACACTTGGCGTGCGATTTAGACTTAAAACACCAACTTGAGCCTTTGCTCGAGTTTAACCCCCAACCAATACATGGAATCATTAATATAACATATTTAGACCATTTTACATTTTTTCCACACATTTAAATCATAAAAGATCATACATTCATTCCTATGAACTCTTTTGAGTTCATAAATGGGTTAACACCCAAATCACCACTTTAAAGCTCCAAATGATCATATATTTAAATCCATTTGATTCCATATCAATATTTAACATATATGGATGAAGATTTAGCATATCTATCTTACTAAAACATAAAACTCAAATCCGTAACCCATTGGAGCTCATTTGAGCCCTAGCTTGGGTTTAAACCAAAACTAACTCAAACTATCAATGTAGTTGCATATTATGGCTCCATTTTGATCATATAACAACATATTAAAAGATTGGAGCCATTACATAACATTTCAACATGAACCCATTTAGGGTTTCCATCCCCAAAAATGGAGGAATAGAGAGAAGATGAAGAAGAGAATGAAGAAGGTGATTATACCTTTAATAATAGCACCAAATAATGAATTCTAGGCTTCAATCTTCACTTTGCCACCAACCATACAAAACCCTAGCTTTTCTCCATCTTTTCTTCTCTCAATCTCAAAAAAATGGTGAGTGTGTGTGGTGTGGGTAGATGGACGATTTTAAGAAGAAGAGGGGGAAGGTTTGGCCCTTGGCCACTTTGCCCCTCCTACTTATCTCATACACACAATACCCCCTTTCCAAACATTCCTTCAATTTTATTTTGATAAAATACCAAAGTACATTACCCATTCTTGTTAATGAAATACTAACCACATTGTATTTCATTTTTATCATACAAATCTCAATAATAGTAAATGTCATAAATTCTTGGCAATTAACTCATAATATTGCCCTTAAGCCCGCAATTTTAATAGTTCAATAAAATTAGTTACCTCTTTAGTCAATAATACTATCATCTCCAATTAATAATAATTATTCCAATAATTATATTAACTCAACATTATTAGGAATATAATTACCTCCTAATTATTTGGGGTGTTACATATAGCCAAATCCCAATCATTCTACTTACATAAATTAAAGGGTTTATTATGAAAAAAATTATCATGTATTCATGTTTTTTGCGTTTTCATCCCTTCATGTTATTTTTTTCCATAAAATCCTCAAGTTATTCTTTTCTTTTTGGTTTAGTAAAATTTGGACATTAGAACCCAGTTTTTCAGTTTTTTAAATCCCGGTTCACTAATTATAACCGGTGTTTAATGTCTAAAATTTCACTAAACCAAAAAGAAAAAAAATAACTTAAGATATGCCTCTAAACCATTGTTGGTCCTATATGGTCTATCACCCTGCACACCCTCAAATACGGCTCTATTCTCAAATCTACACCTAAGTGACAAGTTGTCACTTACAACTAAGGTCACTCATTGATCCCACCTAGGTACGTAGCAATTTCGCCTACCCAAGGCCTACAATCTAATGGATTTGCCCAACCTTTGAACTTAGATATGGTTCACAAAGATCGGTCCTCCAATTCAAACTTGATTTGATTTCACTTTGATTTCGCAACGCTTTCGTTATTTATTAATTAATTTTTCTTCCTTAAATCCACTCCAAACGCAATGATATTGAATCCCCAATTTGCAATTACTAATTTATTGTCGAACCACATAGATCTATTTATTTTTAAGTTACTTTAAATCTCGGCACTAACCCTATGCCCATGGTTGCGATTGTAAATTGACGGGGATTAGGTCTTTAATAACTTGCATATATAGACTAAACCAAGCAATTAGTAGCAGACGTTTAACAAGGAATAAACATTAAATTATGGGTTTAGTACGTGATTTTACCTTCGAAAATCAGCGCACATACTCTTAAAAAAGTTGGCAAGTTGAGCTTCGTCATCCATTGTTGCTTGATCATAGAGGTTTAACTCTCAAATTGGGATGATTTGAAGGAAGTAGTTTTCGCTAACTCTCGTAATGGTGTATATATATGATAGCTGTGAACTCGACGGAAAATAGAATAAATAAATCCCAATTCTTACCATTTTGAATTTGATTTCCAAGATATTTATTTATTTTATGACAAGCATTGATTTCCAAAATATTAAATTTATAATTGACATGATAGACCCTCTAGTTTATTTGTTTATACAATTAAAGGCCTCAACTTGATAAATAAATAAGTAAACCTACGGAAGATTAGTAGTGAATGCACGTATCAAGACGCAACCTCCACGGACCCCTACCGGCTAAAATATGATTCATACTTAAAATCGTAAAGAAATCAGTGTGGTTATAGGAACCCATCGATCATTAGTTGCTTGCTAGTAAATGTGACAATATCGACCCAACAAGCTAAGTAGATGGGACGGTTAAAATAACCGGTGAAACACCCATACAATAATAATACATGTTTAAGTGTAATTAACAATAATTTGTACATCAATACTTGCGGAATTAGGGTAGAATTAAAACTTTTACAACTAATGCATCATAAGTGATGCATCCGAATAACAACTATTGAATCTACAAGGTTACAGGTCACGATCCTGCAAACGAATAGTCAAGGCCAAGAGGTCGTCGACTAACCCAAACCCAACACAATCACCAAAGCATACCATTAGTCTCGAGTCTACACTCTGAATAATGAGGAAAAATATAAACTTCCCGCTCGATAGCTCAAACCTGCAAAAGGTTAACAACTAAAGGGGTAAACAACAAAAGTTGTTTAGTGAATTCTAAGATTAATATAAATAACAATAACATGCTAACCATGTCTATCCAACACATATTTTCTATCAACCAAAGATATAAGGGCCTATGATGGCCAATGCCAAGTTAGAATGGGATCACCTCATCCTCGTTGAGGACTATCAGTGTCCCACATCAATTATTTACCTATTCGAATTCACAACAAGATGCCTCATCTCACTGAGGACTATTAGCATTCTCGACATTTACCAATGTCATATGTTCCACCGTTCACCGCCCGGCCTAGCCGAGTCAAGGTGGGGAACCAACTCAACTCTTGGAATCCACTACACCGCTAGACATAATCGAGTCAAAGTGGGGATTCCAACGCGTGTCATAATAACACGTTGTAACGCCTTTACAAAGCTGCCTTACCAAATTGGCACGTTACATTACCACAGTACGTACTACCAACGACTCCAATTCAAAGGTGAGAACAAACATGCTTGCGGCCCAACGTGTCACAATCATCGCCACGAAGGCGGCCCGTTGCCGTCCTCACATGATGTCAACACCGCCACTAGGATATAACTCATGCTTGCAGCCCAACGTGTCATAATCATCGCCCGCAGGCGGCCCGTTGCCGTCCTCACACGAGATAATCCCATCCAAATCCAAATACCACATACCCCATGGTCGTCTAGGGTTCCCTGTCAAAGTCGGGAGTGGTATTGCCTCTAGCAAGTACGAGGCTGTCCCTAGCAAGTACGGGACTGTCCCTAGCAAGTACGGGACTTCCGACGGTGCAAGTATGTCGGCATCTGGTATCCAAAGGGGCCAGAAATATTTCATGGATATCCAAAGGGGTCCAAAACGCATTCCACAACAATTTAGGGTTCAATATGACTCATGAGAGTCTATAATGGTCCATAAGACCAATTAAAGAAACCATCTATGTGTTTCTACTAATCATTCCGCAACAATGGTTCTAACATATCAACGGGGTCGTTTAACATTACTAATAAGCCTACCGGTTGAATAGTCCTTTATGCCAAATCATAATCAATTAGATTTCCACGAATGCGACCCAATATACAACTTAAAGGACCATGCATATATCCCAGCTATTATTAATCAATCACAAAAGTGAATAGTCCAACCTACTAGGTTAACCAACACGAATTGCCATCTTTCAATCATTGTTATCCATACAAATAAGTAGTTAAGCATACTATATGAGATGCACGACAAACCAATCCACAACAATATCAACTAGCATGACAATTCACTTTTCAATTCATGATGCATGACAGCATGTTCAATAAGGCTACAATGAATCCATCTATAACATGTGAATATGCATGATCAAGTAGCATGTTATCAACGATGGCACAAACAACAATTAACATGTAATCATTCATCTACATTAGTCCTAGAACTCACAGTGATTGGTTAAGAAGATTCCAAAGCCTTTCAATAAAGCCACAATAGCCCGGAGAATGGCTAAAACTTGCAATCAAGCTCCTTTCGACTCAAATTACCTAGAAGCATTCATAACGCATATACGTAAGCCCCCGAACACAAGATAAGCCCCTAAGAGTGGGATAAGGGTATTGGGTTATCAAACCGAAAGTACTAAGTTCATATGAGGCCTTAGGAGTTCCGGACTCAATCCAAGGCCCTCAAACCCTTTAAACACCTAATTTAGAGGTGCAACGAACGAATAAGACCCAAACACCGACCCCCGACCAACCAAAACACAATTATGGGGCAGCAAGGTGGTCATGGCGCGACCCAGGGGAGGGTAGCGCCGCGACCAGGCTTCTGGTCTGGTCCAACTGCACCATTCAAGCCCCCAATGCTCACCAAAGTCCCTAAAACCTTCGTAACTGATTTTGTAACTTTGGAGCGACTTTACTAACAATATTTATAGCATATTAAGGTCAATTAGACACCTACAAACATATTAGAATGATTTCATAACCTTCCCTGATTCCATGGAGCTCATACGGACTCCGAACGAGTCTGAAAATGACCGAAAGCTCCAACCGACAACACTAAGCTCCATTTGAGCTCATTTTCAATTCTAATCAATTCCATAGCAATATTTGACATATTTAGGCTATTATTAGGTATTCATAATATATTCAAACATTTAATTCATCTCGACAATGATTAGGAACTCATTGGGGCATTTCACCGAACACTTGGCGTGCGGTTTTGGCTCCAAACACCAATCTTGAGCCTTTGCCCGAGTTTAACCCCAACCAATACATGGAATCATTAATCTAACATATTTAGACCATTTTATACCCTTTCACACATTTAAATCATAAAAGATTGCCAATTAGTCCATAAGAACTCTTTTGAGTTAATAAGTGGGTTAAAACCCAAATCACCTCTTCAAAGCTCCATATGAGCTTCTACTTAATTCCATTTTGATTCCATATCAACATATATGATTCAATGTTGAACATCATTCACTTACTAAAACATAAAACTCAAATCCATAACCCATTAAAGCTCATTTGAGCCCTAGATTGGGTTCCAACCAAAACTAACTCAAACTACCAATGTAATTACATATTATGGCTCCATTTTGGTCATATAACAACATACTAAAATATTAAAGCCATTATCAAACCTTTCAACATTAACCCATTTAGGGTTTTCATCTCCAAAAATGGAGAAATAGAGGGAAGATGAAGAAGAGAATGAAGAAGATGATATACCTTTAATGAAGATACCAAACATGAGTTTTTGAGCTTCAATCTCCACCTTAGCTCATCAAATTCCAAAAACCCTAGATTTTCCATCTTTTCTCTTTTGCAAGAACAAAACACACACAAACTATGTGTTTGTGTGTGTTGGACGGTTCAACAAAAAGGGGGAGGGAGAGAAGTTTGGTTTCATTGCCAAACACCACCCCTCACTTATATCTTTATGACAAATTACACCCCCAACATTACATCTATCTTACACACACAATTACACTTTTATTTATAACAATTACTTTAGGTAATGGTTATAAAAGTTATAAATCCAAAAGTATATTACCCAATTTTGTCAATTCATTAGCTAGCCAATATTGTATTAATCAAGTCCCAATAATAACATACTTGGCAATTATTTCATAATATTGCTCTTTGGTTCAAAATTTTAATTATTCAATAAAGTTTGTTACCGTTTTAGTCAATATTATTATTACCTCCAATTAATAATAGTAATTTTAATAATTATATTAACTCAACATTATTAGGAATATAATTGCCTCCAAATTATTTGGGGTGTTACACAACTGGAAGTCTGAGTGACCCAGTGGTGAATCTTTCCCCATTTGTTACTGAATCGTCACTAAGCCAAGCCTTGAATGCAGCTGTTGTGGGAGTGAACAGTCATGTCTCTGCTCAGTTATCTGAAGTAATGGCACAGATGTCCAATATTCATAAGATTTTGAAGGGTAAGTCAGTAGCTGAAGAATCTGTCAAGCAATCTGATCCACATCAAGCAATAGATGAATTGAGGGAAGAACTGAAAGATTTTGTTTTTAAACAATTTGACGAAATGAGAGAAAGAATGATCAGTTTAGAGAGTACAGTGATTACTGCATTAGGCAACTTATCTGAGAGGGTAGCGGCAGTAGAGGAGACGTGTAAGGCGCAAGCTTCATCATCAAAACGTAAACATGATGAGCATGATGAAGACTTCGATGATGCTCCTCATGAGGGATGAGCCTACACCTGGAATTCTAATGATTACATACCCTGAGAAGGAGGCAGAGGGGAGAGAAAAGGAAGCAGGAAGCTCAAAAGAACCTGCTGATGTACAAAGTGAGCTGGGATTGATTCTTCATGAAGATGTTTCAGTTCCTTTGAACATTCAGTCAGATATCTACAACTTTGAGGAATATAATGATTCGGATGATGACGATCAAGCGGTTAAGGATAAGATGTTGATGATTCAAGGAGTTGAAACTCAAGGAGAGAGAGAGGAGTATGTTGAGTTATTTGAGGATGATGATGTGATCACTTTGACTAATATTGATTTTCAGGGTGAAAGGATTGAAGAAGAAGAGGAGTTAGTTCAAGAGATTTTGAAAGAGTCTATACCGACACCGACGGTTGAAAAGCCTGAGGTTGTTATTCAAGTGAAAGAGGAGGTTGAAGAGTTTCCAATAGAAAATGTGATTGTTCAAGAAAGAGTTGAGTTGAATGAAGTGGGGGTTATGGAAAGATTCTTTAATGAGTATATTCTTGCGGATGAGTCGCAGAAACAACACCGTCTCAGATTCGAAGCTCAACAGCTGGTGCAGAGAGAAATAAGAGATATGCTCACATTGTTGAATAAGGATGAAATAAGTAAAAAGAAAGTTAAAAATTTTGAGCTATATGCAAAACGGTCAGCTGAGTTTATTAAGAAAAGGAACAAATTGCCATATCTTGAAGACATTTTGGAGAAAAGAATTTTTTGTAAGAAACAAACTCCTTGTTCGTTTCTTAAACTGTTTAGGGTTCTGAAGCCAAACATACCAAATCTTGTTAATTATGCAAGTTTTCTGAGAAACAAGACGCAATAGTTGATAAAGTGAAGAGTGAGTTCAGGATAGTTGATTTAATAAAAATTGAAAAAGATCGCTTTGTTCAGATCTTCTATCCTACGTTCACTGTCACGAGGGCTGATGGCAATACCTATATGTTCACCGAAGCAGATATGTTTAATATGCTCCTGGTCGATATTGAAGACTTATTTAAAGAGTTGTGCCGAAACAAGAGAAATGAGCACTGCAGATTTGCACTAAAAACAATTTTCCACTTCATGCATACCAAACTGGTATTGATGTCTGTGTAAGATCTGCAGATTGGTGTCGAACGAGGGATGAGAAAAATTAATATCACAGCTCCAAATAGAGATATCAAGTTTGCTGGAGAATTAAAAGAGTTTCAAGTCATCATGGTGAAGCATCCTGCAGTAATGTACAAAGACAGAAACAAAAAGTTAAGAGCGATGAGGAGTGTTGAACTCAACAAGTTTTCTGATGGTACATTACATAAAGTGTTGAATGGTTTGAAGGGAAAGTTGGCTTCGGATAGAAAGAGAAAAACTAAGAGAGGAGCTTTATCTGTTAATGATAGAAGACTGATGGTGGAGTTCATATCAAAGATTGAATGGAGATTATCAGACCGAAAGAGCATCAGAAGATTTGAGCAGAAGCTTGGATTATCTACCTGAAGACTTTGCATATTCCATCAAAGGGGAAGATTGTTGGAATGTATTTTTGTTGATGGAATACAAAGTATAGGGTCTATTTTGTAATTAGTTGATAGTTATAAAATGTATATAATAGTGGTTTGACTTTCAAAATAGAATAGATCTGACAGTTATATTTTGTACGCATTGAATTCAGAAAGGGCAACTGTTCACGAAGATTCCATTCTCTCTGTAATCGATTTTGTCGTCAATCAATATAATCATTCGGTCAGTTTTAATTCTGTTTGTTGTTCTTGATTATTTGATATTAGTGTTTGATTGTTAAGAAACTACATTTCACAGTATAAAATAATAAAAGATGTATCTTACATGGTAATTTAATAAAATAAATGATTATTATATTCTTAGTATC
>JAANYP010000629.1:212579-257576 GCA_020465985.1 Centrapalus pauciflorus | reverse complement strand
GGTACATCATAATCATGAAAATCATATAATACATATTACATGATTTGATTTTCTATTCAAATTTTCTCATCCTTTATTCTGATCTTATTATGGTCGACTTCTTTTTCTTTTTATTATTGGTTCCCATCGTATCAGGATATCCTAGAATACCCAAATGAAAACTTCCATGATAGATTTTGTCAAGTTGCAAATGGCTTGGTTGTCTCTTGTGTTAGTTGAGGTTGATCTTGTCTCACTCAAACAACATCGATGCATCTCACACAGGGTTGATGGTTGTACTAGCCTATGCTTTCAAAGCACGTAAGTTTCCTGTTTGGGTAGTTTAGATTATAAATTTATAACAGAATGAGTATATACATGGATATTATCTCTTTTTGTCATAAATCATATGAAACTGTTTATATAAATACACACACAAATGAGTGTTATACGTTCTATGTACATTGTTTATTAACTTTCTATTGTTTACTTTATTATTGTTGGAATGCGTGACTGCTCCGTTTTCACACTATTGTGTTAAAAGAGGGTCAATGCAAGCAAGTGCAAAAGCACAAGAGGAATGAGTAACAATGAGCCGGTGATGAATGATTTGGTAACTTTGAAAGGTACATATCATTAATGGAAGACTATTGTTGATTAACGGAGCGTGACGTCACGGAAGCGTAACCATAATCATAACGAACGACCACTATATGGACGTTTTCAAAATACATCGATATAACTTCAAAATATAGAAATGTTTTACATAGCCCGAAAATGATAAAGAGTAGTTCGCAAGATACAGAGATTTAAATACATAATTAAATTAACCAAAATAATGCAAATAAATCTCCGATGGTTTAAAAATGAATGCGACTCCAAAAGTAAGCTTGAAAGTACTTTCGACGCGGTGCACTTGCCTTAATTTCCTAAAAATACATGCTAAAATACGTCAACAAAATTGTTGGTGAGCTCATAGGTTTACGCGAAAAGACCAATTGTATGGACATTATCAGATGAGTTGAACTTATAAAGCATAAATTCCAAGTATGTATTACACAAACCATCATGCAACCGAAGCTTAATTAAATGAGTCTGCCCTTTGCAGTATTCCCATACGTAATACCGTGTGTTGAATATATATGCATCCCGCCGTTAGCCGATTAAGACTAACCCGAATGGGGGACATGACTCCCGATAGATCTATCCACAATATATTCGCACTTACAAATAAATGCAATTAACAGTTCATGATTTGAGGGCTGATGGATCCACACATATAATACATATAAGAAATAAACAGTTTTGATGTCCATATGAAAATAATGCATGTATTTCCACCCCAATAGATAGTGAAAATAGGGCTATGATGACTCACCGAGCGTGCGATGGCAAAGTATGCACGAAAAAATGCAAGTTTTACGTTCGTTGATTGTTGATGCGCCGGTTATGTATATATATAGGTTTTTGTGTCTTAAATCACCCAACATTACAAGTTTATAAATAAAACCCACTTAAAACGTCAAGTTTATATATATATATATATATATATATATATATATATATATATATATATATATATATATATATATATATATATATATTTCCAGCTTTTCGAAGGTTTTTCGGCCTACTTTGAGGCTGTTTTTGACCAAACTCCAAAATGATTTAGGCTTTGGTTTTCTTGGACATTAAACTACTATATACAAAGACGTTTTAAAGTCAAGAACGGTCTTTTTTCGAGATGTTTAGGTTAGGGAAAAAGCTTGTTGAAAACCCTATGTTGGCCATTTTTGAGCTGTCAAACTTTCAGGTTCTCAAATAATATCTGGAGGTTCTAAACCCCATAATAAATTATGAAAACTTCCAGATTTTTAGTTAAGACATAGATCTAACTTTTGAGACAAGAATCAACTCATTTTGTTTTGTCTTGAAATAGTTATGATTTTTCAAAGTCGATGCAACTTTTCTGTAGAAATTCCGTAGTTCATAAACTTGAAATAACTGGTGATTTTTGTTGTTTATTCAAAGACTACTTGTATAAAAGTTATAAAACACATATATATCACTTGTTATCATAATATTTACGGTTACATAATGTGTTTATATATTTATAAACACATTTGAAGAAAACAACTTAAAAACAAAACTAGTGATTTATAAACTTGAGTTTTTATGAAACTTGTTGTTGTTGGTGATTATATATATTATGCAAGACTTATATAAACATAAATATAAGATGAAATAAGTTATTATTTACTTACTTTGTTGTTTTTGAAGAATGAAAATGAGTAGAAAGTTGGATCTTCAAAGATTTCACCAAGAACACCTTGCAAATGTGAAGAACACTTGAAAGAAAATGGTGGGTTGTGTGTGTGTGAGTGTGGCCGGTTTTTGAGAGGAGAAAGAAGGGATTTTGGTGTGGTTAAAATGAATGAAAATGTTCTCTATTTATAGGGAAAATTGGATCTTGAAAAGATAGTGAAATGATGAAGAATAGTGTAAATCTTGGATGAATTAAAATAAAGAGGATTTGATTTTGATATGCTGAGTTAAAAAAATTATATCAAGTCCTTTATGTACCCTCCTAGGGCCGGCCTAAGGGGGTATTTTTGGTGTATTTTCATTTTTTTTGTATAAAAGTATTTAGAAATGTATTCTTGTATTTCTCTTTTCTTGTAAATTAATAAATACTTTTGGATGCATTGTTTTAATGAATTGTTTTAGTCTTGCATATTTAATGTTAAGTAAGTGTATTAGTGTATGATTAGTGTCACTAATCATAATTTAATGATGTACTTAGTTGCATTAATCCATCATATCGTAAATCGATCAGATTAATTGATTTGCCGATTCATCGCACCGATGAATTTGATTCTAATTGAGTTGAATTTCTTTATGAACCTTGTTAATCACTTTTATTAACTTATAATGACCACTGATTAGGTTATAATTGGCTATTAAATACTAATTAGGTCGTAGTTGTTAACCTGGTTTAATGCCGGATGTTACAGTCTCCCCCTGTTAAAGAATTTCGTCCCGAAATTAGCTCGTGTTCTCCACTGCTTGAGTATTTGAGAACAGGTGAGGGTGTTTTTCCCCGAACTGATCTTCGCGTTCCCATGTAAACTCATAACCTTGCTTAGAGTTCCATCTGACTTATATTATCGGGATACGGCTGTGCTTGAGTTTCTTGACTTCTCGGTTCATTATTTCCACAGGTTATTCAACGAAGTTCAACTTATCATCTAACTACAGCTCGTCCATGGGTATGACAAGTGTTTCATCAGCCAGACATTTCTTAAGGTTGGATACGTGGAAGGTATTATGTACATTGCTTAACTCGGGAGGCAGATCGAGTCGGTAGGCTACCGGGCCAATTCTTTTGGAAATCTTGAATGGTCCGATATAACGAGGATTGAGTTTTCCTCGTTTCCAAACATGAATTACGTCTTTCCAAGGCGAGACTTTCAGCATTACTTGATCTCCCTCCTGAAATTCCAAATCCTTCCGTCGAACATCGACATAGCTTTTCTGTCGATCCCGTGCGATATTTAATCAGTTCCGAATCTGGACTATCTTTTCTGTAGTCTCTTGGATGATCTCGGGTCCAGTGATCTGGCTATCTCTTACCTCAGCCCAACAAAGCGGTGATCGACACTTTTGCCCATAAAGTGCCTCGAATGGAGCAGTCTTAATACTTGAGTGATAGTTGTTGTTATAGGAAAACTCAACTAATGGCAGGTGCCTGTCCCAACTTTTGCCAAAGTCGATAACACATGCCCTTAGCATGTCCTCCAATGCTGAATCGTTCTTTCACTCTGACCATCCGTCTGCGGTTGATAGGTTGTGCTCATGTCCAGGCGTGTACCCAATGCCTCTTGTAACGATTGCCAAAATCTTGATGTGAACCGGCTGTCCCTATCTGATATAATTGATACAGGAACTGTAGGTCCCAAAAGGTATCCCAAGTGTATTGTTCTAAGTTATAGAGGGGGGGGGGGGGTGAATACAACAATTTAAAACTCAACACTCTTTTCTCAATGTTTGTGTATATTATTAACAAGTGTTAATTACAAACAGCTTGACTGCGGAAAGGTTCAAGCTGAGATGACAGAAACAACAGACGTTCAACTAATTCTAAGACACACTCAGACTAGACACAATGACTACACTCACTTAGATGCACCCACTGATTTTACAAGACACAGATGGACAGCTTGAATATGAGCAGCTTAGACACACGTACTGTTCTATTCAGGCAGACTTGCATGCATGGAAAAAACACTTCAATGCACGATCTGATTTCTTACTCTTAGTTAATTCATAATCCTTAGAAGCTTCCTTTTATACTCTCACTGAGAATCTCAGTGAAGCTTCTTCATTGGACGATGAGATAGTGGGATGTCTTTCCAAAAAGACAAAACAACTTTTCTGCACATTCTGATAAAGCAGACTTGTCTTCATGTGGCAATATCTTTGTCTTTTTCTTTTTGTCTCTATTGTATAAGCCTTTAACCAAAAGAGGAATGTCAACTTTGCATCTTTCTTCTTTTATAAAGGCCTTTTTGATATAAGAAATGGTCTGTCACCCATTTCAAATATCCGTTTGTCTTCATGTAGCAGAACAGCATAGGCAGGCTTTGCAGTTTCTGTTTTCCACTTTGTCTTCGACTTTGTAAACTGATCTTGTAGCCAAAAACAATACATGAGGACTTGGAAACATATTCCATAAAGTGTTTAGCCTGTTCACAAAGAATAGAACACTTAGAATCTGTCCAAGCTACTCAACAGAACAGAGCAGCGTAGACAGTTTATGTCCAGCCTGTTCATCAGACAGAACAGCTTGGGCAATCTGACTTTGTTGCAACGAATGCAACAGGGTAAACAGCTTTGGCTGATATTGTAAATCACTTTTCAGGTTTCAATAAGGCATTAACAGGCCTTAAATTATACCTTCAAGTGCATCAAGCAGGTTTCATTAAAAATCTCCCCCTAAGATGTAGAGTAGGTTTGACTGAGGCCTTTTTGTGCCTAACAATCTCCCCCTATTTGCAATAATCAGCCTAAGCTGATTTTTTCAATAACCACTATATATTTTTACAATACATTTTGCTGAAATGAAATTACAACATCAAAGTAAAGTAAAAGATCAGTTTATATATATACTGATTTTTTGATTACATAAACAACATATGTTTTTACAGAAGTACAACTGATGTACTGGTGTATATTACAACTGATGCAAAAATAAAAATTACAACTAATGCAACCAAGTGCAACTAATGTACATAAATTCAACAAGTTGGACTGTTGATAATGGGAGCAAATAATGGCAAGCCTGTCCAATAGATGGACAGTTTCCATTCTTCCCCTACTTAGATAGTAGATGGACTTCAAGACAGTGATGGTGGCAATCCTTCTTCAAACATTTTCTCGAGCTCATCCCTGGTTTCCTCCAAATCCTCTATTTCAACTCTGAGGAACATGAAATTGGGATGTTGAAGCTCCCCTCTTTCGTAGAAGCCTCTAAGCTGATCCCAGATGCTTGCTCTCCACTTTATGGATTGCCTGAAGGAGTTTGCAAATCTGAATGCTACAAGCTGTTTGAGACCAACTTTGTGTAGGTCTGATACTCTTTGAAAGCACTTCTTCTTTGTCAGGGAATCTACAAAAAAATGCCCCCAGTTCAGGTTCTTCAATCAGCTTGCCTTCCTCAAATTCCACTCCTTTAGGTAGGCTGTGGTCAACTCCTTTGATCTCTACTGCATAATCACCTTGTTCAATCAAGAGCAGGAGTTCCTCCAGCTCAGAATCCTTTCTGTTCCTCTTGGCCTTTATTTTGGGATAAGTCACTGAGACACCGTCACTTAGTTCTTCTGAGATCAGGCCAAGGTCTTTCACCCTTTCCATCAACTTTTTGACATATGCCCTGATAGTCTTAGCTGTTTCTGACTTAGACTGGCTCAGGGCAACTGCCAACTCCACCCATTCTCTGTATCCCATCTGTGCAACGTCAGTGTAGTCATATGCTTCCAGTTCTGGGCCTGTTGCACCCATTCTGGTTATCTGTAGCTTCCACTGTTTGCCTTTTCTTGAGATGGGAACAACTTTGACAATAGATTCCTTGGCAAGTCTTCTATCAGCAACATCAAAGAACTTTTTCCTTGCCAAGTTGTCAAAGTGAATCTGGGCTCTTGCAGAGGATGCTTGCTTAGACCTGGTCACAGAGACCGGAGCACCCTTTTCCTTGTCACCTTCCTTCTCAACTGCTGACTCTTTAGCAGCTTCAAGCAATTTTCTTTGCACATCAAAAGAAGGCATTATAATTTTGCTTGCCTCTTTGAATGCAAAGGATCTGGCAGCTTTGGCTGAGGCTTCTTCCTTTCTTAGTCTTTCCAGGGCTTGGAACTGTTCATCTCTGAACTCATAGTATTTCTCCATAGGAACACCCATTTCCTTAGTACTTGGCTTGTCAAACTTTAGCTGCGCAGCTCTTTGGTGGTCAGCGTCAAAAGCTGCTTTCTTCTTTCCTTTGGCTGTTACAGCTGCTTCAGGAACCTCTTCCTCTTCTTCTTCTTTTTCTTCCAAAATCAGATGCCTCCTTCTGCCTGGCCTGTCCCCAGGAATGGATTCCTCCACTTAGTTTGTGCAGGGTTAGGAGATCTAGCCTGAGTAGGCTGAGCAGCTTCAGTGTGATGGGAGACACCTACTGGTGGACCTGTTTCTGATGCACCTGCTGCTTGACCAACAGATGCTGATTTCTCCTGAGAAGAAGAAGAGGTTTTTTTTTCCCTTAGACTTAGTCTTTGAGGCAGAGAACTTCTCCCCCTTTGAAGGACATGGACCAGAACCTTCAACAACTTGTCTGCCTGGAGAAACAAATTCAGCAGGCTTAGCAGCAGTTTTGTCAGCAGGCTTGGGGCCAACCAAGCTATGCACTAAGAAAGCCGTATTATCCTTAACCTCTGCAAGATGGGTAAGGCAGGTCTGAAGAGAAGAGGATTGGGAATCAGCAATTGAGGATAGCTTGACGATATTTTCTCTGTCAGAAGCTGTGAACAACAAACTTTGAAGCTGTGCAAGATGTAATTCAAGAGAGTCTTGCACATCATCAAGGTTTGCTGACACAGAATTGGACAGAGAGACAATGAGAGAGTTTAAGTTGGCCAACGTAGGAGGAAGGGTAGTGGTACAAGTGGTGAGAAGAGTGGACAGCTGTTGGGATATGGCTGTCATGGAGGACACAGATTCCTGTTGATGTGAAAGGATAGAGGAGAGTGTAGTGGAGATGTTTTGCAGCTGTGCAATGAGTGCAAGCAGCTGGGAGGACTGGTCAGTTTGAGTAGTGGTTGGAAAGGAATTCTTGAGCAAATCAAAGAATCCTTGGAGCTGGGCAGACACAGAGTCTGAGATTTTTGAGGGTAGGGATGGAATTTTCCAAAGAGCCAACTTTGTTGGTCAGCATAGAAAGCTGATCCTTTAAAGGAAGATCTTTGGGGGATGGAGGAGTGTGAGTGGACTGTTTGGATTGTGTAGATGGTGAGGAATGAGATGGGGATGAGGCAGGTGTTTGAGGATGGGATGGAGAGGGAAGGGTGACTTTGTACAGAAGTTCCATAGCCTGGGCAAAAGTAATATGGCCCAGCTTGGAAGGGTCAATGGGTCCCTCAGTAGTGGCTGTAGCTGCTTCATCAGGAGAGGGGGTAGAAGATTGTGGCCTTTCAGATGCTGCTTGTGTTGCAACACCTTCATCAAGCCCTGGGGTGGTTCCCTCAGCAGCACCTTGGTCTAGAGGTGCCTCCTCATGGGGAGATGGGATGTGCATTTCAACATCAGCAGTGGTGAAACCTGCTGATGGAATTTGCATATGAGGTGCAGCCTCACCAGAGGGATGGTCTGTTCCCTGTAGTTCATCAGCTTGGGATGTTGGTCCTTCAGCAGCTGTTGGGTGTACAACAGCTGTGTCATGACGAGCAGAAGTTGGAGGCTGATCTACTGGATGGTCTATTCCAGCAAGTTTGGCACCTCGTGCAGACTCAGGGTGTGTATGATAAGTACGGAGTGGACTCTGTGTGGTCTCAGTGTGGAGTGGAGTGAACTCCTGTCTTTCAATATTCTCAGCCTATTGTGAGGCTGGAATAGTTGATGTGGTAGTCTCCATATGTAGAACTAGTACCTGTTGGGAGGGACCAGACGGCCTAGGCTGACTAAGGGTAGACTCTTGTCGGAGTGAAGCCTGCTCCAAATGTGCTGAACCTTCTCCCAAAATAGGAGAAGCAGCAGGGGTTGCTTCTTTTTCAACTGAACCCTGTTGAGAGGGGTCAGAGGGGCTAGTTTGGTCTGTTGGTTTCTTTTTGTCTAAGGTTTTGCGTCTGTAGGATCTGAGAGATGAAGTAGAGGATGGATGTTGTGGAGAGGTGATGAGGGGTTCTGTTTGACTGGTTGTCAGACTGGTTCAGAAATAGGTGGGTTGGCATGTTCCATAGTCTCAGGTGCCACAGAGGCACCAGCCACAAAGGCTTCAGGTTCAACAGATGAACCAGGGTGAGAAGACTGCTCCCCCTCAGCCACAGAGGCTGATGGGGCAGACTTGGACTTATCTGTTTTTGCCTTCTTGTGGACAGGCTCAGCTTCAGTCGTTTCCAGGACCCTTTTGACAAATTTGGTCCTAGATTTGGATTTTCCCTTGGGAGCAGTCACTGGATCCACCCTCACAGTAGAGGGTCCTTCCACCATACCAAGCAACCTCCTCATTGGAGTAGATAGAGGAGGCTCATTTGGAAGTACAAGGTTGTAGAAAACTCTATTCCCAATTACTGGGAAAACAGCAGTACGTAACATAGGCTGAGAGTTATACAGATGCTCACCACAGACATGCTTGAAGATGAGGCTAAGCTAGTCAAAAGAACCAACTTTGCTGCTGAAGCACATCACCACAGAGGCAAATAGAAAGCTGTATGTAGGTGAGAGATCCTTCCTGAACAGGCTGGCTCCAATCTTGGGCTTTGCTACACCACAAAAACGTAGCAGATTTCCCATCTGATCATTTTCAGGTTGTGGCTGATCATAAGTTTCAGCCACAAGGAGATGAAGAACTTCCCTGATAAGACCAGTAGTGATCTCAATGGTCTGAGTCCCATTAAGAATGGTTCCCTTTATGACTTTGGTTGTTGGGTCGTACGCACAGGTGTACCAAAATTCATATACCATCTCCTGGTACAGGACACCAGGAGTGGCAATCATGGCATAATGCAGAGGGTGAACCTTTAGAAACTCCACCATATCTTCATAACCTTTCCCCACATAGTTTTTGGGAATGGTTAGGTTGGCTATGTAGTTTGTGGGTTTCAGTGTCAGCATAGTGGTAACAAAAGAGTGTTCTGAACATCAGTGCCAACAAATACTGGTAGAAAGGGGTTGTTTCGGTGAGCCATAGTGAGAATAGTGAGGATATGAGCACAAGACACTTAGTCGAATTTAGGGTTCTTTGGAAGTTATGTAAGCAGTAAGGAAGACGAAGATGAAACAGTAGAGGGGTATTTATAGGATTTGAATGTGAGTGGGTATGAGAGCAAAAAGTTTGGGCGGTTGATTTGAAATGTTTTTTAACGGAAAACGGAACGGTTGTCCATGTCAAAACGGTTGTCAGACCACTCGAGCCCTTTTTAGTCACTAACACACGTTAACACACATTATCCGCAGTAATTAAGTTAAATAAAAACAGAAATTAAGTAACTTAATTGTAAAAAAAGGTAATTAAAACTGATGGTCTAAGCTGTTGATCAAACCTGTGATGAGCAGGGTCATCACAAGCTTTTCACTCTTCAAGCTGTGCATTCAACCTGTTAAGCTATGAAAGAACAGGTTGTGTTGAATAGCTGACCAGGTTACAAGACAATGTCTTGTATGACAGATTGAGAGAGTGAGCAGGTTGGAGGTTTGATCATCAGCTATGAAAGAACCTGTTCTGCCTAAGCTGTTCTGAGAAACTTGAGTAGTGTCAGACATATAATAACTTAGAACATTTATGACACTTAGTCACACTTATTTAACATGCCCAGCTTGCTTACAAGATAATTAAACCTATTTTCATCAAGAGGCTTGGGGAAAATGTCTGCAAGCTGTTCATATGTGGAAATAAAACTTACCTCCACATTACCTTTCTGGATGTGATCCCTGATGAAGTGATGTTTGACCTCTATATGCTTTGTTCTGGAGTGAAATACTGGATTGTTGGAGATAGCTATAGCACTTGTATTATCACACAGAATAGGAGTCTTCCTATATACAAGTCCATAGTCTTCAAGCTAATGCTGCATCCATAGAATCTGCCCACAGCAGCTTCCAGCAGCAATATACTCAGCTTCAGTAGTAGAAGTAGAAACTGATTTCTGCTTCTTGCTACACCAACTTATCAACTTGCCACCAAGGAGTTGACACACACCTGTTGTGCTTTTTCTGTCTAGCTTGCAACCCGCAAAATCAGAATCTGAATATCCTGTTAGCTCAAGACTTGAGTCTTTGGGATACCAAAGACCCAAACTTGGTGTACCCTTAAGGTATCTGAAGATTCTTTTTACAACAGCTAGATGTGATTCTTTAGGATCAGCTTGAAACCTAGCACATAAACAGGTAGCAAACCTAATATCTGGTCTACTAGTAGTTAAATACAGCAAGCTCCCAATCATGCCTCTGTAAGCTGCAACTGAAACAGCTTTGTCACTGGCATCCGCATCCAACTTTACATTGGTTGCCATTGGGGTTTTGATAGGGAAACTTTGATCAAATTTAAATTTTTTCAAGGGATCTAAAGTATACTTTCTTTGATTGATAAAAATTCCATTTGAGGATTGTTTAACCTGTAATCCTAAGAAGAAAGTAAGTTCTCCCATCATACTTATTTCATATTTAGATTTCATCAGTTGTGAAAAATTCTTGCATAACTGCTCATTAGTAGAACCAAATATTATGTCATCCTCATAAATTTGAACAAGCATAATATCAGACTTCACCTTCTTTATGAACAGTGTCGTATCCACTTTACCACTGGAATAACCATTTCTCATAAGGAAATCAGTTAGAGTGTCATACCAGGCTCTAGGGGCTTGTTTTAGACCATAGAGGGCTTTGTCCAACTTATAGACAAAACCTGGATGATGTTCATTTTCAAAACCTAGATGCTGCTTGACATAGACTTCTTCTTGCAACTTACCATTTAAAAATGCACTCTTCACATCCATTTGAAATACCGTCATGCTCTTATGAGCAGCGTAGGCTAGAAACAAACGAATTGCCTCTAACCTGGCCACATGAGCAAATGTTTCATCATAGTGAATACGTTCTTCCTATATGTAGCCTTGAGCAACTAGTCTTGCCTTATTTCTAATGACATGACCTTGCTCATCCATCTTGTTCCTGAAAACCCATTTGGTGCCAATTATTGTTTTTCCTTTAGGAGTAGGGACCAGCTTCCATACCTTGTTTCTCAAACTGATTGAGCTTTTCTTGAATGGCAGTGATCCAATTGGCATCTTTAAGTGCTTCATCCACTTTTTTAGGCTCCATTAGGGACACAAAGATAGAAAATATACAAAAGTTTCCTAAGCTGTCCCATATTGTTTGCACCCCTTTGTTGATGTCACCAATTATTTGATCATTTGGGTGACACCTGATCCACTTAGGATCTTGCTTCAATAAAGATTCTCCTGAGTTATTTGCATCTTCAACAGGTCTGGTTGAGCAGCTCTCAAGATTTTCAGACACACTGATATCTTGAGCATGTTCACTTGTTGACCATGACTCTCCATTGTTGAACATATCAGCGGAGGATCCAGGAAAATCAGCATTGATTGGTTTAGGACATGATGTTCTAATTATGTCAGTACACTTATTCACACAGGGTGTATCAACATAGTCATCATCATGCCCATCATGATTACTAGGTTCCACTCTGGATGTAGTGGAAGCTTTTGAGTCCTTTTTTTCATTGATGGAATGCATAAGATCATCAAAGCTGAACTCTCCTGAAACTGATTCAGGAACAGCTTTGGTGGAGGCACTCCTAGACTCTTCAAAGGTGACATTGATAGATTCATCTATCACCTTTCTCTTGTTGTTTTATACTCTGTAGGCTTTGGAGATAGCAGAATATCCAACAAACACACCTTTATCAGCTTTGGGTTCAAACTTTGCCAGTTGATCCCTTTGATTCAGAATGAAGCAGGGACATCCGAACACATGGAAATAGCTAATGTTTGGCCTTCTCCCTTTTATTAACTCATAGGGAGTCTTGTTGAACCTTTTCACCACCAAGGATCTATTTTGAGTGAAGCAGGCAGTGTTGACAGCTTCAACCCAGAATGATGAAGGTAAACCTGATGCACACAGCATGGTTCTAGCAGCTCAATGAGAGTTCTGTTTCTCCTTTCAGCAACTCCATTTTGTTGAGGAGTTCTTACTGCTGAAAAGTTCTGTGAGATCCCTATTTCTTCACAGAAGTCCTCAAGAGTACTGTTTCTGAATTCAGTACCATGATCACTTCTAAGCTGCTTTACTTGAGCAGAGTTCAACATTTCCATCTTCTTGACAAATCCAATGATTTCTCTAGCAGCCTCTCCTTTGCTCTTCAGAAAGATCACCCATGTAAACCTGGAAAACTCATCAACCATTACTAGAGTGTATCTTCTTCCTCCTAGACTTGGGACACTGACTGGTCCAAACAAGTCGTGGATTAAGAAGAGAGGAGTATCAATAGAGAAATTGTGCTTAGATTTAAAAGATGATTTTCTCTGCTTGCCTTTCTCACAAGATGTGCAGAGTTTATCCTTAACAAATGTTATAGAAGGAAAACCTGTTACCAACTCTTTCTTACAGAGTTTGTGGATATTCTTGAAGTTCAAGTGTGATAGCCTTTTGTGCCATAACCAGTTTAGGTCTACATTGCTTCTTGAGATAAAGCAGGTTTCAGTTGTGGGATCAGCAGATTTCATGTCCACAACATATACACCTTTCTTCCGTTGTGCACACATCACAACTTTGCCTTGGGAATCCAATATGTAACCCAGGTGCTCATCAAAGTTAACCTTGTAGCCAGCATCACACAGTTGACTTATGCTAACAAGATTATGTTTTAGCCCGGACACATAGGCTACCTTTTTGAATACAGCAGCACCAGCTTGAAGAGTTCCATATCCTTCTGTGGATCCCTGTACATTGTCACCAAATGTGACTTTTGGCACTTTTTTAGGCCTGAGATCACTCAACAGGTCCTTACAACCTGTCATATGTCCTGAGCAGCCACTATCCAAGTACCAAACCTGGGATGGTTGGTTTTCCTGCAGAGTTTCATGGGAAGATATTAGTTATTTTTAGGGGAACTCATCATAGGGATGAGTTCTCCTACTTCATCAACATTTGTTGATGGACCAGTGATTCCTACACTAATATTCTCTATTTGGATAGTATCAGCTTGGATACTATCCTCATTAACTATGTTACTTCCAACACTGCTTGTTTTTGCAATGATGGAAGCAGCAGAGTCAACAGGCCTCATGTCCTTAGTTTCAGGATAGTCCTTGGCCATATATGTCTTCTTTCCACACTTATAGCATTTTCTCTTTTTAGCCTTTTTGGAAGAAGAACTTCCAGAAACATATTCTGAATTATTTTTGTTGATCCTGTCAGCAGATTTAGCAAACTTATTACTATTTTGGGATGAATCAACAGTTTGGGTGGAAGGCACAATGGCAACAACTTTGCAAGTATCTTCTTTCCTCTTTTCGGGAGGGCAGATGTCAAACCCAGGAAGTTTAATTGCCCCTTAACCTCCCACATTTTTGAGAAACTTATTCCCATTCTCAGGTTGAGGAATGGCTTTGCCTTTGCCCTTACTGAGATGTGATTGATGCTGCCTATCAACATAATCACTGCTTTTGGTTTTGAAAGACTTACCTTCATTTATAACCAATTTTCCACTATGATTTAAAAACTTATTTGAAACCACAGCAGATTTGCTTTCAACATGAGACTTACTCCTGTTGAAAGCAGGCTGCTTACCTTTTGAAAACTTTTTTCTCAAAATGGTCAGCATCAAAAGGATTGACAAGTCTCTTACCATCAGCTTTAGACCCAGAGCCTATTTTGTCAACAGGTTTAGAGTCCACAGCTGCAGTTTGAGCTTGATTTCCTTTCTTTTGCTTGTGTGAACCAGCAGAGTACTTAGCAGGCTGATTTGATGGAGAACACATTCCATCATTAGGTTTTGGAGCTTTTTCACACAAGCTGTTAGTATTTTGAGGCCTGACAAACCTGTTTGTTGAGACTAGCTTTCCATTTACTTTCTGAATGAAAGTGCTAGGAAGCTCACCAAGAGTGGATAAGTCATTTTTTAGATTATTTATCTCAACAATAGAAGCTGCTTTGTCAAGATCCCCTCCAAGACAGGCTTGGATTTGTGCAGGGATCTGTTGACTTATGCAATGGCTGACTTTTTGTGCAGATTGGCACCAAGAGTCAACTGTCGTTTGAAGCTTTGAATGTTTTATGTCTGTTTCTCTCTTTTCTTCTAGTAAAATAGAATTGATGTGTTTTAATTCATCAAGTTCAGTTTCCAACTTATGGAAACTGTCTAGTTTGCTAGTTTTTATGTCAAGATCAGTTTTAAGCTTAGAGATTTCAGACAGCAAAACATTGTGCTTCTCAACAGCAGCTTTTAAATCAATAAGCATATATTCAAACATTTTTACTTTTTCATCAGAACTGTAAGCCATAAAATTTTGTACCTTGTACATCATTGTGGGATTCCAGTTCTCCAAGCTGCTGAAGGCTTCTGCTTCAGCCAGGTCTTGTTTGAATTTGCTGGTTGATGGGACATCATTGTTGGCCATCAGACAGTTGTTATCTTCTTCGTCTGAAGATGAGTCAGATTCCTCCTAATCACATGTCTCAGCCATGAGTCCCTTTTGCTTGTTGGAAGCCACTGAGTTTTTAACTTTTTCAGCTTAGCCATGGCCATAAGGTAACTTTTATTTTCCATGCATGCTTCGTCCCTGTTTGTCTTGAATGGTTTCGATGACTGACCAGCAGCTTTAGACACACAGTCAGCAGCTATGTGGCCAGTCTTGCCACATTTAAAGCACTCAGCCTTAGATTTATCAAATGCCTTCTTTTTAACAGCATTTGAGTTCCCCTGCAGCATTTTTCCACCAAACCTTTTCTTGTTGAACTTTTTGACAAGCATTGCAATCATTTGCTCATCATCAAGTTCAGCAAGATCTTCACCGTCTTCCTCTTCAGACATCTCTTCCCTTTCATCATCAGCCTAATGATCATGTTGTGTGAACACATCACACACCTGACCAACAGGTTGTCTCACGCTGGCCACTAAGGCAACACCTCTCTCAGACATTTCCAAGGCATTTCTATTCTGTTTCCTTGACTGGTCATCATTTAGTAAGGATCCATACAGATTTACAAGATCCATACCTTTGATGGTGCCTGAATTTCTTAAGATGGTAGAAAAATAGTTCCATTCTTCAGGTAGGATGTCCAAGAATTTGTTCACCAGAGTCAAGATATCCTTTGTGATCCCAACAGCTTTGAGATCATTAACAAGAGCAGTGAACCTGGTATAGGTTTCTGTGAGAGACTCCTTTGGTTTTGCAAAGAAGAGTTCATACTGTCTAACAAGGTTGTTAATCCTGTTCTCCAGAGTGATAGTGGGACCATTATAGACGGTACACAAAGTATCCCACATCTCCTGTTTGAACACATGATCAGGAAGAAAAATGACCAGGTTATTCCTAGCTTTTGCATCAAGAGCAACCAGCCTTTTGTCTTCATCAGACCATTGAGCTTTGGCCTTCTCAAAGGTTCTGATCCCCAGGGGCAGCTCCTTCAACAGCAGGAGTGATGGTAGTAACAGAAGTTGGCACATAGGGACCTTCTATTACTATCTCTGGCAGTTGTACATCGAGATTCTCTAAGTAAAGCATCATTCTGCACTTCCAACCACAGAAGTTTTGATGATTGAACTTGGGAGGTTTGGCCATAGAGCCATTGCCATAGTAAGAGGAGGAACTGGCAGCACTGTTGTCCATGGGAAAGTAGGGAGAATGAGAGATCTAGAGTTAACACACACTCTATTTGCTCTGATACCAGTTGTAGGTCCCAAAAGGTTTCCCTAGTGTATTGTTCTAAGCTGTAGAGGGGGGGGGGGGGGAATACAGAAATTTAAAACTCAACACTCTTTTCTCAATGTTTGTGTATATTATTAACAAGAAATATTGACTACATATTATGACTACATTTTGATCAATTAAGATACTACAACAACATATATTAAACTTGGAGCCTCATTCCATGTATTTGTCACAAACCCATTTGGGTTTTCTTGTCTTACATTATGAAGAACATAAAGAAAAGAAAGAAACAGAAGTTAGGAGAATGTAATATATCTCTAAATAGCTCAATCAAACAATATGAAACTCAAACATTTGCAAGATTTTGATCACCCATCAAAAACCCTAGTCATTTACCTCATTTCTCTCTTCTTCCTATCTTCATTTGAGAGAAACAAACACACACAAATAGGGGTGGAAAGTTTTTGGTCCAAGACCAAGGAACCTGAAAACTAAACCAAATCGAATCTGCTTAAAACCAAACCAATTTTAAAATTTGGTTTCAGTTATGAAACTTGGTTTTTGGATTGAATTCTGGTCCAGTTGATACCAAACCAAACCAAACCGAATTACTATATATATATATATATATATATATATATATATATATATATATATAAAACTGTGTGTGTATGTTTGGGTTGATGAAAGTTTAATCTCTTTATAGGTACAAGAAGTATCAATCTTCACCGTTGGATAAATAATGGTTTAAAATTCAATATAATATTATATTTAAAAAATATCACCTTAAATTTAAAACCATTAATATTATTGATCTTACGGTCAAGACCGGTACATTCGGTACCCTAGATATTTTTTGTACTCATTCGAGCCCAAAACTATATATATTAGGATTGACTCCTTTTGACATAAAATATGTTACATATGTTTAACTTGATATTTTAGAATTGCATACTTAATATTTGGTTATATGAGATGTTCAAAAGTTTTATGTTTGTCATTTCGTATTTGGTTGTTTTAGTTTGTTTTGCATATTGAATATTTGGTTCCTTTGGTTTATAAATCGAACCAAACCAAATCAACCAAACCGAATTCAAATTCGGTTTGGTTGATTTGGTTTATGTATATTTGAATTTGGTTTGGTTTGGAATATAAAAATTTTTCAAACCGAGGAAACCAAACTGAAGAAACCAACGAACCCATAAACCAAACCGTTGGTCACCCCTACACACAAATTCATGTGTTTGTGTTATACGGTTTTTATGAAGAAAGAGGGGGAGGGGGGGAGGGGAATTTGGCATCTTGTCACCTGCATCCTTCCAACTACACTCTTTCATTCATGTTTTACCCCTCAACATAACCTTTAATTTTCTTTTTTCTATTAACTACATTCCCTATTTTTGCATAATTCCATTTAAAATAACTAACCATCATAATTAAGTTTATGCTTTACAATTCTTCCCCTTTTAAAAAGATTCCATCCTTGGAATCCTAAGACTCAACGCAATACAAGGTGTTTTAAAAGACAGGTCTTATTACATCGCAAATGCTATTTTTGTTCTTTGCTTCAATACACGCGCTTAGGAAGTCGTAGATATTGTCACATACTAATGACATTGATTTATAACAATTTATTATTTTATCTTTACCAATGACGCAATCAGTGTTGTACCATGCAACATACTCTCGCTAGTCCAACTAAACAATTTGGTCGCGTTGAGCGACATAATACTTTTGGTAGTTTCATTCGCTACTTATCATAAGAATGAGATTGACTTCCTAATTAAGCCAACTAATTAAACATGCATTCATTCCATATCAATGACAATTTGTCAGGAGAATTCAAATAGAATGCAACAGGACATATCGATGTCTCAAATAAACGTACGTGAGATCATAATTGGAAGACGATACTACCACTACGGGGACTCATAATAATTGCCTATAGCTTCAGCCTTGTCAAAAGTAGCCTTCAATTGAGGGCAATCAAGAATCATGTAGCCCGCATAATTACATTTCTGACAAACTAAACCTCCCATTGGAGATCTAGGTCGAATATGCCCAGTCTCTCCACATTCATGACACACTAGAGCATCATTGGTCCATTCGTACCTATGAAACTTCATATACTTTGAAAATCAACGACGAGATTTAGATCTCAAAGATTGGGGCTGAGAGTGTTGTCTCGAAGAATAAGTCGGATGCTGCTAATAGAATTCAACTTACCCTGGATAAATCACCTGTGTTGGTCGATTCAACTCTTACGGAAACTCAATCATAGTGTTTCCTAGAATGGACTTATGGTCCGCATGAGAGAACTGCAGTTAACAGAGTCAAGCACACTCCATGACATCATCAAAGGAAGAAATCTCATAATTTTTGCAATATAAAATGACCTTAATATCATAGACCACACAATGAGCATGTTTTCATGTCAACCAATATGACATTATGCTTATGTAGCTACCACAAGACTCTCAAGTCATTTTTATTCTCATAATTCGACCGAACTGGTTGTTATTCCTATCCTAGAGTGGTTCATTACACAAACATGGGTACACATGTCTTTAAATTGTCTTATAACCAGCAATTAGGGTACATTTCCTCGTATTTTACTCTCATAGTATCTCATTCATAAATTCTTTTTAAAAGAACAATGTCGACCATAGATAATATATATATACTTCAATTTGTACATATCACCACATAGTATTAGTATAAGTCTACTCAAAGTATCCTCATCCTTGGCCAAAGTTCAAACCTATGTTTGTTATCATAATATTTACATAGGTGGGTCAATATAAGCATCATCCAAGGGTTCAAGGTTGAGTACCGTGCACTATGCTCATTCAATTAATCACGTCTCTGACACAAATTGAAACACCCACACAACAATAATACATATTTAAGTGTGATTAATAATAACTAATACATTAATACTTGTAGAATTAAGGTAAAATTAAAACTTTTACAACTAATGCATCATAAGTGATGCATCCAAATAAAAACTATTAAAGTGTGTAAGGAAACAAGTCATGATCCTACAAACAAATAGTCAAGGTCGGGAAGTCGGCCACCCAAAACCCGTCACAACGACCAAGGCATAACTTTAGTCTCGAATCCACTATCTTCAATGATAAGGAAGTCTAAATGCTTCCAGCGTGGTATCATAAAACTTGTAAAAAGGTTAGCAACAAAAGGGTAAACAAAAAATTTTGTTTACAGAATTCTAAGATTAATATAAATAACCAATTCATATAATCATGTCTATCCAACACGTATTTCCTATCAACAAAAAATATAAAGGCCAATGATGGCCGATGCCATGTTAGAGTGTGATGACCTCATCCTCATTGAGGACCGTTGGTGTCCAACATCAAACGATCTATAGGATGTCACATAAATTCCAATTTTACCGCCCGGCCCAGCCAAGTCAAAGTCAGGTATAATTACAATCTTCGTATCCACTACACCTATCTGGGCTAATCCGACCAAGGTAGGGAACCATCTCAATACTTTGGAATCCACCTCCCCAATCTGACCTAATTTGGTCAAGGTAGGGGTTTCATATGGTCATACTATCACGTTGTAACGTTTAGTTATCATCACCCGTAGGTGGCCCGTTACATCACCATATACATAATACTAATGATACCACAATACAAGTGTTGCCAAGACATGCTTGCAGCCCCACGTGTCAGATCTTCATCGCCCGTCACACATAGTTGCCCCGTTGTTATCCTCACATTCTGCAACGCTTACTGGGGCATCTAGTCTGACCATGCTTGCAGCCTAACGTGTAATATCATTGCCCGTCACTCATAGTGGCCCATTGTTGTCCTCACATGACATATCCCCACAAAATCGTTATGTATATGTATATATAATTGACCATGTCTATCCCGATTAATTATGAGGGTGATTACACATACACACATACAAACATAACCACATATACCCCAGATTAGTACGGGAGTGGTTTTCAAACAACAAATCAAGTACACTAGGCACAACCTACAAGGTGTATATTGGGCCTTCCACAATCCCAATAGACTGAGAATAAGCCATGGACATCTATATGAGTCTAACCGAATCCACAACCAAAGTTGTGGTTCAAGGAGCATCATAAGAATCTATAGTGGGTCATATGACCCTTTAAGGGTTGCCACCAATGTGGCCTAACTTACCATTCAACCTTATGGTTCTAATACCTCAAGATCTACCCGATTAATTCAATAACAATTATTGGTTCCAATCAATGTTTAATGTCCAAATAGATTATGGTACTAAACTAACAATAAGTGATTATATAAATGGATTTCAAAATAGTCATATAAATGATTTGACCAACCAACAAGGTTGCCGAGACATATGTTGTCTCATTCAAATAGAAGGTATTTCCTTTTTATCATCTTTCACTGTAGAATGGTTTTATGAAAAATGTAGATTTGTCACCATTATATGAATATAGATTCATTTTATATACCAAACAATAGTTTTCCTACTTACTCTTACCTTTCTTGTAAATCTGCTTCAATTTTTCTTCCTTCGAAGAAGATGAAGTCGCCATTATCGACGATGATTGTAAGCTTTCAACACCAGAGATTAATTTAGTGGGAGAGAGAAGTCGAATAGAAAATCAAGGTTTGTGAAATAATTATTAGTGTGCAGGTTTACATAACTGAAGAGACGATTTTTGAAATTTAGAAATATCCAAAATACCCTAATGCACGTCTTTTTAATGAAAGCGTGCCCTTCTTTTGTTTATTATCACAAAAATGTCATCTAAAAACTCAGCCATAGATTCTCTTCATCCAAAGGCCATAAATGGTTCTTAGGTTCTCAACAAAACCCAACCCTACACACATCGAAAGTTTCCAAATCAATCATTTATTTATTTTTTTAATATAAAATAAAATCTCACATAATAATGATATAGCTATGTTGAATTGTTGATACATATCAATAAATATTGATTTCTAAAAAAACTGATATAATAATGTATAGTTATGTTGATACATATCGATAATTATCAATTTAAACATTGATACAATCATTTAACAACTAATACTTCAACAAAATCAAAATCATAGAAGAACCATATTTGATATTTGAAAAACCAACCGATACATCTATTGATGTAATCATTTACATAATTGATACATTAATTGATACAATCATTTATAAAACCGACATATCAAATAATACATCAACAAAATCAAATCATTTACACAACTTGATACATCAATCTATAAAAGGAGGGTAATAAGTGGTCTTGCGAGATTGTAGGACAACAAAGATGAAGAGAAATGAAGGGACAGAGGAAGAGCCTGTGGTGGTGGACGACAGTGGAAAAAGCTGGTGGTGGCTGGCGTGGATGACTAATGTTGTGAACCAAGAATATGTCGTCAATCTCTTCCAAATCTTTTGATCCTTTCATCATTTTTGTCCTCCCTCGATCTGGGACGACAAACCCCCTTCTTCTAATCTTTGACCTTTCCTCTAATCTTCGACAACATCGGCAAATATCAAAATTTCTAGAGAAAGATTTGGGGTGTTGATGGTGATGAACTTTGTGGGAGGAGGATTTTTTTATGGTAATAATGAATCCAATACATCGAATTGATTTCAGATAATCCTTAAAACACAAAAATAGTGAAGAAGAATCCTTCCATTTGTTATTGATACTTAAAACTCCTCTTGTACTACTTTTGGCCGAATAGTGGAGCTCACAACCATAAGTGTACAGAGGTAATTTACCACCAAGTAGAAAGTGAGAAAGAAAAAGGGATATGCTAGGGTTATTGAGGGGTGTAATTTGGTGGGTTTGGTCCACTGTATTATCATACACATTCATGTTTTTAAGGGTTGTCGTTCTTTATCTCTTTTTCTCATTTTAAATTTCTTCTCATTTAATCGTTTGTCCTCTCTCTCTCACTCACTCACTCACTCACTCACTCACTCTCTCTCTCTCTCTCTCTCTCTCTCTCTCTCTCTCTCTCTCTCTCTCTCTCTCTCTCTCTCTCTCTCTCTCTCTCTCTCTCTCTCTCTCTCTCTCTGTTTGTGTGTGTGTGTGTATAGTGTTGAGATCTTGTGAAAATATTCAATTTGTGAGAAGGTTTGAATGAATTTTGATCATTAGATTAGATAGAGAAGTCAATCATATGATGGCAAGACTTAAAATACAGTGGCATTAATTGGTCATCTGGTGGCATCCACGAATCTTAATAGCAATTTTTTTTAAAAAAACAGCACACAAACCTTAACGGCAGGTGCTGCTAGCAGCAATTGCTGTTAATGTTCAGCTGTTGTTAAGGTTTTTTTAGTTGTTAAACTTTCTGTTATAGTTGTTAAACTTCAACAACCCTGTTAAAATTATTGTTGTTGCTGTAAAGCTTCAACAACAACTCTCAAATGAACTCCATCAAGCCTTAACAATAGTTATTCCTTAGCTTAAGAACATCCTAAATTCACTTTTGATAATTGTTTTTTTTTTTAAACTTTTACTTATTCTTTTATTAAAATAAAATTTCTGTTAAGCTTAATTCTAATGTTTGATTTATTCTTTGAGACATTTTATCAAACACGTTGCATGCATAAATTTTATAATTAATAAAAGTTGAAGATGTCCATGAAATCTATAATCCAACATATAAAGTGTAATGTTTCACAATCTTGAAAATATTTCGAGTTAGATGTAACACCCCGACTCCCGAGCAGGTGCGTGTAATTATCTTATTGACTGAATATTATATTGAGTATTGCGTTGGTCCAATTGTGTCTCGTATAGTGGATTATACATGTTGGGACAGATATTACGTGTCTTTGGGATATTATTTTAGTGGATTAATTATAATTATGGGTTAACAAGATTAATTGGGATTTATTGATATAAATTGTGTAATTTTGATAACGTGGTCGGGTATCGGTGCAAATTCCGCGTTATTTTCGGATATTTTTGTATGTGTGTAGGTCCCAAAAGGTTTTCCTAGTATGTTGTTGTAAGCTGTAGAGGGGGGTTGAATACAACTATTTAAAATTTCAACACATTTTCTCAATGTTTGTATGTATATATCAACAAGTGTTAATTACAAACAACCTTGAACTGCGGCATGGTTCAAGCTGAGATGACAGATACAACAGATAGACTACTAATCTAAGACACACTCAGACTAGATACAATGATCTCACTCACTAAGATGGACTCGTTGATTTTACAAGACAGACAGACAGCTTGAACAAGAACAGCTTGGACACACTCAACTGTTTTATTCTAAGCAGACTTTGCATGCATGAAAACACACTTCTTTGCACATTCTGAATATCTCACTCTTGGTTATCTCACATTCCTTAGAAGCTTCCTTCTATACTCACTCAGAGAATACTGGTGAACCTTCCTTATTGGATGCAGAGATAGTGGAGTGTATTTCCAAAAACACAAAACTGCTTTTCTGCACATTCTGACAAAACATCATTTGTCCCTATATTGCAAAATCTTTGTCTTTTCCTTTTTGTATCTGTTGCAGAATGCTTTACCTTAAAGAGGAATGTCAACTTTAATCCTTTCCTCTTCTTGTATAGCCATTTTGAAATAAGAAATTGTCTGTAACTCATTTCAAATATCCACTTTGTCTTCATCAGAACAGCTTGGGCAGTGTAAGCAGCTTCTGATTTTCAACTTTGTCTTCGACTTGCAAAGTGATCTTTTTGTCCACGACAATACATGATGACATGGAAACAAATTCCATAAGGTGTATAACCTGTTCACAAAGAACAGAACACTTAGTTTTGGTCCAAGCTGCTCAACAGACATGAGCAGCGTAGACAGTCCATCCTGTCCAACAGAATATGATAGTTTGGCAATCTGCCTAAGTTACAACTAATTTAACAGGGTGAGCAGCTTTGACTTATATTGCAAATCACTTTTCAGGTTTCAATAAGACATTAACATGGCCTTAAATTATACCTTCAAGTGCATCAAACAGGTTTATTAATAATCTCCCCCTAAGATGTATAACAGGTTTGACTGGGGCCTTTTGTGCCTAACAATCTCCCCATATTCGCAATAATTAGTCTAAGCTGATTATATCAATGATCACTATATATTTCTACAATACATTTTCTGAAATGAAAGTACAACATTGAAGTAAAGTAAAAGATCAGTTTATACATACTGATATTGATACAAACAACGCATGTTTTACACAAGTACAACTAATGTACTAAGGTAAATTACAACTAATGTAATAAAATAGATTACAAATGATGCAGACGATGCTTAATGAAAATGATGCAGACGATGCTTAATGAAAACAATGAGCGTCAGGCTAAATTTTTGCAAAACCAGTTTCATGCTCGCGATGACGCCGAAACTAGGCTTAGAGAAGAGCGTAGGAAGAAACAACATGAGGATACTGTGAAGACCACTCCTCACGAGGCAGTCGTCATGATTCTAGGTCCCACATCATGCAACACGATATCAATCATAACTAAGACAGAGTAATTATATTGCGGAATTTCAAATCACGAGTACAAAATATTAGGATAAGTTTAATACACTTTTAGTTCAGAATTACAGTTTTCAAATTAAACTTATAAAGGGTACAATCTAATCTGATTCATGTCATCATACAATCAAATCAATCTACCCAGACCACCACAATTTTCATCTGTCAATCAGTACGGAGAGGTTTGTTGAGTAGTGGTCTATGAAAACTTCAACTTGATTCTTGTAAAACCTATGAACTAGGTCCGACAGGTGACTTCCCTTTATATTTTCCTGTAAAAAGTGTAAACAACATCTGTAAGCAAAACTTAGTGAGAATATAGATTTTCAGATTACATGCATTGTCAAGCGGATCATGGGTCTAGCGTGATATGTCTTGACTGCCGTTACAGCCACTCATGATTGAGACATAATAGTCATAGAGTCGGATGATGTTCAGGACACGCTCACGCTTAAATTGTGGGGAACAGCCACATATGGGGCTAGCTACCAATAAATCAACATGGCGAAACATCGGAGTATCATTACCAAGTTCAATAGAACTGGTGAAATAGTATGGTCTAGAACAATAGACCGTCAAGGCTAATCATTCTAAGCTGAATCGATATGTCAAAGGTGCGAGCAATAATGAAAGCATAAGTCATCAAGGTCATGATAGCAATAAACTCATAGCAATATCTGAAATGAACTGTAAGTACAGTGTCATACGGAATGATAAATCAAATAGCTATCATGATCCACTGGGCATCACCGAACCATGGTGAGCACAGGTCACAATCCAGCTGATCATATATGAATTTCAAATTAATCTATCATCAACATTATGTCTCAACCGGAATCTAGCATGCAAAACTGAATATCTATAACTCACTGATTCTATGGTCTTTATCAAGCAGATTTAAAATCCACCCCCGGAGTTATCTCAGGATTTATCTTTAATCTTTGTCTATCTGATCTCTGGCTTTTCTTTTCAAAACTGTGACCCACTGTCAATCTCTTTAATTCTTTAGTTCTTTGTTCAGAATTTATCTGAACCTGTTCAAAATCATATCATAGCACCATCCGAAATAGCACCATCCGAAATAGGTCATCCAGATTCGGACCGAGCCAAGCCATCCGAATAGGGTCGACCGAATTGGACCATCCGAATTACATCAACTATCATCCGAAACAAACATCCGAGATGGGATCCGAATTAGGTTTCATCTGAATTCGGTCTCATCCGAATTCGGATCCTATACTTAGAAATTTTCCAGCTTTTGTTCTTGGTGTTCTATCTTATATTCATACGGATTTTCACTAAAATTTCACAAAAACCGATTTTAATAACATGCAATGTAATTTAATGTTATATTATCATTATTTGGTTGTTTTTACATTATTTTCCCTATCATTAACACAATTATTTGGTTAAAATCGTCCAAAATAGGTACTTTTTGTCAAGAACACAATTTTACCAAAAATTCAGATTTCTACTTTTATTGGACGATCCAACCATTAATTTTTGTTTCTTTAACATTTAATAACTTCATTACATGATTATCTAGTAGAATTTTCAACATGCAATCATATTTTTCATGTTTATAATCTTAGGTTTCGGTTTTTCACAAAACCGAACCAAACTCTTAAAATTTCAAAATTTAATCAAGAATTACCTCGAAATCTTGTAGAATGATGATGCTTGATGCTATTTGTAACCTTCACTTGTCTTAAATATTCATTTATTTGCAAATTTATGAAGAATTTTGATGAAATTGTGAAATGGTCGTATGATGTAGAGAGAAGAGAGAGAGAGAGAGAGAGAGAGAGAGAGAGAGAGAGAGAGAGAGAGAGAGAGAGAGAGAGAGAGAGAGAGAGAGAGAGAGAGAGAGAGAGAGAGAGAGAGAGTCAAAAATCTTTAAGTGTGATAATGGTCATTAATTCCATTTATTTGGGATTATATATATTTCAACTTTTTTTAACATTTGACAACTTTAACCCCCTATACTTTTGTATAATTCATCTCTTTATTTAGTTATCTAAATAACTTATAACAATTATTTAATTTAATTAAATAATTTCATTACTTAATTAAATTACAAAAATAAATAATGTAATAAAATTACATTATTAGCTCAAAACAGAAAATTAAGTTCAGCTAAAAGCTAGGTTGTTACAGAATGGGCTCCACCACGCACAAACTTCGTTCTCGAAGTTAGCTAAGTTCAAACAGACTTGGATAGGTTGCTTTCATGACATTTCTTGATTCCCAAGACTGATGCGAACCCTTGTGGTGTTTCCACTGGACGAGCACCATCTGTATTTCTTTATTGCGAAGCTTTTTGGTTTTCGAGTCCAGAATACATTCCGGCTCTTCAACCACTCGAAGCTTTTCATCAATTTGCAGATTAACATGTGGTATCTACACTTCTCTTTCATCTGCTAGGCTCTTTCTCAAATGACTAACATGGAATACCAGATGTATTCCCGCTAAGTCTGTTGGCAATTCAAGACGATAAGATTGATTTCCTATCTTTTCAACGATCTTGAACGGGCCAATAAATCTTGGAGCTAGCTTGTTTCGCTTTATAAACCGGACCACGTTTTTCATTGGGGATACTTTCAGCATCACCAAATCGTTAACTGCAAAGCTAATCGATCTGTGCTGATTGTCATAATAAGACTTCTGCCTGCTTTGAGCTTCAAGAATATTCCTTCTGACAAGTTGAATCTTCTCATGAGTCAACTGTAGAAGGGCAGGACCCGCTATTGGCGATTCACCTGTTTCGCGCCAACAGGTGGGAGTTTTGCACTATCTTCCGTACAAGGCTTCAAAAGGTGCCATCTTGATTGTGGAGTGATAACTGTTGTTGTATGAGAATTCGACCAAAGGTAAATGGTCATCCCAATTACCACCCAGATCAAGAACGCAGGCACGGAGCAAATCTTTAGGAGTAAGAATAGTGTGTTCACTTTGGCCATCTGCATTAGGGTGATAAGCAGTACTCATAGAGATTCGAGTACCCATCCCTTTTTGCAGCGCTTTCCAGAATCTTGAAGTGAAACGACTATCACGATTAGAGACGATAGATTTTGGCACACCATGACGAGAAATAATTTCAGTGATGTACATCTGTGCTAATCTATCAAGAGAATACGTCTCTTTCATCGGTATGAAGTGAGCTGACTTCGTTAATCGATCCACGACTACCCAGATGGAGTCGTGCTGTCTCTTGGTTTTAGGCAACTTCGTGACAAATGCCATGGTTATATGCTCCCACTTCCACTCAGGAAACTGGTAGTGGTTGCATATCCCCAAAGGGTTTCTGATGTTCTGCCTTAACCATCTGACAGACTCTACAGCTTTTAACAAACTGACCGATGTCTTTCTTCATTCCTGGCCACCAATAATCAGCTTTCAGATCGAAGTACGTCTTTGAGCTGCCAGGATGAATAGATAACTTGGACTGATGGGCTTCTGTTAGAAGAGTGTTGCGGATTGAACCATACTTAGGAATCCAAATTCGGTTTCCTTTAAGACATTGAAGTCCCCAATGATTCATAGATAAGAACTGAAGTTGCCCCTTGAGATTTTCAAAACAAAGATTCTCTTCTTTCAATGCTTCAACTTGGGCAGATCTGATGTCTTCGATAAGATCAGAAGAGAATACAATAGGAGTCAGGGCATAGCAACACTTTTCTGGATACGTCTTTCTACTCAAAGCATCCGGCGACTACCTTGGCTTTGTCGGGATGATACAGGATCTCGCAATCATAGTCATTGATAAGCTCCAAGGACCGACGCAGTTTCATGTTCAGATCCTTTTGAGTAAATAGATGCTTGAGACTTTTATGGGCGGTGTAAAGCTGACACCGAGTCCCATAAAGATAGTGACGCTAGATTTTCAGTGCAAAGGTAACAGCAGCCAACTCAAGATCATGAGTTGGTGCACTTTTCTCATAATCTTTCAATTGCCTTGAAGCGTAGGCAATGACTTTTCCCGTTTGCATGAGGACACAGCCTAAACCAGTACCAGATGCATCGCTATAGACGACAAAATCATCATTTCCTTCTGGTAAGGCTAAAATTGGCGCTTGAATAAGATTCTGCTTCAAAGTTTCAAATGCCTCTTGCTGCTTATCAGCCCATACGAAAGGTGTATTCTTCCGTGTTAGCATCGTGAGTGGCACAACAATCTTCGAGAAGTCCTTAATGAATCGCCGGTAGTAACCAGCCAATCCAAGAAAGCTTCTGATTTCGGAGGCATTGCGAGGTGTTTGCCATTTCTGAACAGCCTCGACTTTAAAAGGAACGACTGAGATACCTTCGCCAGATACAACATGGCCAAGGAATTGAATCTATAAAAGTAACAAGGTAGAATTTCACGTTTGTATTCAAACAAAGAACGCTTTAGAAAATAGCTCAAGACAATATAAGGTTATACCTGTCTAAGCCAGAATTCGCTCATAGAAAATTTTGCATAGAGTCTTTCTTTTCTCAATAACTCTTGCAATTGACGCAGATGAACAACATGATCAGCCTCCGTTTTGGAGTAAATCAGAATATCGTCTATGAATACAATAACTGACTTATCCAACATCGGTCTGCACACACGATTCATGAGATCCATGAACGCCGCTGGTGCATTTGTTAAACCAAAAGGCATTACGAGAAATTCGTAATGACCGTATCTCGTCCGGAAGGCTGTCTTTGGAATATCCTCATCTCTTACTTTCAGCTGATGATACCCAAAACGAAGATCAATTTTGGAGAAATAGCTTGCTCCTTGTAGCTGATCAAATAAATCATCGATTCTGGGCAGAGGATACTTATTCTTGATGGTGACGTTGTTCAACTCACGATAGTCGATGCACATACGGATAAATCCGTCTTTCTTCTTTACGAACAAGACAGGTGCACCCCACGGAGATGAACTAGGTCGGATAAATCCCTTCTCTAACAGATCTTGCAATTGCTTAGACATTTCCTGCATTTCTGCAGGCGCAAGTCTATAGGGAGCTTTAGCAATTGGAGCCGCACCAGAAACTAAGTCAATCCCGAACTCAACTTGACGTTCCGGTGGCACTCCAGAAATATCATTAGGTCATACGTCTGGGAACTCACAGACGATAGGAATATCAGACACAGATTTCTTGTTGGCTTCAGAAACGGATTCAGATGAGACAAAACATAAATAGGATTCATGACCCTTAGACAAATATTTACGCGCTTTCTCAATAGATATGAAGTAGTGAGCACCTTTTCGCTTGTCGCCTTTGATTTCTAATACTCGGTCGTCTGAAGTCCTGATTCTGATGATTCGGCGGTTGCAGACAATCGTAGCTTCATTATTCGTTAGCCAATCCATGCCGATGATGACGTCAAACTTTTTTAACGGAATCAGAATAAGATCAAGGTTGAATACGATGTTGTTGACAAGTAAAGTGCAATTTCGGTAAACAGAATCAACCATAACGTAATTGTTACTGGTTGTCTCAATATCAAGTATGACCAGAAGCTTTGATGGAGATTTAGATAGTCTTTGTGCAAAAGAAGTCGAGATATATGAATGACTTGCTCCGGAATCGAATAGTACGTGCGCAGGTATTGAATTTAGTAAGTACGTACCGGTAACCACATCAGGGGTTTCTTTTGCTTCCTCTGCTGTTATCTGGAATGCACGGGTTCTTGCAGAGTTGCGCTGAACTTTTCATCG
Organism: Centrapalus pauciflorus; assembly: GCA_020465985.1. Lineage (NCBI taxonomy): Eukaryota > Viridiplantae > Streptophyta > Magnoliopsida > Asterales > Asteraceae > Centrapalus > Centrapalus pauciflorus. The sequence goes on along the minus strand of JAANYP010000629.1, from coordinate 227,253 downwards.
TAGAACCTCCAGCTGATGATTGTGATTGGCCTCGTTGTCCACTACGACACTGATACATGAAGTGTCCACGCTTTCCGCATTTAGCACATCCAAGTCCTCGCTGGGGACACTCTTCGCTACTATGACCGATCTTACTACACACAAAGCATGTGACGTCATCCGGATTACACAGTCCCATGTGTGATTTTCTGCATCTTTTACGAAATCGGGGTTCATTCGTGAGAGAGTAAGCTTGAGCTTTCTGAGGCGAGTGGTACTGCTGAGATTGTTGGGGTTGCTGGGACTGGGACTTGTTTGGCTTAAAGAATCTGCCGAATCTTTGCTTCTTTGGAGGAGAAGGACATGTCGGGTTCGTTGATGGAGCATAAATTTGATCGCCGTACTCTAGATATCCTCTCTCGATCTGTCTTGCAGCTTCAACCATCTCTAAGTAACTCTTATATTTCATCGCGCTCATTAGGTGTCTGTATCTAGGGTTAAGCCCTCCACGAAATCGGTTCATCTTTCTTTCTTTAGTGGCTACTTGATACAAGGAATAGCCACAAAGCCGCGAGAATTCATGTTCGTACTCATCTACAGTTTTGGTTCCTTGGGTTAGCTGCATCAATTGAACCTCCATTTTGTCCTTTTGGTCAACAAGACAAAATTTCGCATTAAACATATCGAGGAACTGCTCCCATTCTAGAGTTTGAATAACCTCTTCTCGGTATATACTTCTCTGAGTCTTCCACCAAGCACGGGCAGCACCAACGAACAAAGCAGATGCATAACTCACTTTCTTGGATTCTAAGCAGTCAAAAATTCTGAAGATTTCTTCAGTATGGCTTATCCAATCCATCGCTTGAATTGGATTTACTGAACCCTCAAAGTTCAGGGCACCGCTTGCTTTGAAATCTTTAAACTTACAGCCTCTCGGCTGTTCAATTTGGGCATTGGGGTTTGAGTTATCAGAATCAGATTCATCATTCTGGACTCGTTTATCTTTTCTCTTATTCTTTTTATCAGCACGTCTTTTTGCTTCGGCCTCGTCTCTAGCCTGAAGCTGTTCTTGCATATTCTTGTTTTAGTGTTGGGCTAATAGTTGTTGTACCATTTCAAACATTTGTTGGGGATTCATGTTGTTGGGAAGGTCACCTGATCCTGACATCTTTACTGAAAATTAAAATCATTTAACTATCAGTTTATAGACTTAGATCTATGTACCCTTTTTTCCCATCCTAACAGTCTGTACATCCTATCTCAGTTCAAACCACCTAAATGATTGATACATATGTATTGCTTCAGTTTAAGACCAAGTATTACTCGCGTAATACTTCATTCACTCAAACTATTTCTCTGATACCATACTGTGAAGACCACCCCTCACGAGGCAGTCGTCACGAGTCTAGGTCCCACATCATGCAACACGATATCAATCATAACTAAGATAGAGTAATTATATTGTGGAATTTCAAATTACGAGTACGAAATATTAAGATAAGTTTAATACAGTTTTAGTTCAAAATTACAGTTTTCAAATTAAACTTATAAAGGGTACAATCTAATCTAATTCATGTCATCATACAATCAAATCAATCTACCCAGACCACCACAATTTTCATCTGCCAATCAGTACCGAAAGGTTTGTTGAGTAGTGGTCTATGAAAACTTCAACTTGATTCTTGTAAGATCTATGAACTAGGTCCGGCAGGTGACTTTCCTTTATCTTTTCCTGTAAAAAGTGTAATAACATCTGTAAGCAAAGCTTAGTGAAAATATAGATTTTCAGATTACATGCATTGTCAAACGGATCATGGGTCTAGCGTGATATGTCTTGACTGCCGCTACAGCCACTCATGATTGAGACATAGTAGTCATAGAGTCGGATGATGTTCAAGTCACGCTCACGCTTAAATTGTTGGGATCAGCCACATACAGGGCTAGCTACCAGTAAATCAACATGGCGGAATATCGGAGTATCATTACCAAGTTCAATACAACTGGTGAAATAGCATGGTCTAGAACAATAGACCGTCAAGGCTAATCATTCTAAGCTGAATCGATATGTCAAAGGTGCGAGCAATAATGAAAGCATAAGTCATCAAGGTCATGATAGCAATAAACTCATAGCAATATCTGAAATGAACGGTAAGTACAATGTCATGCGGAATGATAAATCAAATATCTATCATGATCCACAGGGCATCACCGAACCATGGTGAGCACAGGTCATAATCCAGCTGATCATATATGAATGTCGAATTAATCTATCATCAACAATATGTCTCAACCGGAATCTAGCATGCAAAACTGAATATCTATAACTCACTGATTCTGTGGTCTTTATCAAGCAGATTTAAAATCCACCACCTGAGTTATCTCAGGATTTATCTTTAATCTTTGTTTATCTGATCTCTGGCTTTTCTTTTCAAAACTGTGACCCACTGTCAATCTCTTTAATTCTTTAGTTCTTTGTTCAGAATTTATCTGAACCTGTTCAAAATCATATCATAGCAAGAACATTTTAGCTTTAAAACTTTATCTGATCCGATTCTGATAACTGATAACTCATCAATCATTTTGTTCATTTTCTTTCAATTCTCAAAAGATATATATATCATGTTGATTTATTCATTAATCTTTCATCATAAAATCATGGGTCTTATAATTGTGGCACATCATTTAATTGATTATTTTAAAGTATATAAAATGGGCCATCCGAATTCGGATCAACTGGATTTGGACTATCCGGATTTGAACATCCGGATTCGGACCTGGGCATCCGAAATAGGTCATCCGGATTCGGACCGAGCCAAGCCATCCGAATAGGGTCGACCGAATTGGACCATCCGAATTACATCAAATTTCATCCGAAACAAACATCCGAGATGGGATCCGAATTAGGTTTCATCCGAATTCAGTCTCATCCGAATTCGGATCCTATACTTAGAAATTTTCCAGCTTTTGTTCTTGGTGTTCTATCTTATATTCATACGGATTTTCACTAAAAATTCACAAAAAACGATTTTAATAACATGCAATGTAATTTAATGTTATATTATCATTATTGGATTGTTTTTACATTATTTTCTCTATCATTAACACAATTATTTGGTTAAAATCGTCCAAAATAGGTACTTTTTGTCAAGAACACAATTTTACCAAAAATTCAGATTTCTACTTATATTGGACGATCCAACGATTAATTTTTTTTCTTTAACATTTAATAACTTCATTACATGATTATCTAGTAGAATTTTCAACATGCAATCATATTTTTCATGTTTATAGTCTTAGGTTTCGGTTTTTCACAAAACCGAACCAAACTCTTAAAATTTCGAAATATTATCAAGAATTACCTCGAAATCTTGTAGATTGATGATGCTTGATGATATTTGTAACCTTCACTTGTCTTAAATCTTCATTTATTTGCACATTTATGAAGAATTTTGATGAAATTGTGAAATGGCCGTATGATGTAGAGAGAAGAGAGAGAGAGAGAGAGTCAAAAATCTTTAAGTGTGATAATGGTCATTAGTTCCATTTATTTGGGATTATATATATTTCAAATTTTTTTTAACATTTGACAACTTTAACCCCATACACTTTTGTATAATACATCTCTTTATTTAGTTATCTAAATAACTTATAAAATTATTTAATTTAATTAAATAATTTCATTACTTAATTAAATTACAAAAATAAATAATGTAATAAAATTACAATATTAGCTCAAAACAGAAAATTAAGTTCAGCTAAAAGCTAGGTTGTTACAGATACTGCCGTGATGATGACACTGACGAGGAGGACGCTCATGTAGTCCCTCCTAAGGGCTGCAACTTCCGTTACTTCAAAGCTTGCAGAGCTCAACCTTTCAAAGGAGCCGCAAATTCTATCGAGGCACTCGAATGGGTCACTGGCATTGAGCGCATATTCCTTATTAGTGACTGCACTGAAGAGTCAAAGGTCGGTTTTGCTACTACGCTATTCGAAAGTGGAGCTGTTATGTGGTGGAGATCTCAGGAAAATATGCACGGAGCTAACTGGATTAAGTCCCTATCTTGGGATGAATACAAAGTGATTTTCTTTCGTCAGTACTGCCCAGCTGATGAAAAGAAACGTTTGGAGGAAAAATTAATGTCTCTTACTCAAGGAACCACATCGGTGACTGAGTATGAGATTGAATTTACTCGTCTTAATCTGCTGTCTGACTACCAAATTGCTATGGAAGAGCGAAAGATCGACTGCTTTCTTATGAGTCTGCATCCCGAGTACCAGAAATTTCTGAAGCACCAAAGGTACTCTAATTATGCTGAAGTCGTTGAAGCTACTCGAATTCTCGAGCAAGACTTTATCTGTGCTGGAGGGATTCCTACTTCATCTTTCAACCCTACTTGTTCGTCACCGCCTAAGAAGTCACGCACTGGAAGCTATTCTGGATCTTCATCCAGATATTCACCACAACAGTCTCATTCTCGACAGTTTAGCTCACCCCCGGCCCAGAGAACTCGTTCATATGCAGTACATTCTGAACTGAGGCAGTGTCGCCGCTGCCATAAGTCTCACATTGGGCTTTGTAACCCCAATGATGTGAGATGTTATGTACGTAATGAAATAGGGCATAGCAGTGATGAGTGTCCCAACAAAGTTACTGTCTGCAATAATTGTTTACGCCCTGGGCATACCGAGTGACCATGCACACATCCGTTCAGCCTAGTTTATCCGAGTGCGGAGCATCATCCATGACTGCAATAGCAACAACCCATACGATAACAACAACAACAACAACAACAAAGACAACACCAACCGGCCCGACATAGCACATCATGCGGAGGTTCTAGTCGCTGTAATGAGCCAGCACGAAGTCAGACCGAGCATTTCAAATAACGGTCGAGCAAGCGAAGGATATACCAGACGTGGAATCTGGTATGTTTCTTGTAAACTCTGTTCCTGCTAGAGTTATTTTCGATTCAAGAGCAAATCGTTCTTTCATATCGAGTGCATTTGCATCTTAGCTTGGGATTTCTCCTAGTACTCTTTCTGTTATATTTGTTATCGAAACGGCCAGTGATGTGTTCTGATAAAATCTATCGTGATTGCATCATTCTGCTCGACAACTGTACTTTTCAACTTGATCTTTTCCTGATGGACTTTCACGAGTTCGACGTCATCATGGGTATGGATTGGCTTGTCCAACATGACATCAGCATTATCTGCAAGAAGAAGTTAATAAAGCTCACTACTCCAGATGGCCATAGTATCTGGCGACCGAAAGAAAGGTGAATTATGCTTGATCTGTGTATTGAAAGCTGGGAAGCATATAGAAAAGGGTTGCGCGTCTTACTTAGCATATGCAATAGATGCTAAGTCCGAAAAGAAAGCTTTAGCTGAGGTACCGATAGCCTCAGAATTCCCCGATGCCTTTCCTGAAGACATCGCTGGACTTCCACCAGATCGTCAGGTGGAGTTCAGAATTGACTTGTTACCAGGCACGACACCTATTGCTCGAGCCTCATATTGACTTGCACCTGCTGAGATGCAAGAAATGATGAAGCAGTTGCAAGAGCTGCTTGACAAGGGGCTCATACGACCAAGTTCATCTCCCTGGGGAGCTCATGTTCTATTCATTAAGAAGAAAGATGGGACTCTTCGGATGTGCATTGATTATAGGGAGTTGAACATGGTAACAATTAAGAATAAGTATCCCTTACCCACGATAGACGATCTTTTCAACCAGCTTAAGGGAGCCAGCTATTTCTCAAAGATCGATCTCACATCTGAGTACCATCAGCTTAAAGTGCGAGAAGAAGATGTTTCTAAAACGGCTTTCCGTACCAGATACGGGCATTACAAATTTCTTGTTATGCCCTTTGGCCTTACAAACGCGCCTGCGGCATTTATGGATCTCATGAACCGTGTTTGTAGGCCAATGCTCGACAAATCTGTTATCGTCTTCATTGACGATATTCTTATCTATTCTAAAACGGAAGCTGAGCATGTTGTGCATCTTAGGGAACTGCTTGAGTTGCTACGCAAAGAGCGGCTCTATGCCAAATTCTCTAAATCCGAATTTTGTTTGCGACAGTTCCTCACAAAATTTAATTAATTAAATTAATCTTATCTTTCTTTATATTTCTTGCTCAGCGTTAACATGTTAATCTTGTATCTTATTAGATACAATTCCTTGGACACATAGTATCCGGTGAAGAAAATCTCTGTAGATCCTTCTAAGATAGAAGCTATTCAAAGCTGGGAGGTTCCCAATTCAGCTACCGAAATTAGAAGTTTCTTAGGATAGGCGGGTTATTACCGTCGATTCATTCAGGACTTCTCAAAGTTAGCTGTACCTCTTACTTCTCTCACTCGCAAGAATGTTCCCTTTATTTGGGAAGAAGCTCAGGAAGCCGCATTTCAAAGCTTAAAGCAAAAGTTAACCGAAGCACCTATTTTGGCCTTACCTGAGGGTAATGAAGACTTTGTGGTCTTCAGCGATGCCTCATATCAAGGGCTTGGGTGCGTACTGATGCAAAGAGGCAGAGTCATAGCATATGCGTCCCGTCAACTCAAGGATCATGAGAAGAGTCAACCGGCTCATGACCTTGAACTTGCTGCTGTGACTTTTGCATTGAAAACGTGGCGTCACTATCTTGGCACCAAATGCCAGTTATATACATATCACAAGAGTCTTAAGTACATTTTCAGTCAAAAGGAGCTCAGTATGCGCCAACAAGACTTTGACTGTAAGATTTTGTATCACCCTGGCAAAGCGAAGTGGTTGCCGATGCATTGAGTTGAAAGGTTTTTCCGCGAAATGCCTCTATACTCTGACTCATACTTCATTTTCATCTACTCTGATCGATGAAATTCTTGCTGCTCAAGTTGAAGCCCTGAAAGAGGAAAACTTCAACTCTGAGGACATGAAAGGGCAACTGCAATTCTTAATTGATAGCCCTCGTGGCTTAAAACTTTTCAAGAATCGCATTTGGGTTCCGAAGTTTGGAGTCATTCGATAGAAGATTCTTTCAGAAGCTCACTGCTCGAATTTCTATGTACATCCTGACAACACCAAGATGTACAATGATCTAAAAGCCAAATATAGGTCGCTTGGTTTGAAAAGAGATGTAGGCCAACATGTTGAATATTGCGTTACATGCTGACTAGTCAAAGCAAAGCATCAACAGCCTTATGGCAGTCTTCAACTGTTGCCGATTCCCGAATGGAAGTTTGATCACCTAACGATGGACTTTGTAACGAAACTTCCTACTACGCGAAGACAGCATGATTCAATATGGGTTATCGTAGATCGTCTAACCAAAGTCGCGCACTTTATTCTGATTCGTGAAAACTCCTCACTGGAGAAGCTAGCTAAGTTATATATTGATGAGATCGTTACTCGACACGGTATGCCTATATCAATCGTTTCCGATCGCGACAACAGATTCACTTCGAGGTTCTGGACTGCACTGCAAGAAGGTTTGGGCACTAAGATCAGAATGAGCACCGCGTATCATCCGCAACCTGATGGCCAAAGCGAGCGCACGATCTTACTCTTGAAGACATGTTGCGAGCTTGTGTTCTCGAGTTTAGTGGTAACTGGGACGACTACTTGCCTCTAGCGGAGTTTTCTTACAACAACAGCTACCATTCATCCATTGAAGCAGCACCTTTTGAAGCCTTATACGGTCGCAAGTGTCAAACGCCAACTTGCGGGCATGAAGTAGGTGAAACACCAATCGCCGGCCCCGCATTACTTCAGCAAACCAATGACAAGATCTGAATCATTCGACAATGTCTGGGAACCGCTCAATCTCGGCAGAGTATCACGACCGACGCCATAAACCCTTAGAATTCCAGAAAGGTGATTGGGTCATATTGAAAGTCTCACCGATGAAGGGTGTGTTCAGATTTGGCAAATGTGGCAAGTTAGCACCACGGTTTGTTGGTCCTTTTAAGATCATTGAACGTGTTGGGAGTCAATCGTATCTTTTGGACTTGCCGAACGAGTTGTCAAACATTCACCCTGTGTTACATGTCTCATAATTGAGGAATTGCAAGGAAAATGAAAGCGAAAAGTGGGCAGATCATCAAACTTAAAGATCCACGAGAAACTGCAATGCGACGAACCCCAGTCTATTTTGGAAACGAAGATGAAAAAGCTAAGAAACCGAGAAGTGGCAATGGTGTCGGTGTTGGTGTAGTGGAGAACTTCTCATGGAACTTCCCAAACTTGGGAATCTGAACAAGACATGAGAGTTCGATATCCGCATCTATTTGAGCCCAAAGTACTTCGAGGACGAAGTGCAAGCGTGGTGGGCTCATACTATAATACCATGTTTTCTTAATTGTGCATTTATGTTGCAATTTGTGTTTTATGATGTAATTTGTGAAATAATTGCCAAATAATGCAATTAAGCAATAAAAAAATGTTTAATTAAGTTGTTATGTGTTATGGATTAATTATAAGAACCAAAGTAAAAGAATGAGATAAATAAAAGTTTGATGCTTAAAATGAGAAATATGAAAAGATAGAAATATAAATACTTAAATAAAAATTTTATGCATATTTAACCACAAACTAAAAGTTCCCTGCTTTCTTTTCTTGGTTCTTCACCTACTGTTTCTCCATATTCAACATCAAGAACCCCAAATTTCTAGCAACCAAAAGCAAGATTAAAATCAAGAGAGTTACAAGAAGAACATCAAGCATCAAGATTCTACAAGCTTTCAAGGTAATTTCATATTTAGAAACTCAAATGTGTGTACTATGTGTGTGTGGTGTGGGTTACAGCCTGATGGCCAGGGCTGTGAGAAATCACATTCAAACTTCAATTTTTGAAATTTGAATCTCAAATCAAAACCATGCATGTTTTGATGATGTGCATAATTGTTTATGTTAGCATTTTTAGAGCTTAACTCAAATCTTGAAATCAAAACTCTGAGATTATAAATGGTTGCTGCTTTCCATTCTTTTTGCTCCTTTTTTAACCGAGAAAGTAGAGGCCAAGAAGGCCTTTGTCCTTCGGCCAGGACCTATGTTTATGAGTGTGTGATTAATCAACAATTACAAGCAGTCCACAACCTTTAATTGATAAAACTAGCAGTTGGAAATGAAGAACAAAAACAGAAAGGAAAATGAAATGTGTTATTGTGTGCGTGTGTATTTTCTCACCGAGAAAGGGGGGGAGGAATTTCAGATATGGTGACCGAGATTCACAGTATCTCGGATAGTGTGTGTGTGAGTGTGCGCGCGCGCGCGTTCAATATTAGTTACATATAAAATCTCGGATACCTTGATGTCTAGACCGCGATTCACAACAATCTCAGATAGTGTTGCTTTGCAATCTCGGATAGTTTCCTAACCAAACCAGCGCCCCTATTTTGATTTTCATAATCTCGGTTGTGACGAGTGTGAGATCCGAGATTCATTAATGAATCTCGGATATATGTGGCAGATCAGAAACAGCCAAGCATATATATATATATATATATATATATATATATATATATATATATATATATATATATATATATATATATATATATATATATATATATATATATATATATATATTCAGGTTCAAAAAGGTACCTCTTGAAATCAAGTGCACCCGAAGGTACCAACCTTAAAAAACTTTTTTTAAAATTTTTTTTCTCATAACTATGTTTACATGATATATGAATTTCACATACATTCACATTTTCTGTGTCCTTAAAAATTATGTGAATGCTCAATGCATATTTATGTGATTGGTCATCCATGTGAATGGTCATCCATGTGAATGGTCATTTCACACTATGTGAATGTGTGAATGACCATTCACATGATCTTTTTTTACCATTCACAATATTTATGATGTTGCTCCTTTTGAAAAAACGTCTTATAATGTTGTATTATACATGTCTATTCAAAAAAAATATATGTGAATGATCATTCACATTAGGGTACGCTGGAATCTCATAGGTACGCTGATGAACCTGATTCTATATATATATATATAGAGTTCCACCTACTATGTAGCGCACCGAAAGCCGAAGGTACCACTCGTAAAATATTTTTTTCATAAACATGTTTTAATTAACATTACAAAGATGATATACACGCACATCCATACATTCTAAGGGTCCAAAATCATGTGTCATATAAATGTGTGTTCACATATATGTAAATTTATGTAAGTGCACGTTCACATCATTTTTAAAGAGTTAGGAGATGTGAATGTATGTGAAATGTTAATTAAAACATGTTTATGAAAAAAATTTATATATACATCCATATATATATATATATATATATATATATATATATATATATATATATATATATATATATATATATATATATATATATATATATATATATATATATATATATATATATATATATATGCTTAAATATAATTAAGTGGACATTGTCCAAACTTAATTGTATTTAAAAGCTACAAAACACTTAGCAATAATACTTATAGAAGTTCCTTGATTGTAAGCAAGCTTTACAGATTTTGTTATATACTCTGTAATGTAAGTTACAGACATTTCAGTTGTAACACCCCTCCCGATCCCAGAAATGTCACGTCAACACAATATCATAAGTGGCAATATCGCAGGCAGTCTATGATACACATGTCATAGGATATTGCAGATCACGGATAATTAAAAACTTTATACACAAAGATAAACGAAGTTCGGTACATTCGCAATCCACTATTAAACTAACATAACATCCCTGATCATCAGACAACATACTAATACAATATCCCAAAACTCTATCACATGCAGTTCTAAGCAAAACACGGAACAATTACAAGTCTTCAAGTCAATCCCAGCTCTATCTCGGCGGCTGCTGCTGAGACCCCTTTTGATTCCCTGAACATGTTAGACTCGAAGACGTGAGCTATAAAGCCCGTGAGCACGCGAGGGTTAGACACTGCACATAAACACATACCATGTAGCATACACAACCCCTGTCCCTGTCCCTGCCGCCCAACACGCATCTCAAGTATAGTACAGAAGTATGAGATCTCGACCCAGCACTATCCCTGTGGGGATCCTTCCCCGGCTAACACACCGCACACAACAGTGACTAGCAATAACCCTGTAGCACAGGAGCGACCCGGCTACAGGCCCTGCCGTATATATACGCCCCAAGGACTGTTAGGGACAGTCAACCCGCGTGACCCCTTATCGCGACTCACTGTCCGTATGGAACTCATCACGGACCCCTGGAATCGATCTCATATCTCATATACAACACGTATAAAGGATAGAAATATACCTGAGGTTCACGTCCCTATCTCATATATATATATAACACGCACAATGATAGTAACACACCTAAAATCATAAAAGACGGCGCGCGTTTAGAAAAGAACTTGAGTACTCACCTGACTGGTTCACGGAACTTTGGCCTCTCTGATCAAACCCTGCTCATTGTCCGCTCGTCCCTGAAATTATGTGGATCCCAAATGGTCAATCACAATCCCAACCGACATATATAACAGAATCACAATGATCTAAAAACGACTCGAACCCAAACGACCCCACAGAACCCGAACCCAATCGAGACCCGACCCGAAATCCCAACCGAATCCCAAAACCCAAATAAAACTCAACTCGACACAATCCCGAAGGAACCCGGTACAATTCAACCCAAAACTCCCTTATGAGACCCAAACCGGATTTCCCCGGCAGGCCCCTGGTCGCGCCGTGACAGCGCTGCTGAACTCACCCGTACTCTACGATTTCCATGGTTGTCCAGGAGTAAACAACTTCTCCCAAATCATTTCCAGCTCCAAATAAACACATAAAACAGTATGAACTAACCCTTTATGAACCCCATAACTATTCCTTACGATTCCATAGCATACTATCATGAATTAACCCTTTAATTCAAAGCTTCTTACCTTGAACACCTCAAGAACACCAAGAAGGAGAGAAGATAAGATGCAGCACCCAAGATCCTGATTTTGAAGGATTAAGGTTGCTAGAGCTCACACAAATACACATACATACACACTTTAGGATTCTTTCAATGGATAAGGAAGAAAAGGGAAGAGCCTCTATATGTATGTCTCTTATTTAGCCGGTCCCGAACCCATTAACCTGAACCCGATATCACATTTTCACTATTAATACCCTTTTAACCCATTTAATCCTGTGATTCCAAATATGTAATTAATCCACTAAAATTATAACCCGGTGACACGCAAGCCCAATCCCAACACTATCAATCCACGAAACGGGATCTAATTGGACCAACCCAATATTAATTAAATATTTATCCACTAAAATAAATCCACATACCAGGTCCAAAAGACGGATGTTTCAAATCCTCTCCTCTTAAAGAGATTCCGTCCCGGAATCTAACTCGAGCTCTGAAACAACTGAGGATATCTCGATCGCATCTTTGACTCGGACTCCCAGGTGGCGTTGGTACCCTTATGATGTCTCCACTGAATGAGTACCAAGGAAATCTCTTTATTCCTCAGCTTCTTGATCTTCCTATCGGTAATGGCCTCGTGCTGTTCCACATATCGCAGCTGATCATCGACTGTAATCTCAGATAACAGCACATACTGATCATCTTAAGCCATACACTTCCGGAGATGACTCACGTGAAAGGTATCGTGCACGCCGGCTAACTCTGGAAGCAATTGCAGTCGACAGGCCTGATCCCGGAACCTATCAACAATCTCGAACGGCCTGATATAACGCGGACTCAGCTTCCCACGATGCCTGAATCGAATAACCCCTTTCCATGGCGATACTTTCAATAACACCCGATCCTTAACACTAAACTCTAACTCTTTCAGACGGCGATGGGCGTAGCTCTTCTGACGGCTCTGGGAGACCCTCATATGCTCCCTGATCACAGCCACCTTGTCACTAGTCTCTTGCAGTAGCTCCGGCCCGCTAATAGGTTGCTCACCGACCTCACCCCAACACACTGGGGTCAGGCACTTGCGCCCATACAGTGCCTTAAACGGAGCCATCTTGATCGTCACAAATGCACGTCCCAACTGCCACTGAATCGATAGCACACGCTCGCAACATATCTTCGAGAGTCTGATTGGTGCGCTCGGTCTGCCCGTCTGTCTGCGGTCTGTACGACGTGCTCAGCTGAACCCTGGTACCCAATTCCCGCTGGAAACTCTGCCAGAATCGAGACGTAAACCAAGTATCTCTGTCCGAAGTAATCGACATCGGAATCCCATGGAGATAGTTCCTGTAGGTCCCGAGAGGTTCCCGAAGTATATAGCTTTAAGCTGTAGAGGGGGGGGGGGTGAATACAGCTATTTAAAAACAACACACTATTTTTTCAATGTTTGTATGTATTATCAACAATTTGTTAATTACAAACAAGCTTGAATGCGGAATAGTTCAAGCTGAGATGACAGATACAACAGTATGTTTACTAGTCTAAGACAAACTCAAACTAGTATACAATGAATACACTCACTAAGAAGCACTCACTGTGTTTACAAGACTTAAGGGAACAGCTTATGTAAAACAGCTTAGACACACAGATACTGATTTACACAGAAGGCTTGCATGCATGAAAATCACACTTGCACGTTCACTCTTGGTTTCAGCACTTAGCTTTCTTCACAACTCTTTCTGTCCTTAGAAGCTTCCTTTTATACTCACTCAGAGGATCTAAGAGAAACATCTTCATTGGACGGAATGAAAAAGGAGAAGTCTTGTTGAAAAGACAACATAACCTTTTCTGCACTTTTCTGAAAAAGCAGACTTGTCTTCATATTGTGCAGAACTTTTGTCTTTTTTACTTATGTCTGACTGTTGCAATTGCCTTTAAACTAATTTAAGGAATGTCAACTTTGGTCTTTCTTCCTTGTAAAGCCTAATTTTGATATAAGAAAAAGGTCTGTCACCCTTTTTCAAATAACCTTTTGTCTTCATGTTACAGAACAGCTTGGGCAGGCTAAGCAGTTCTGTTTTCCACTTTGTCTTCGACTTTGTAAACTGATCTTGTAGTCAAAAACAATACATGATGACTTGGAAACATATTCCATAAAGTGTTTAGCCTGTTCACAAAGAACAGGTTCTGTTCACAAAGAACAGAATACTTTAAAATTGCCCAAGCTGCTCACCAGTGTAGAGCAGCGTAGACAGTTTATGTCCAGCCTGTTCAGCAGACAGAACAGCTTGGACAAACTGTCTTAGTTGCAACACATGCAACACATAGAACAGCTTATGACTAATATTGCAAATCATTTTCAGGCTTCAATAAGGCATATAACAGGCCTTAAATTCAACCTTCAAATGCATCAACAGGTTTGATTATAAATCTCCCCCTCAGATGTAGAACAGGTTTGACTGAGGCCTTTTTGTGCCTAACAATCTCCCCCTATTTGCAATAACCAGTCTAAGCTGGTTTTATCAAAAATCACTATATATTTTTACAGTACATTTGCTGAAATAAAATTACAACATTACAGTAAAGTAAAAGATCAGTTTATATATATACTGATTCTTGATTACATTAGAACAACACATGTTCTTACAAAAATACAACTAATGTACTGATGTATATTACAACTAATGTAAACTGAGATTACAACAAATGTAAATAAAGTACAACTGATGTACATTGGACTGTTTTTGTTGGGAGCAAATAATGGTAAGCCTGTCCAACTGATGGACAGCTTCCATTCTTCACCTACCCAGACGGTAGATG
>JAANYP010000629.1:57205-212554 GCA_020465985.1 Centrapalus pauciflorus | reverse complement strand
TCCTCCTTTACCTCGTCTCTTTCCTCTCCCACCAAAACCTTTCTCTCTCATACACACTCACCATTCACATCCTAATACAATCCAATACTGTTTCATCCTACGTCTTCCTCATCATTTCCAATCCCAGAATCCTCAGAACCCTAAATTCAAATCGACTAGGTTTTTGCTCTCTTCAACCCTCAAAAATTCCCAATGGTACAGACCTAATCCCTTTCTCCCAGTGTTTCGTTGGTGAGGATGTTGTCAACAACACACTCATCATCACCACAATGCTGACCATAACCCACCACACTACATTGCAACCTCACAATCCCACAAAACGAGGTGGGGAAGGTACGACCAAATGGTGGGTTTCTGAACAGTTCATCCGTTGAACTACGCCAATGACTGCATCTCCTGGTGTCCTGTACCAGGAGATGGTCTTTGTACGGTTCTGGTTATGACCTTGCTGCCTACCATCCAACACAATCTCAAAGTACATCTTAATGCAAATCTCAATGGGACTAAATGAACATTAGACTTCAAAGGCACTGATCTCCAGGTGAGTCTACTACATACGTTCTACTGGCCCCAGCTGATAGCCAAAGGGAATCCTGCTCGCTCTTCTGTGGTTGTAGGCAAGAACCCAAATGGAGCAACATGTTGTACAGGCAAGGACCGTTTACCCCTCTACCTCTTATTCGCCTCTGTGGTGGATGTGTTCAGTCAGTTAGTAGAAAGTGGTTCCTTGACCCACTACCCAGTAGATGAACATTGAAGTTCTATGCAAGCTTAGTGGATGGAGACTACTCATGTGATCATGGCAAGGATCTTATTGAGGAAAGGGAACCTGGGGCAACAGAGCAGACCAGCTGCTTGTTCGTTTACCACGGTTTCTGGCTCATTTTGCACGCCATGTATGATGGTGATGCATCTCTCTAACTCTCAGCCTCTCTACTTAGATCTGCTGCATTCCATTTTAGAATATAGAATAGAGTGATATCATTTCATACGCCTGCTGCATGAGCTCACCACCACAAATGGGAAGGGAGCTGCTCTAGGTTGTGGATGGAATGCACCTCTGATTGAGGTGGATCCAGAGAGCTGCTCCACCCCGTAACAAAATCCAAACGCCAGTGTCCAAGCTTGTAAAAGGACCCTGGCAACGGAAGCTGGGCCTGTGAAAAAGAAGGCCAAAACAGCTCAGTCTGAGTCGTTCCTTAGCCTCTGTGGCTGAGGAGAGCAGGCTCCTCACTGGTCATTGTTGAGCCTGAAGCCTTTGTGGCTGGTGCTCTGTGGCACAAGAGATTGGACAAGGCCAGCCCCACGGTTCCTGACCCATCTCACACTCCTTGTCCAAACAGATATGTCCCCTCTCCACAATCACCCACATCATCCGTCCATTACCACAGAAGAACAACAGAACAATCCCTAGCCAAAAGAAAGAAAACAAGCCTACCAAAAACCCCCCTCCTCTGTTTCCCTCTCAACAGGGGTCCGTTGTAAAAGAAGAAAAACCCCAGCTGCCTCTTCTATTTTGCGGAGAAGGTTCAGCTCATTTGGCGCCTGCTTCACTCCAATCTGAGTCCACCCCTTTGGTCAGCCTAGGAACCCTCTGGTTCCTCCCAACAGGAACCAGTTGTACAACTGGAGATAACCCACATCAACTATCCAAGCCTCCCAACGGCTGAGGACTATTGAACAAGACAGCGTCCTCTCCCCTCCCTACTGTGTCCAACACTTGTCCCCCACTCATTATCTCCCTCACCCTGAGCTGCACGAGTGCCCACTGCTGCTGATCTCGACCATTCAGCGCAGCTCTCAGCCTCAAAACTTCTGTTCCCCCTGAATTAAGCTCGTTGTTCAACCCCCCCAAAACTTGCTGAGGGACCACTCTCCCAAAGCTGATGAAACCCAGGATCCTACATCCCTCTGGTGAGGCTGCTCCCTCAATGCAAATTCCATCAGCAGGTTTCCCACTGCTGTGATGTTGAAATTGAAATAATTGAAATGCATATTCCATCTCTCATTGATGAGGGCCTTTAGACCACAAGGCACTGCAGAGGGAAACCACCACTGGTCTTACATGAGGGTTTTGCACACAAAGCAGCATCTAACAAGGCCCCCAAACATCATCACCTGTCTCCTGATGAGCAGCTACATAGCCGCTGACTGTAGGACCTCCTTGATCCCTCTAACCCTGGGCCATCTTACTTTTGGCCCAGCTAATGGCGCTTCGTTCCAACAGTCCCTCTTCCCTCTCCATCACATCCTCATACCCACCATCATCATTCATCTCCCTTAACTCCACTCCAACAAAGCAATCCACCCATACACCACCATCTCCCAAAACCAAAGACCTGCCTTTGAAGGATCAGCTTTCTTTGCTGACCAACAAAGTTGGTTCTTTGGAAAACACCATGCACTCCCTACCATCCCTCATCTCAGACTCTATGTATGAGCAGCTCAAAGGATTCTTTGATATGTTTAAAGAATCCTTCCCAGTCACTCCCCAAACTGACAACTCTCCACAGCTGATTGCACTCACTGCACAGCTGCAAACTGTATCCACCTCTCTCTCCTCTATCCTCTCCTTACAACAGGACTCTGTGTCCTCCATGGCAGCCATTTCCCAACAGCTGTCACCTTGCTGATGTGCGAGATTCACTAGAACTTCATCTTGCACAGCTGCAATCTCTGCTGTTCACAGCGTCTGATAGGGAAAATCTTCTTAAGTTGACCACTCTTGCTGATTCCCACACATCTTCTCTTCAAACCTGTCTTTCCCAACTTAGTGAGGTGAAGGATAACTTGGCTTACTTAGTGAACAGCATTGTTGGTTCTAAATCCTCTAAACCTGCTGGCAAGCCTGCTGACTTTGTGTCTTCAGGCAGACCAGGTGTTGAAGTCGCTGCTTCATCTCCTTCAAAGGGGGAGAAGTCATCTGCCTCGAAGACTAAGTCTAAGGGGGAGAAAACTTCTTCTCCTAAGGAGATACCAGTGTCTGCAACTCACACTGTTCAGCCAGCAGAGATTTTTGAAACAGGTGCTGCTGAAGGTGCTTCTCAAGCTACTATGCCTACTCAGGCTGTCTCTCCAAACCCTGCTCAGTCTAAGGGGGAGGAAATCATTCCTGAGGACAGGCCTAGCAGCAAAAGGAGGCACCTCATTCTATCAGAAGAAGAAGAAATTCCTGAAGCTGCTGTCACTAAAGCAGCAGCTAAAGGAAAAGAAACGGTAGCTAAGGATCCTATGCAGCAAAAACAGGCAGAAATGCAATTTCACAAGACCAGAGCCAAAGAGATGGGCCTCCCTATGCACAAATACTTTGAGTTTAGGGATGAACAGCTTCAAGCTCTGGAGGACTAAGAAAAAGAAGAAGAATCTGCCAAAAGCTGCTAAGTCCTTTGCCCTCCATGAAGCAAAGAAAATTAAAATGTCTACCTTGGAGGTGCAAAAGAAAATAATGGAAGCTGCCAGGAAATCAGCAGGAGAAAAAGAGAAGGAAGTAGAGAAAGGTACTCAGGTCTCTGTGACCAAATCAACAGTACCCTTTGCCAGAGCCAAATTCCACTTTGACAACTTGGCTAGAAAGAAATTTCATGAAGTTGCTACTAGAAGGCTTGCCAAGGAAGCGATTGTCAAAGCTGTTCCCATTTCAAGAAAAGGCACACAGTGGAAACTTCAGATCACCAGGATGGGTGCAACAGGCCCTGAAATGGAATCCTACGATCACACTGATGTTGCACAGATGGGATACAGGGAATGGGTGGAACTGGCAGTTGCCCTGAGCCAGTCTAAGTCAGAAACGGCTAAGACTATCAGGGCATACATCAAGAAGCTGATGAAAAGAGTAAGTGAGCTAGGCCTGATTCCAAAAGAAGTAAAAGAGGGTGTCTCTGTGACATACCCCAAAATAAAGGCCAGAAGGACAAAGAAGGATACAGAGATGGAGCTACTCCTTACGCTGATTGAACAGGGCGACTATGCCCTTGAAATAAAAGGAGTTGATCATAGTCTGCCTAAAGGAATAGAGTTTGAGGATGGCAAGATTATTGAAGCACCTGAGCTGGGGGCATTTTTTGTAGATCCCCTAACTCAGAAAAAGTGCTTCCAAAGGGCCTCAGAACTATACAAGGTTGATCTGAGACAACTTGTCGCCTTCAGACTTGCAGTTTCTTTCAGGAAGTCTAGCAAATGGAGAGCAGCCATCTGGGATCAGCTCAGAGGCTTCTATAAAAGAGGAGAGCTCAATGATCCCAAGTTCATGATCATCAGAAGTGAAGTTGAGGAACTTGAGGATACAAGGGATGAATTGGAAAGGATGGTTCAGGATCCTTCTCCACTGATATGAAGTCCATCTACCATCTGGGTAGGTGAAGAATGGAAGCTGTTCATCAGTTGGACAGGTTTGCCATTATTTGCTCCCAACTCAAACAGTCCAAACACCTGGTACATTAGTTGTACATCCTGTACATCAGTTGTACATTATTACATAAGTTGTAATTTTTGCTTTTACATTAGTTGTAAAATACATTAGTACATTAGTTGTACTCTTGTAAGAACATGTGTTGTTCTAGTATAGTCAAGAATCAGTGTATATATAAACTGATCTTTTACTTTACTGTAATGTTGTAATTTTATTTCAGCAAATGTACTGTAAAAATATATAGTGATTTTTGAAGCAGACCAGCTTGAACTGGTTATTGCAAATAGGGGGAATTGTTAGGCACAAAAAGGCCTCAGTCAAACCTGTTTTACATCTAAGGGGGAGATTTTATAATCAAACCTGTTGATGCATTTGAAGGTTGAATTTAAGGCATGTTATATGCCTTATTGAAACCTGAAAATGATTTGCAATATCAGTCTAAAGTTGTTCTATATGTTGCATGTGTTGCAACTAAGACAGTTTGTCCAAGCTGCTCTGTCTGCTGAACAGGCTGGACATAACTGTCTACGCTGCTCTACACTGTTGAGCAGCTTGGGCAATTTTAAAGTGTTCTGTTCTTTGTGAACAGAACCTGTTCTTTGTGAACAGGCTAAACACTTTATGGAATTTGTTTCCAATCACAAATGTATTGTTTTTTTGACTACAAGATCAGTTTACAGAAGTCGAAGACAAAGTGGAAAACAAGAACGCTCATCCTGCCCACGCTGTTCTGTAACATGAAGACAAAAGGATATTTGAAAAAGGGTGACAGACCTTTTTCTTATATCAAAATAGGCCTTTACAGGGAAGAAAGACGCAAAGTTGACATTCCTAAATTAGTTAAAGGCAATGCAACAGTAGACAAAGTAAAAAGACAAAAGTTCTGCACATGTGAAGACAAGTCTGCTTTTCAGAAAAGTGCAGAAAAGGTTATGTTGTCTTTTCAACAAGACTTTTCCTTTTCATTCTGTCCAATGAAGATGGTTCTCTGAGATTCTCTAAGTGAGTATAAAAGGAAGCTTCTAAGGTCAGAAAGAAATGTGAAGAAAGCTAAGTGCTTAAACCAAGAGTGAACGTGCAAGTGTGATCTTCATGCATGCAAGTCTTCTGTAAACCAGCATCTGTGTGATTGAGCTGTTTTACCTAAGCTGTTCCTTAAGTCTTGTAAACACAGTGAGTGCTTCTTAGTGAGTGTATTCATTGTATACTAGTTCGAGTCTGTCTTAGACTAGTAAGCATACTGTTGTATCTGTCATCTCAGCTTGAACTCTTCCGCATTCAAGCTTGTTTGTAATTAACAAAGTGTTGATAATACATACAAACATTGAGAAAAGAGTGTGTAGTTTTTAAATTGCTGTATTCACCCCCCCTCTACAGCTTATAACTATATACTTTGGGAACCTCTCGGGACCTACACCTTCCCATAAAGAAACACATTGTTTACGTCAAGTTGATAAACTTTAAAACCTTTGAAGGACGCAAAGCTAGAAACAAACGGAATGCTACAAGCCTTACCACTGGCGCGAACACTTCATTGTAATCGATTCCTTCCTCTTGGTTAAAACCTTTTACCACAAGCATTGCCTTGTTGCGAGTCACTATACCCCGATCATCTCTCTTGCACTTAAAAACCCACTTGGTTCCTATTGCAACTTCTCCTCGAGGTAATGGAACTAACTCCCACAGTTCATGTTTCCTGAACTGTGAAAGTTCTTCTTGCATCGCTTCAACCCAAGAATTATCTTTTAGTGCCATTTGCACATTCTTTGGCTCTACTTGCGAGATGAAACATGAATATAAGCAAGTATGAAAGGCCTCGGAGTCATTGATCATCGACAACAACACTGTGTTGTTATTCAAACTACTCCTAGTCCTCACATCAGCATTAGGATTTCCTATGATACTCTCAACTGGATGATCCTTATTAATTCTCGATGTTTCTATCTCGTCAACCCTAAGATTATATCCCAAATTTGATCCTATCTCACCTAACGGGGGAACGACCTCAGACTCTACATTTTCTTCCTCATGGACACTGTCTTCAGAGTTAGAACTTGTTGTCTGATTTTCGTTTATAGGTATTTCAGAATCATTCTCTGTTGGAGATCTATCTTCAGTTGTGGTAGGCTCAGAAGTTGTAGGAAAGGTCGTCCTCGGAAAATTTTGACCCTCTTCATTTAGATTTAATGACGACAAATCCTGTTTGATTATACCTGCATTTCCATCCAAAGGAATGTTAAATGATTCAAACAATTTGTCATAATCAAAAATCCATTCCGGACCAGTTTGGGGTTCATGTGTATAACTTGTAACATCAATGTTATACATAATCTCTACTGTACCATTTGATTTGTTAAAAACCCTTTTAATTGGTGAATTCGGCACATACCCTAGGAAGTATCCTTCGTCAGCCTTTTCACCAAACTTAGGTTGATGTTTTATTTTCATTAACGAACATGGTACCCCAAATGGTTCGAAGCCAGTTAAAATTGGTGGCCTTTTATTCAAAACTTCATAACAGGTTTTGTTCAATGAGTTGACAGTAAGGACCCGATTTAAAACATGACAAGCGGTATTCACTGCCTTCCCCCAAAACATGGTAGGAAGCTTTGAATCCGAGAGCACGGTCCTTGGTGCCTCAATCAAAGTCCTGTTTTTCCGTTCTGCCACCCCATATTGTTGTGGCTCATATGGTGCACTAAATTGATGCACTATGCCCTTTGATAGGCAATATACACCAATTACTATGTTTTTGAATTTCGTTCTGTTATCACTCATGATACGTTTTACCCGCGTTCCGTAAGAGTTCTCCACTTGGTCTAAGAACCCGATAAGCTTGGCAGCTATCTCGTCCTTTGTACCTAAAAAGAAAACCCAAGAAAATCGTGAGTAATCATTAGTAATAACTAAACAATACCAACTACCACCTATACTCCTTTTGTTGATTGGTCCAAATAGGTCCATATGCAACAAATCAAACGTGGCAGCTATTGAGTTCTGAGTCTTGGACTTGTTTGCCTTCTTGTGTTGTTTTCCTTTCTTGGACGGTAGACACTTGTCCTCAAACTGAAAACTCTTCATTAGAACACCTTGCACTAATCCATTTTTCGTAATGTAATTCAATTTCCTTAGGTTCAAGTGTGCCAAGCGTATGTGCCATAAAACTGATTCCGTCTCTGAAGCTTTAGATAGTAGACAAATTGGTCCCATTGAAGATTCCGGCTTGTTCATGTCTAGTATGTACAGGTCATTCTTCCTTGGAGCCCTCATCAGTATCCACTCTTCAGGTACTTTGAATCCCGGTTTCAGCACCAACGCCTCAGTATCAGTGAAAAGTACTGAGTTCTTCTTATCACAGATTTGAGATACACTAATGAGATTGTGATCCAGTTTATCAACGTGATAAACTTGATCCAGTTTGATAGTCCCATTAGTGACCACTCCACTACCGGTGATATTTCCTCCTTTATTACCAACGAATGATACAAATCCCCTATTCCCTCCCTTGAAGTCTGCGAGTAGACTTCTTTCCCCTCTCATGTGCCTAGAGCAACCACTGTCAACGAACCACTTGTTGTTTGGACCTGTAGTTATCTCCTGCACATGAAAGAAAAGAGGTTAGTTATCACGGGGAACCCAAGCCATGACTGACTTGGTAATACCAATCTCGTCCACATACTTGAACTCTTTCAAATACCAATCTCTCCTTTCAGGTGACTTGGGTTTTGATTTAGAGCCTGTTATGGTGCAGAGTGAATTAAGTTCACTCTCGGCCTTTGTGTAGGCATTTGCTGTGGAGCTCTTGAATAGTTTCGATTATAAGATATTTCCAATTGATATCCCTGAGCTCTACCTGGTGTTTGATGTCTTATAGGAGTGTGTGACCTAACCGGAGTGTAAGGTCTTCTAGGTGTAGTACTCGTATAATTTTGTTGCAGTCCTAACTTAGATTGATTAGAGACTCTATTTGGTGAATTAGTCCTATTCACTTATTTGGTTCGACCTGACGCAGGTGTTTGTTTCACATCAGATTTTGGTGTGGCTTGCACAATTTTCTCGGTGTTATGAGAACCACTTATGCTTGCGACACTTGTAGAAGGCTTAAGTTGTTCCATCTTTCCAGTTTTAGGTGTAGAGTCCACCTTCCTATGTGGACAACTAGAATCAATATGTCCCTTTTCATGACATCTAAAGCAAGAAATTTTGTCAATCGACTTTTTATGTGTGCCCTTTGACTTAGGTGTCTCACTAGTGTCTTGTTCTTTTGTCTCAACTATAGTGACTGGTTCCTCCTCTTGATCATTAAAGTCAATTTTGGCTTGTCCTACAGGGTTATCACTAGAGGATGGCACAAATTTGACCTTCTTAATCTTTACATTATTACTAGTCACCTTAGTTTCGTTATCCTTAACTGGTTTAGACATAGGTTCAGGTGCTACCTCTGATTCAACTGGTTTTTCAGTTTTCTCCTAAGGTTGAGGTACGTAGTTATTATTGAAAGGTGGAGGACTCTCATTATATCCTAAACCTACAGGTTTCTTAGACTGACGTTGTGCATATAAGATCTTCCCTAGGTTTAGTGATGAGTTCCTAAACTTTTCCAGTTTACTATTCACTTCGGCTACCTTAACCTTAGATTCAGCTAGCTATACTTCTTTGATCTTAAGCTCTTTGGTCAATGCCTCAACATGTTCATACATGAGTTCTATTCTAACACACTGCTCACTCAGCTTGTCTTTCAGAACTATGACATCTTGTGCATCTGCCTTAAGCCTATTCCTAAGGTCTTCTTTTATATCTAATAGGCTAGCGTTGTCTGATTTTAAGGATTCATTCTGAGCAGTTATATTTTGATGTGATTCTAGCACTAAGTTTAATCTATGATTAGACGTAGCACACAAAGCACATAAATCACGAAAAATAGAGAAGTTCAGAAGTACCTTGGCGTGATCTGATTCCACGTTGGCCATCTGTGCGGCGAACTCCAGAATCGACTGATCTTCTGAATTTTCTACCAACATAGGACTGCTATCATTCTGATTGATGTCCCTTGTTTCTTCCTTTGCTCCAACACTTCCAGTCTCCGTTACTTCAGCCATAAAGGCTCTAGCGTTGGACTCTGGATGTGTGTTCCAGTCATATGTTCCATCGAGCTGTCTGTCAGATGTGACATTGGATAACAAACCAGCTATATTTGCCTGACTGCTTGAACTACCCTGCTGATATCTCCCTTGAGATTGATTCTGGTACTGGTTCCGGTAGTTCTCGACTTTAGGTCTTTGACATTCTCTAGCGAAATGTCCTAATCCTTGGCAGTTGTAACATTTAACTTCGGATTTATCAAACCCAATCTTATTGTTACTGACATTGAGATTTTTGTCGGTCCTCTTGATGAACCTCTTAACTCGCTAAGTTACCATGGCCAGTTGCCATTGCAGATCCATCTCCTCTAGATCATCAGGGTCCACCTGATCATAATCCTCATCCCGTAGCGCAGGATCGTGTCTCTTGAACGCAATTGCCATAGGCGGCCACAAATGAAGCCAACAGATTTAGATGGTCTTCAGCTGATTTTGCGCTCATCGGCATCTTTGAATACCCTTGAGATGTACATGTAGACTGAGTTTGCTTTTCTTCTAGTCTAGAAAACCTTAAGAAAGCCCTGCTCACTGAGTCTTCTGCTTCAACCGGAGTCGATGTTTCTCCTGAAAAGAATGTTGTAGCCGTCTTTACGTCACTTGCCCTTGAAGGTTTGGACTTCCCAAAATAGATATCCGGAACCTGTACTTGGTCATAATCTCGTTCCTTCTTTAGCAATTCAAAGTTATACGCCCTCAGCGTTCCTATGACATTTTCTAGAGTTAGAGTATAGACCTTGTCTTCATCATGTTTTATCAGCGCCACATACATTTCCCATTTGGCTGGTAAAGCATCTAGAATTTTGACAATCTTCTCTGATTCACTATACTCGACATCATGGTTGTCTAACTCAGTTAACAAATGATAGAATCTGGTAATTGTCTCATCCAGCTTTTCGTTCTTCAAAGCCTTGAATATCGCGAACTGCTGTTTGAGCATTTCCATTCTATTTTTCCCAACCCTGGGATTTCCCTCACACCTGTTCTCCCATGCATCCCACAATTCTTTTGCTGTGTGTTGATTGCGAAATGTGTGTAGAATCTCCTGAGGTAAGGCCATTCTAATGATCGAGAATGTTCGATTCTCGGCCTCATAAAACTTCTTATCATCATCTTTCATCTTCTGATATGACAAGACACGTTGACGGCCTTCAACCTCTGTAGTAGGAGGAACACATCCCTCGTCAATACATATCCACATCCTTATGTCATTGAATCTAGCGAAATCAGCGAATTTATCCTTCCACCAATAATAATCCTCCAATTTCATCAACTTTGGTGGAGAATTTGCTTTTCCGACTTCGTGGTCCATCTCAATAAACCTTTGTAGACTTGTCATTGTTTCAAAAAAATTTTGGAGTTAAAACTTAATAAATTTAATTCGAAATTAATTTAAAATTAACTCTTTCGAACCTGAGTAAGTTCGAATTTAATTAAATTTAAACCTATTTGGAATTAAATTCGAAAATAAGTTTGAAGTCCAACTAAAATCGAAATTAATGACAAATTCAAAGGTTAGAGTAAATTCGAAATCCCTAAATTCGAATATAATGGAAACTCGAAACTGAGCAAATTCGAAGTGGCGAAAATCGAATCAAACCCTAAGGAACTTCGAAAGGAGCGTATTTTTCTGACAAACTCGAAATTTGAGTAAACCTTAATACCCCCTTGATGTTCGAGCACCGCAAGTTCGAAAAATGGCTAATACTTCGAATTCTTCAAGGTTTCAGATTAAACCAATATTTTTAAAGGTGAAAATATTGATTTCGATCAAACGGAACGCCCCAACACGGTGATTCTCTCCACACGAAACTCTCTGATTGCAATCAAGTTCGAGATCGCCTTTTGCTAATCCTCTGACAAATTCAGCAAAAGTCAGCAAAAGTCTGCTAAAGTCTGCTAAAGTCTAATAATTAATTGAATTAACCCTTAGTTATACTGACAGGTTCGACTTTGTCTAGGACAAATTCGAACTTGGCCCAAGGCCTATTCGAACTTGTCCTCATAGACAAATTCGAACTTAGCCTAAACTCGAACCTTATCTTTTAAACTTATGTTTGAACTTATGTTTTATCTTATGTTTGATTTTATCTTTGAGTTTTATGTTCGAACTTATTGTAATACGTTACCCTAAGTTCAAACATACAATCAATCAATATCAAGCATATATACCAAATGCTTGTTAATATTCAATATCAAGTAAAATGACTTACACAAAATGTTATCTAAACTTAGACTGCTATCGTCACACAGGATGTACTAACAAGCAGGTTTCAGTTGTGGGATCAGCAGATTTTATGTCCACAACATATACACCTTTCTTTCGTTGAGAACACAGCACAACTTTGCCTTGGGGATCCAATATGTAACCCAGGTGCTCATCAAAGTTAACCTTGTAGCCAGCATCACACAGTTGACTTATGCTAACAAGGTTATGTTTTAGCCCAACCACATAGGCTACCCGTTTGAACACTGCAGAACCAGCTTTAAGAGTTCCATATCCCTCAGTGGATCCCTGTACATTGTCACCAAAGCTGACTTTTGGCCCTTTTTCAGGCCTGAGATCACTCAGCAGATCCTTGCAACCTGTCATGGGTCCTGAGCAGCCACTGTCCAAGTACCAAACCTGGGATGCTTGTTTGTCCTGCAGAGTGTCATAGGAAAAATATTAGTTACTTTTAGGGGAACTCATCATTGTGATGAGTTCTCCTACTTCATCAACATTTGTTGATGGACTAGTAAGATCCGCACTAATATTTCCTATTTGAATGGTATCAGTTTGAATACCACTCTCATTGACTAAGTTACTTCCAACACTGCTTGTTTTAGCAATGATGGAACTAGCAGAGTCAACAGGCCTCATGTCCTCAGTTTCAGGACAGTCTTTGGCCATGTGTGTATTCTTCCCACATTTATAGCATTTTCTCTTTTTAGCCTTTTTGGAAAAAGAGCTTTCAGAAACACATTCTGAATTATTTCTGTTGATTTTATCAACAGGTTTAGCAAACTTATTACTATTTTTCGATGAATCAACAGCTTGAGTGGAAGGCACAATAGCAACAGCTTTGCCTGTTTCTTCTTTCCTCTTTTTGGGAGGACAGATGTCAAAAACAGGAAGCTTGATTGGTTTTTGACCTTCCACAGGTTTGGAAAACTTATTCCCAGATTTCTCAGGCTGAGCAATGGCTTTGCCTTTGCCCTTACTGAGATGCGATTGATGCTGCCTATCAACATAATCATTGTTTCTGGTTTTGAAAGAGTTATTTTCATTTATAACCAGTTTTACACAATGATTTGAAAACTTATTTGAAACCACAGTAGATTTGCTTTCAACATGAGACTTACCCTTGTTGAAAGCAGGCTGCTCACCTTTTGAAAACTTATTTTCAAAATGTTTAGCATCAAAAGTGTGACACCCTTGCCACATTAACCACCAATTACAATTAATCCCCAGGATTAATCACCAACATACAAATTACATAATGATCTGATAGCTTAATTAAAGTGCGGAAGCAAAATACATAAATAAAAGTATTACAACTGAGTCTAACACCCTACGGTGCTACAAAGGTTACACGTCTAAGTCTACCAACTCAAATTATTACATCATCCCCAAATTTATTACAACATTGATTCCATAGAACAAATACCAAGTTAAAACAGTGGAAATCTTCAAACACTTCAACTGATGACTTAACTAGACGGTCCCGCAGCGGATTTCCCTTTTCCTGTAAAAATATAACAACTAAAAGGTAAGCGAATGCTTAGTGAATACCAGATGATTTTTACACATTCTACAAATCTTTATGATGCCCCCAGAGTATCCGCGGTAACACATACCGTATACTCCACACGTATCCAAGATACGCAAACCTGAGCCGCAGCTCCTTCGAGCTGACACTCGGCATAAGAAAAACCAACAATCTGAGGCAGACATTACATCGGGGATGACTTACTGTCTATCCTGACCACAGAGGTGTCAAACTCTTGGTCATATAGCACAGTAACATCAGAGTACAGATGCGACCACGCAGGTCCATCGAGAGGATGCACAACAAATGAACGGACATGCAACAAATATGAGTGTGCATCAACATAAACGCATGTTAGTAGAATGCCAAACGAACATGAAACAACAGGCCTCAGCAGGCAATGCAAACATAAAGCAGATGCAGACATGTTAAAAATCAAAGGTACTCACAGTGGGTGCGTTATTATCTTTATTCAAATTTTATTTCTCCTCGGGCTTTCAACCGGATCACAAAGTACCCCACTGTGGGTTAAACAACACCACAAGGGACCTGTTGCATTTCCATAATGTAAACATATTATCATCATATGTTCTTTAACAATTTACCATCAACTTGTATAAAACAAAGTGCTACAACATTCGAAAACGTCATCCGAAACTCATATTTTTAACCGTTATTCGAGGTGTTATTATTCCCAATTAACCCTCTATTATATGCCTTATTATAGTACACAAGATATCCCAAAAGTGTGTTTAATTGTCCATTAATTCGGGTCCTTTTAAACACATCCGAATTACCCCAAAAACTCATAGAACTCGCCGAGTAGGAATGAGGAACTCGCCGAGTTCCTATCCGGATTTCGGATCATTGACTGAATTTCGGACTCATCCGGATTGGGTTGACCCATCCGAGTTCGGGTTGACCCATCCGAATTCGGTTCTTAATTTCATTTCGGTCCTATCAAATTTTCGGGTCTTATCCGAATTCGGGTCCCAACCGAATTCGGATCCAACTCTTATGAATTTTTGAAGATTTATTCAATCATGTTCTTGAGAACTCGCCGAGTTCCCCCTGAACTCGCCGAGTTCACATGCAGGTTTGTACTTCGCAACTTACGGATTTTAAGTAAAAATTTCCAAAACTTAAATCTAACAACATGCAATCCATACATTTAACTTATTACTATATATTGAGTGTTTTTACATCATATTCCATAACATTAACATCAAATTTCGTCCAGATTTGACCAAAAATGAGCAAAAACTCAAGAACACCAAAAACTTCATAAAATTCAGATTTTGTTACCTTTTGGACGAATTGAGGTACGATTCTTGTTTCTGGAGCTTCAATGATGTTCAATTGATGATTCCCAACTAATATAACAAACATGCAACCACGATTTCTCTGATTAAAAATCCGAATTTCATCTTTTCTCTCCAAAATTCAAACTCAAAACTTAAAAATGAATATCTTACCTTAAATTCACTTGAATCTTGTTAATTTCCTGGTTTAATCCACGAATTTTGTTCCTCAATTCGAATTTTCAGCAAGGATTTAGAGAGAATTTGAGAGAGTTTTAGTTGTAGAGAGAGAGAGATATCATTCAAATGTAAGACCAATGGTCTTTTATTCCCAATTATCGGCTATTGGCACATTTAGCCCCTCAACTTATCCGGTTCCATAAATTACTGATTTCTATCTTAATTTTATTATCACCAACAAATAAAAATCATCATACTAAACCAAAATAATTTGACATTCTTAATATTCCTTAATTCCTTAAAATAACAACCAACTTTAAATAACTGAACACATAATCATTTTCATAGTCCAACTTAATTATGCAAATTACAAATTTTAAACTTAATAAACTTCAAATATAATAATTTAAATCCGAGGATGTTACAAAAAGGATTAACATGTCTCTTACCATCAGCTTTGGACCCAGAGCCTGTTTTTTCAACAGGTTTAGTGTCCACTGCTACAGCTTGAGCATGTTTACCTTTCTTTTGCTTGTGTGAATCAGTAGAGCACTTAGCAGGCTGATTTGATGGAGAACACATTCCATTATCAGCTTTTAGAGCTTTTTCACACAAGCTGTCAGTATTTTGAGGCCTGAAAAACCTGTTTGTTGAGACTAGCTTTCCATTAACTTTCTGAATGAAAGTACTGGGAAGCTCACCAAGAGTGGATAAGTCATCTTTCAGATTATTAATCTCAACAATGGAAAGCTGCTTTGTCAAGATCCCCTCCAAGATAGGCTTGGATTTGTTCAGGGATCTGCTGACTGATGCAATGGCTAACTTTTTGTGCTGATTGGCACCAAGAGTCAACTATCTTTTGAAGCTTTGCATGTTTTACATCTGTTTCTCTCTTTTCTTCCAGTAAAATAGAGTTGATGTGTTTTAATTCATCAAGCTCAGTTTCCAACTTATGGGAACTGTCCAGTTTACTGGATTTTAACACATTATGCTTCTCAACAGCAGCTTTTAAATCAACTAGCATATATTCAAACATTTTTACTTTTTCATCAGAACTGTAAGCCATAAAATTTTGTACATTGTACGTCATTGTAGGGTTCCAGTTCTCTAAGCTGCTGAAGGCTTCAGCTTCAGCCAAGTCGTGTTTGAAGTTGCTAGTTGATGGGACGTCAGTGTTGGCCATCAGACAGTTGTTGTCTTCTTCCTCTGAGGATGAATCAGACTCCTCCCAGTCACATGTCTCTGCCAGCAGTCCCATTTGTTTGTTGGAAGCCACTGAGTTTTCCAACTTCTTCAGCTTAGCCATGGCCATAAGGTACTTAACCCTATAGTCGTCAACCCTGTTAGTCTTGTATGGTCTGGAAGACTGTCCAACAGCTTTTGACACTCAGTCAGCAGGTATATGGCCAGTTTTGCCACATTTGAAGCACTCAGCCTTAGATTTATCAAATGCCTTCTTTTTTATAGCAATTAAGTTCCCCTGCATCATATTTCTTCCAAACCGCTTCTTGTTGAACCTTTTGACAAGCATTGCAATCATTTGCTCATCATCAAGTTCAGCAAGATCTGCACTGTCTTCTTCATCAGACATTTCCTCTCTTTTCATCATCAGCCTGTTGATCAGGTTGTGTGAACACATCATACACCTGCTTAACTGGTTGTCTCACGCTGGCCACTAAGGCAGCACGTCTCTTGGACATTTCCAAGGCATTTCTCTTCTGCTTCCTTGACTGCTCATCATTTAGTAAGGATCCATATAAGTTTACAAGATCCATACCTTTGATAGTGCCTGAATTTCTCAAGATGGTAGAAAAATAGTTCCACTCCTCAGGCAAGATGTCCAAGAACTTGTTCACCAGAGTCAGGCTGTTTTTTGTGATCCCAACAGCTTTGAGATCATTAACAAGAGCAGTAAATCTGGTGTAGGTTTCTGTGAGGGTCTCCTTTGGTTTTGCAAAGAAGAGTTCATACTGTCTAACAAGATTGTTAATCCTGTTGTCTAGTGTGATTGTGGGTCCATTATAGACGGTACACAAAGTATCCCACATCTCCTTCGCAGTCTTCATCTTCTCAACCTGTTTGAACACATCATCAGGCATAGAGATAACAAGGTTATTCCTGGCTTTCGCATCCAGAGCAACCAGTATTTTGTCTTCATCAGACCATTGAAGTCTGGCTTTCTCAAAGGTTCTGATTTCAGGGGCAGCTCCTTCAACAGCAGGAGTTATGATAGTAACAAAGGTTGGCACATAGGAAACTTCCATTACTATCTCTGGTAGTTGTACATCCAGATTATCCAAATAGAGCATCATTCTGCACTTCCAGCCAGAGAAGTTCTGATGATTGAACTTTGGGGGTTTGGCATTGACCCATTGTCATAGTAAGAGGAGGAATTTGCAGCACTGTTATCCATGGGAAAGTAGGGAGAATAAGAGATCTAGAGATGGCACACACACTCTATCTGCTCTCATACCAGTTGTAGGTCCCAAAAGGTTTTCCAAGTGTGTAGTTCTAAGCTGTAGAGGGGGGGGGGGGTGAATACAGCTACTTAAAAACTTAACAATCTATTCTCAATGTTTATGTATATTATTAACAAGTGTTAATTACAAACAAGCTTGAATGCGGAAAGGTTCAAGCTGAGATGACAGATACAACAGTTGTTCAGCTTATCTAAGACACACTCAGACTGGATACAATGACTACACTCACTTAGATGCACTCACTCTTTTTACAAGACTCAGATGGACAGCTTAAGCATAAACAGCTTAGACACACTCTACTGTTTTCATATAAGCAGACTTGCATGCATGGAATAACACACTTCAATGCACGTTCTGATTTAACACTCTTGATATCTCATAATCCTTAGAAGCTTCCTTTTATACTCAAAAGGAGAATCTCAGTGAAGCTTCTTCATTGGACAGATGAGATAGTGGAAAGTCTTTCCAAAAAGACAAAACACCTTTCTGCACGTTCTGATAAAGTATCTTGTCTTCATATGGCAGAATCTTTGTCTTTTCCTTTTTGTCACTGTTGCATAAGGCTTTAACCAAAAGAGGGGTGTCAACTTTGCATCTTTCTTCTTTTGCTAATGCCATTTTGATATAAGAAAAGGTCTGTCACCCTTTTCAGATATCCGTTTGTCTTCACGTAACAGAACAACATGGGCAGGCTGTGCAGTTCTGTTTTCCACTTTGTCTTCGACTTGTAAACTGATCTTGTAGTAAAAAACAATACATGAGGACTCAGAAACATATTCCAATAAAGTGTTTAACCTGTTCACAAAGAACAGGTTCTGTTCACAAAGAACAGAACACTTGTAAATTGTCCAAGCTGCTCAACAGAATAGAGCAGCGTAGACAGTTTATGTCCAGCCTGTTCAGCAGACACAACAGCCTGGACAAACTGCCTTTGTTGCAACGAATGCAACATGGTAAACAGCTTTGAGCTGATATTGCAAATCACTTTTTAGGTTTCAATAAGGCATAAACAGACCTTTAATTATACCTTCAAGTTCATCAACAGGTTTGATTAAAAATCTTCCACTCAGATGTAGAGCAGGTTTGACTGAGGCCTTTTTGTGCCTAATAGCCCTATTGGACTCGAGCTCGACTACTCTGGACTCAACTTCGAGTCCTCGAGTTTGAGTCTATTGGACTCGATTTTGAGTCAATAGGACTCGAGATCTTAACTCAATTCTTTCACTTGGCTCAAAATTTGACTAACACATTTCTTTGGTTCTTCATACCCGAGCTCGAGTCTTTCAGACTCGAGTTCGACTCCTTTGTATTCGAGCTCGAGTCTTAAGGACTTGAGTTCGACTTTGCTCCAATTATCAAACATATGCTTTTAATTCAATTATGTCGACATTAATAAGACTCGAGGTTGGCTTGATTTGAACTTGAACATTGACTCTGAAGGGCTTGAGTTCGAGTAGTAGGGACTCGAAACCTTCATAACTTGTTTCTAATATTTAAGCTTCCAGAATTCAAAATGCACCAAAAATCAAACTTCTAGCTTGTTTTTCTCAGTTATAAACCCATACTACCAACTAATAATTAAATAGCAACTACTGCATGCTGTATTCCAGCACTTAATCATGCATAAATTGCTCATTTTGCTCGAGAACACCAATAACACACTGTAAAAACACACACTAAGCTCAAATTCATACCTGTGCTTCGGTTTAGTTTTATGATATTT
Source organism: Centrapalus pauciflorus (assembly GCA_020465985.1). Classification (NCBI taxonomy): domain Eukaryota; kingdom Viridiplantae; phylum Streptophyta; class Magnoliopsida; order Asterales; family Asteraceae; genus Centrapalus; species Centrapalus pauciflorus. The sequence goes on along the minus strand of JAANYP010000629.1, from coordinate 193,572 downwards.
GATTAAACACTTCAACAAGCTTTGATTCTTAATTATCAACTGATATCACACACATGAAACAACGATCAACCATCAAAATAATCATGAACTTTGGTTTTATCCAATATCGAACCACAACCTTAAATATAACGAAATTTTCAGCAACTCTTACCTTAAATTCTTGATAGTTGATGCTTATAAACTTCCAAATACATAATATATCAAGTTTCCAACTTGATTTCTTCAAAAATCCGGTCACAATATAGAGAGAGAAAGAGTGAGCCAATTTCTAGAGAGAGAGAGGGTGAAAATCTTTTGAATGCATGAAAATGAAGGGCTCTCACCGTTTCCCCACTTATCATGTCACCTTAAATTATTAAATGTTTAATCCCTTAACTAGCATCTTGCTTACTCACACATAAAAGCTCAATATTAACTTTATAATCCACCATCATAACATAAATATAAACATTTTCCATAAAATTTCACAATAAATTCAACTTATTACCACATCTAACTTTCATTAATTATATTCTCAATTAAGATTACTATTAATTGTTTGATCATTTAGACTCAATATGTAGGATGTTATAAATGTATTAAAATAATTCTAATTAAAATCACATTTGAATTCTCATCTATAAATTAAATTTATGAACAAATTGATATGATGCATCATGCACAATAATTCACATGTGTATCTTACCTCGCCCCCATTAAAAGAGACTTAGTCACACGATCTCTTTTGACCTCAGTTTGGTCTCCATTTGAGGAGACTTGGTCACACGACCCATATTGGTGTCACCTTAGCCCATATTTAAAGAGACTAGGTCACACGATCAAGACTTATATCCTGATCATAGTTATTTCATCATCTGGGTGCCCCAATTCTCTCATCACGATATCTAGAGAACCTGCCATTATCCCAAAATTCGTTTCAACTCAACTCGTGTCATCTTATATTGACATTCTCAAATGGTCATCTAAGTATGGCAATAAAGCAATCAATGAACAACATAAATGTATATGCAACAATTATTATACATATATATATGTAAACATCATCATCCAAAGAAAAGAAAACAATTAAGGGAACTTACAATAATAAGCCAAAAACTCATTTCATGATCCCAACCTATACATTTACTTTAGTACAGTCCTCAAGTCTCATGTATGTTCCAACATATCCCTTAGAACATGTACCATAGCAATACAGTGATTCTATAGGCATTCTGTCGCGGAATATTTGATAAAACCTCATCGTAACAATATTAAACCAAAGGGTTTGATAATTAAGTTTTATAAATTCAATGGACTTCTTTCAAATATAGAAAGATGACTCCATTACGAATCCATGAAAAAACGGCGCTAAAAACGATGTTAAAATGAGTTCAAACAAAGCAAAACAGTGCACATGTGCAAACAACAGGGTTTGACTCACCGAGTCGCCAAAACGACTCATCGGTGGACACATACTAAATCACACCAGTTCACTTACAAAACATCCCCGACTCGTTGAGTCAACACCTGCAGATCCATTTTACTCGAAAATCACAATTTTTACCAAAGAAAAACTCAACCATATCATAAATATAACTTATTAAAATGATTTGTGAACATACATACAACATTTATAAGCCATTTCTAGCAACTTTTAATCCTCAAACATCATTAAATCACAAGAATCAAAGCTAGGTTTTTTAAAAACCCAATTTCTTTTCAAACTCAAACATGCAAACATACCTTTGATTACTACCACTAATTTCAGAGTTCTCACAAGAAAATGATTCCAAATATGTCCCCAAATATGTACCATACATTCATATTCTAAGCATTCACTTAGGGTTATATCATAAATAGCAACAACTTTTTATAATTTTACCGATTATAGCCACATTATATATAATTTTATTATTAACAGCAATAGGGTTTTGTTTTTTTTTTTTACCGATTATAACAATTTTTTACCTGAAAACATGCTATAGCAGGTTACCATGCCGTTAATAGCAATAACTTTATCTTTAAACCAATAATAACATAACTTTATCTTTTTACTACTAAAAGCAACAACTTTTATCTTTTTACCAATAATAACAACATATCAAATTGAATTTTTTAATTAATTATTATTTTAAATAAACTAAATTTATGAAAATCAATACACATTCAAATAAGTTCATAATCCATTTTTTTGTTCCAATTTTGTTAGAGAGAAATCAAATTCAATGTGTGCTCAAAAGAGATAACAAAAATATTTTTCATAAACATTTAAAAAATGATAATTATTTTGATGTCATATTGTCATGCATAGCCGGTTTTTTTGGAGTACAATAGGGATGGCCATTTAAGTGTATGATGAAAACGTGAAACTCGCTTCATGTTGTGTGAGATGTCATATAAATATAATGAACACATTGTTCTACGTTTGTATTATTTTTTGATACTTAAATGCAACAACATTTGCATTTTTTATTTTTTCCATTAATAAATGAATATTATTATAAATAATTATGATCTAATTATGGATAATTAGTCTTTTATTTATTTGATAATAAAAGGGTATGCATTTATTGAACTTATGGATAATTATATATAATTTAATTATATAATTAAATGATAGAATTTTAATTTAAATATAATGCATATGGACTAAAAGTAGCCTTATAGATATAGGTCAAGTCTTTGGGTTTTGATCATCCATTACAACACACAAATGAAAAATCCGGGCCTATAAGACTGAATCTCTCTCTCTCTCTCTCTCTCCACATTTTTTCTTAGCAAAGAAAAACCTATCGGTTTTTGTTCATTCGATCGATCATTTGGCAATTGTTCAATCGTGTTATCACTGGTAACACCGCAAACATCTCACATGAATTGTTTTTGCTCATATTGTTGGAATAGAGGTGTAATTGTATTTTCTTAATGATTTTGTCTTGTTCCTAGATTTCTAAACACAATCTTATTTTTTGTGATTTATTTTTAATTCCGTTACATTGAATTTTTACTTGAAAATTGCTAATACTTGTAAATAAACCTAACAATGAAAATATACATTGGATCATTGCATGACAATATGACCTATTAAAATATTTTTACTTTCTTAACATATATAAAAAAACTTTCGTTATCACTCTCATTGTCGCACATCACATTTGTTCTATCTATAATAATATTTGGACACAAATATAGATTATGAACTTATTTAAACGTGTTCTGATTTTCATAAATTTAATTGTTTTAATGATAATAAGTTAAAGATAAATAATGTTTTAATTTGATATGTAGTTGTTATTGATAAAAAGTTAAAAGTTTTTGCTATTATCGGTAAAAAGATAAAAGTTGTTGCTATTAATGGATGGTAACCTGCTATAGCAGGTTTATTGTTAAAACACATATCCGAGCAATAATATGAACACAACAAATCACAAACAAATAATTTCCTTTAACCTCATTACAATAACACTATGTGAATCTTCATCGACATATGAAGATCACTCCTCAAACTTACACTAAGAAACTAACATGACAACACATTTACAATCTCTTCAACAAGAACATCAAATAAACCCTCAAACGACCTGGAAATGTGACCCCATGAGAAGCCCAGTAGAAGCAAAGAAGCCCAACAATATATCATAGGCCCACAATTAACATGCACAATTAACTGGGGAACCAAAATAACAAAACCATGTATATTTTTAACACCCCTCCTCATGTTAATTGTGTGATAATATATAACATCTTTAATTTTTTTTTCATACAGAGACTTGTGTTGAGAAACAGACAGCCCAATGAAGACTAAAGACCAAGAACAACTAACTTGACAACAACCAATAAATTGATTAAACCATTTTAACTTTTCCCAGGATTGTGTAAATCAGAGAGACGCTTCTAAACATGTCAGCTACATTACGGGCATACGGACATGAGGAGGATGACTAACCAGTACCCTCAATGGCCAGAACACCAGCCACACAGGCTCACACACATCACGCCACCAATAAGCCAATACGTCATCTCAAAACCAACAAAACAACAAGCACTTTATTAACCCACTTCTTCACAATTAACTTGCATAATACAGAAAGCACTTTCTTAACACCTACTTAACAATTAACTTTTGACTAGAGTAACTTCCAACCATTAAACATATTACCAACTTAATTTTATCACCCCTCAAGTTTACTATGAAACATATTTAACAACTTCATTTTTTTGATATATTACCACCAGAAAGATCAATTTTCACTTCAACAACACCTTCTAAAATTATCTCTTTAATAACATAGAAAATAACTTCAAACACTAGATTAACCGCAATTTAAATTGCAACCTTACTGTCCAGGTAATACAACAGGAATTAAATCCCTCAAAACTAACCAATCTAAACTATTTTTGACACAGCAGAAGCAAAAAAAAAAAAAACACGTATTTTGCTTTTGCTTTAACTTTTTTTAAGAAATAACTAGTAACAAACTTTTTCAACTACATTTGATTTTCGGTTATGTTTTTCAAGCATACACCGTTTTCATTTTCATAACCCATACAACGTATACAAGCACATTGATCTACAGGACAAGTGCTGATTTTCAAGCCAACAATCCAAATTCAGAAAACAAACCAAGCAACATAATCTTTGTGATAAGCATACCCATTCTCATATTCAATAATTTCACAACCTAAAGAACACTTTAACTTTCCTAAATCTTTTATTTGAAAAATTAGAGTTCAAAGACAGTTTAAACTTTTCAAAATCTTCAACATAATTCCTAGTTTAACAACGTCATGGACATACACTAACAAAGCAATAACAAAGAACTCATATATTCAATAAACAAGAGAAAATCACATCTACTCTCAAAAAACCATTTTGAAATTAGAACAACGGTTAACATGTTGGCAACTTATAATTTCATCTTTATCAACAATTCAAAGGTAATCACATTAAACATCTTTTAACTCCTCATAAAATCATTATCTACCATTACTATTTGCCAAATTAAACAAATACCTTACGTAACCATGTTGATAAATAAGCATGCCTTTTATTGGTCAACTTATTTAGTAGATTTTTACTTTATCTTGTACACCCACTTATGTTCTATCAGATCTCTATTACAGAGAAAATCCATAAGAGCTCAGGTATTATTTCAGCATCCATGGCATGAAATCAAAGTTGATTCTTAATAGCCTTCCAATAGGTGGCAGAGTTAGATGATTAGATAAATTTGAGACCAACCAAAACACTTTTACACAACCTCAACCTTAAGCGGTTAACAACATATTCAATTTATACTTAACTTTACTCTCAACAATAATGTCATCACATTAGACCTTCAACATCCTTACCAAAACAAAGCATATTAGTGACAATTGACATTACTCGAACCATCATCAAAACTTGTGAGAGCATAGTTGAACATCCTATGCAAATGACTTAAATGAAGACAATTTCAAAAATAAATTCATCACGAGAAAATTAACAGCTTGCTTTGTTCCAATACAAAAGTTTGTAATCCTTCAGTTTTGGAATATTCTGCAAAAAACATATTTCACAGACCAAGGACCAACCTTTTTCAAATCTTGGCAGCATTTTGCAAATAGAAGAACACCAGTTCTCCTGAATGTATGTTAGATATTTTATTTCGATCATAGGAGTTGTTTTGTAATAATTATTGTCTTTATATTTAGTCTTGTATTTAATTCCATGTAGTTTGTTTCTTTGTAATAGTCAAGGGGCCAAAGTTGCCAAGATGTAATACTTAATTAAATGGAGCTATAATAGCTCCTAGGGTTTCTCTATGTAAAAAAACACGGTTGACATTTGAGCAATAGAACCAGCCGCCACTTTTGTATTCTCCCAACATTCTCTTTGTCTTCTTCATTATTACACAATTATTGAGCATTGATTCTTCTTGTGTTTGATAAGAAACATTAAAGGTGCTGAAATATATACGGGAATACAAATTACAATTGGCATCAGAGCTCAGAGAGGTGGATTTCAACTGAAATATTCAGATTCTACTGGGTTTTTAGTGTGTTCTTCGTGTTCTTCCTTTCCACCCGGTTAGATCTTCCTTTACCTCTGTTTTTCCGTGTTTCTTGTGTTATTATAGTCTCATAATCATCACATTACCATCCTATACTGATTTTAAGCTCATTAAGTTCCATATCTATGTTAAAATTATCAAGAATCGGCCATTTCATTAAGTTTGAAAATATGGGTTTTTTAGTGGGTTTTTAGCTTGTTCTATGCAGTTTTTAAGTGTTTTTAGGTTATTTTAAATTACCAAAAGTGTTTAAAATAGTTTATAAATCATTTAGAACTGTTTTAAGGCTTTAAAACTGAAAAAATCGAATTCTGCTCAGTTCTGCCTTAGAAAACTTAAAAAACCTGTTGTATTTCGGATCCCTTACTGTCGCATTTCGGACCACCTAGGCACCAACTTCGGACCACCCATCACCCTAATTCGGACCTCACTTCGGTCCAATTCGGACCATATTTAGGTGAATTTCGGACCCCCCATCAGCCTATTTCGGACCCCACTTCGGTCCCATCCGAACTTCGGACCATCCGAAGTTCAGATCAGGCTTTCCATTTTTCCATTTGGGACTTGTATTAAAATCTTTTCAACTTTCGGACAACATCAATTTCGGACCATCCACTGTTCATCCGAATTCGGTCCATCCGAATTCGGTTCCTTAGTTCCATCCGAAACCAAGTGCATCCGAAATCAAGTGCATCCGAATTCGGTCCCCACCCGCATCACTGTTCATCCGAAATAGGCACCCATCCGAATTAGCACCTCATCCGGACCATAGCCCATCCGAAGTACTGTTTACCCGAACTTGGTAGATATCCGAATTGCTTCATCCATCCAAATTAATCCCATCCGAATTTGGTTCCACCATCCGAAATTCAACCTATCCGAATTCGGTTCTAGCCATCCGAAACACTGTTCATCCGAACCCATTTCATCCGAATTCATCTTCCATCCTAATTCAGATCTATCTGTCTTAAGTCCAGCCCATCCGTGTCCAGTTTCCACCTGTAAGATCTTCATTTTTAATCAGCACCCATCATCATAATGTCTCGCGAAGCTCTCGTACTCGGATCTGAGAACAGACCACCAGTTCTCTATCCCGATGAGTACGAACAATGGAAATCCCGGTTCCTTAAGTTTGTTGGAATGCAACCGCTCAGGAATTTGATGCTTCAGTCCATATCCGAAGGACCCATAATCTACTATCGGGAGATAGCAGCCCGACCTGAGGCTGACCCCCCTGTCCAAGCTTCTAAGGTTGAAAGAGAACCGGCAAATGACGCCGAGAGAGACCGACAGCACGCTGACAAGAGGGCAGAATATCTGATCTATCAAGCCCTCCCCACTGATATTCTGGTTGGTGTAGACAGCAAAATGTCTGCAAAAGAAATGTGGGATGAGCTGGAAGTCCAAATGCTGGGGGCAGATCTCGATGATCATGCCAAAATCGAGGAGGCAAAGGCTAAGTTTACAGAATTCCGCGCCAAATACGGGGAATCTCTGCAAGCCAATTTCTCCAGGTTCTGTGCAGTCCTTAACGAGTTGAACAAACTGCACATCAAAAGGATAGGGATAATATCAACATCCAGTTCTTTGCAGCCTTAGCCCCCGAATGGCAGCTTGCTTGTCGGGCCACGAAACGAGTCCTGAACATCCCTGAGGTTTCAATTAATGTCGTCTTTAAGGAGCTCAAGAAATATCAAGGGGATGTGGATCAACATAAGCTGATGGCAAATCAATTGGCCTCTCTTCTGCTATCAGCCAACACCGGGTTGAAACCAAATGATTCTCTAGCCTTGATCACTAACACACAGATTCCGACACCATCCTTTGCTCCAGGTTCTTCGTCGTCGCAGTACATGTATGATTCTCCTCCGCGTGAGGTCTATGATGAGGAAGAAGCTTCGATACAGGAACAGATAGCCTTGTGCACCAACCGTCTCCAACAGCGACGGTTCTCCAACAAGACTAACAACCAACTCCGTTATGACACCGGTCCTCGGAGGTACTCAGATGACAGACGGGATGAACGACGCGATGATTATCGCCGGGATGACTACCGAAGAGATGATACGGATGATCGTAGATATGACGATAGACGCGACTATCGAGATGATCGCCGTTATGAAAGGCGAGATGATAGGCGTGATGATCGCAGGGACGACAGGCGGGACGATCGATGGGATGATCGTCTGGATGACCGCAGGGATGAGAGGAGAGAGCCCGAACGAAGGGACAGGAGGCGTGATGACAGCCGAGAGCATCGCCGGGCCGATAAGAGGCCGGCAGAAAGAAGAGAGGAAAGGCCCAGAGCAGATGAGCCGAAGGCCGCGGATGAACGTCTCTGCTACAAGTGTGGCAAACCGGGCCACTTTGCTAGGGAATGTAGGAACAATTTCGACAGAGACGTCGCATACTACGAGAGAAAGCTTGAGGCCGCCAAGAAGAGAATGGATGCGTTAGCCCTCGTCGCCCAGGAAGACTACTGGGATGCTGAAGAATCTGAAGACGATGAGGACAAGGGCAAAAATTGTTACATGGTTGATCGTATGGGGTTGGAGAACTGTGCTGTTTTCACTGCTGACAATTCAGATCATGCTGCTGAGGGGGAGACACTGAAAAATCCACCAGCATGTCTGATGGCTACAACCAACGATCCCGAATGCTCCACATCCGGTTCTGAGTCCAATGAGGTATATTCCTGTTACATTCTTGCACATGTAAATAAATTATTTGTAGATAATGAATGTACACTGCACACACATATACTTGATTCACAAGCTAGATTAAAGGCTGAAACTGCAAGGTGTGTACAGGCTGAACATCAAGCTCAAACTTTGAAAGAATCATCTGAATTATATCATTCAAAGTGGTTAAATAATCATAATGTTATAAAACAAATGTTAATAGAAAAAGTAGATGTTCAGGATAGGAATATATACCTTGAATCTTGCATGGAAACGCTTTCAAAAGAAAAACTCTCTTTAAAAGAAGAAATTTTTGTTCTTACAAAACAATTAGATGTGGTAAATATGGAAAATATAGACAGTTTAGAAAAATACAAAATGATTGAAGAAGAAAGGATAAGTTTGTACTCAAGAATAAAGACCCTTGACGATGCATTTTGAAAAAGGGGTCAAACAGAACAAACTATCCATTTAAATCAGCCCAAAGAAACTAGGTTTTACCATTCTAAACAAGGAATTGGTTTTAAAAATCCTAAATATTTGGAAAAAGCACAAAATGTTTTACCTGTATTTTATGACATGAATTATATGGGAGCCGGTCTTAAATCTTTCTTTTTTGAGTCATCAAAAGAAGTTTTAAACCAAGAAAATGAGAAACGTGTCGCTCGTAAAGATAAAGAAATTTCTTTTCAATATGAAGAACTTAACGAGAGTTATTCTTCTAGAGTACCCACTTTAGAGGAAGATCTCTTGTCAACTTATTCAGAAGCTGAATTGAAAACTGAAACCGTAAAATCAACTCCTCAACTTTATATTCCTGCAAAAGTTCTTCAACAACAAATCACTGTTTTAGAAAAGGAATTGAAGTCGTCTCAAGAGAAAGCGCTTGATCTTCAAGATGCTCTTCTTAAGAGAGAATAAGAATTGGTAAATCAATCTTTTCAACAATCTGTGGAAGTTACTATCTACAGAGAAAATTTTGAAATGGCTTCACAAAAATTGAAAGATCTTTCAAAAGAACAAACACTTTCTCATTCCATAAAAATTCCATGTGTGTCATCAGATAAAGGTAAGGCTAAAGCTGAAACTTCTTCTGTCATTTTCAAAGGTGAGTGTTCAAAAGTTTCCAAAAATGAGGTTCCTAAAAAGACTCAGATCAAATCCAAGTCTTTTAAGAAACCCACTCACCACCAAAAAGAAAATTCTGTCAAGTCTAAATCTTCCATGCTTACTGACAGATCATATAAGGAGAGTCCCAAAAACCACCATGCAGGATTTTACAAGTTTTTTTGTGAAGAAGGCTTTAATGCCAAATGAATTTGTTACTAGAGATAGGATGTCTGTAATCTCTAAAGACAATTTATGTAACAATGTGTGTGACAATGCTTGTAATATTGTAACGAATTTTGTTGTTCCGTTAAAGTACTCTTTCAGTGATTTATTTAATCTGTGTCCAACTCGATATAGACGACAGGGTCCTGAAATGAATGCTTTTGTGCCATATCCTGTTAAACGTATTCGGAAAAAGAAAACAAAAAATAGTGCATCATCGGCCTCAAACAAAATTGAGATTTGTCCGTTGCCAAGGCCCAAAACCAAAGCAACGGTCAAAAAGGTCTCAAAAAGACAAAAACCAAAGGCAATTTCAGCGCCTAAGGTTCCAAAACCCAATAAATCCAATCTTCAATGGATTCCAAAGGGTTGTGCAACTGGACCACACACAAATGCTAGTTGGGATTCTAAAACTGTACACGTGCCATATAAATTTGGAAATCCTAACAAAAAGGGACCCATATTGAGGTGGGTACCCAAGGTTGTGTGAACTTAATGCAGATGGTTCTTGGTTTCTTCTGATCAAGACCCGTGCTTCAAAGAAATGGCTTCTAGTTACCTTAGACTAGGACCCGTTATTTTGCTTGTCGGTTGTGCTTAAACCGACACGTTTGGCTTCTGTGCACACAGCCCAGGACCATGTCTTAACTCTTCATGTTTTCTGAACATCTCGGTTCAGAACACGGTTTGATTGTGAATTAAAAATGGATGTGTTTGAATGCATATAGTTTTTCATTATATGAATTTATGTGTTTTTCAGGCTAAGTCCATTTGGTATATGGATTCGGGTTGCTCCAAGCACATGACTGGAAGAAGAGAATTGTTGTCCAACGTTGTTGAACAGTATTGCGGAACTGTGAAATTCGGGAACAACCATCAGGCTCACATCAAAGGATACGGGGACTTAGTTCTAAATAATCTGGTCATCAAGGACGTTGACTATGTTGAGGGGTTATCACATAATCTTTTTAGCATAGGACAGCTCTGTGACAAAGGACTAGAGGTAACGTTTAGGGCTAAGAACTGCAGTGTTAAGAGTATGGATGGAATAGAAATTTTAACAGGTTCCCGAAACTCTAACCTCTACACCATTGACGTAGCTAAGCTAATAGTGAAGGATAACATTTGCCTACTATCAAAAGCCTCTTCAAAAGACTCTTGGTTGTGGTATCGAAGCTTATCCCATTTGAACTTTGATAATATCAACAAGCTTGTTGCGAAACAATTGGTTAAAGGTCTTCCTGAATTGCGCTACGAAAAGGACCATCTGTGTGGAGCTTGTGAGAAAGGAAAAATGAAACGATCATCTCACAAACCAAAGCCCGAACCATCAACAAAAAGAATATTGGAGTTACTTCATATGGATTTATGCGGACCAATGAGGACTCAAAGCATAAATGGAAAACGATATGTGTTGGTTATCGTTGATGATTATTCTCGATATACCTGGGTCAGGTTCTTGCGTTCCAAGGATGAGACAGCTCAAGAAATCATAGATTTTATCAAGAGTGTCGAGACCCAACAGCAGCTGTCAGTGCAATCAATCAGATCGGATAACGGCACGGAGTTCAAGAACTCGATAGTTGAGGGCTTCCTTCGATCCAAAGGTATTCAGGATCAGTACTCTGCTGCTCGAACACCTCAACAAAATGGGGTCGTGGAAAGGCGTAACCGTACGCTTGTGGAAGCCGCTCATACAATGCTCACATACTCGAAGCTACCTCCGTTCTTGTGGGCGAAGCCGTATCAACAGCATGCTACACACAAAATCGCTCCATGATCCATAAGCGCTTTAACAAAACTCCTTACCAACTCTTTTTGAATAAAGTACCATTTATCAAGTACTTACGTGTATTTGGTTGCAGGTGCTATGTGCTGAATGACAAAGACAACCTCGGGAAATTTAACGAAAAGGCGGATGAAGCAATCTTCATTGGATACTCATCCAACTCGAAGGCGTATCGCGCATTCAATACCCGAACCAGAACAGTCAATGAAAGTGTGCACGTCACATTTGATGAGTTGGCTGAACTGGCACCCGAAGTTGATCAATCAGGACCACGCATTACTCAAATGCCTGGAGACTCTTCCAATAACCCCATTTCTTTTTCCTCTTCTGATTTGGTTAATTTATTTGATCCTTTCTACGTTGAATTTTTCGGTCCTAACGCTAGTGTTTCTAATGTTGTCAATAATGTCGGTGATCCTTCCAGTTCAACTGCGCCTCAAAGTTTCTCCGCTTCATCTTCATCAACATACCCTCATCCATCTACATCATCCACCGACACATCCGCAGTTGAATCTACTCCAATAATACCCTGACATATAATACCAACATTTCTTCCTTCACCTGAACACTCGGGAATCGAACCGGAACCAGTGGTACCATCATTTGAAACCATTGACCATGAATCTTCATCCATCCCCACATTAACCACAGAGGTTCCATCCCGAGCACCCCTTCCACATGAGATCAAATGGACCCGAAGTCACCCAACGGATCAAATCATTGGTGATGTATCAACAGGAGTCCAAACTCGTAGGGCATCTGCTAATGAATGCCTCTTCGCATCATTCCTGAGTATAATAGAGCCCGCTCGTGTGGATGAAGCCCTGACAGATCCATATTGGATAGCTGCAATGCAAGAGGAACTCAACCAGTTCGAACAGCTAAGAGTATGGCGGTTAGTTCCCAAACCAAAAGACCGTACAGTCATCGGAACAAATTGGATCTTTAAGAACAAACGAGATGAGAACGGCATTGTGATAAGGAATAAAGCAAGACTTGTTGCCAAAGGCTACCGACAACAAGAAGGGATACATTATGACGAGACCTTCGCTCCAGTTGCACGGATCGAAGCAATCAGAATCTTCTTGGCGTACGCGGCACACAAAGATTTCAAAGTGTATCAAATGGACCTCAAGACTGCCTTTCTAAACGGTGAACTTAACGAGGAGGTGTATGTTGAACAACCACAAGGCTTTGTTGATGCACATAATCCTGACCATGTTTATGTGCTAGATAAAGCCCTCTACGGTTTAAAACAAGCACCTCGAGCATGGTATGATAGTCTTTCAAATTTCCTTATTTCTGCCGGTTTCTATAAAGGTGTGGTGGACACAACTCTGTTCACTAAAAGGGAAGGCCCACATATAATGCTAGTACAAATATATGTCGACGATATTATATTTGGATCTAATGACAGTAATTTTTGTAAGGATTTTTCAGCCCTAATGGAGTCCAGGTTTGAGATGAGTATGATGGGGGAAATGCACTTTTTCCTCGGATTACAAGTCAAACAACTTGAGGATGGGATTTATGTGAACCAGTCGAAATATACTCTTGACATTCTCAAGAAGTATAAGTTAGACTCTTGCACGAGTATCGCAACTCCCATGGCCTCCAACTGTAAGTTAGACACTGATCCTTCCGGGAAAAGTGTCGATAATACAACTTACAGAGGGATGATAGGATCCTTACGATACTTGACTGCCAGTAGGCCGGATATAATGTTATCAACATGTCTCTGTTCTAGATTTCAGGCCGACCCAAAAGAATCAAACCTAACTGCGCTAAAACGCAGTTTCCGTTATCTCAAGGGTACACCCGAACTTCGTCTATGGTATCCAAAAGGAACCGACTTCGATCTTACCGCGTTTTCAGATGCTGATTTTGCAGGTTGTAGAGTTGACAGACAAAGCACGTCGGGAGGTATACAGTTTTTAGGAGATAGACCTGTGAGTTGGTCTTCAAAAAGGCAGAATTGTGTTTCCACATCTACAGCTGAGGCTGAGTATGTAGCAGCTGCAAGCTGTTGCTCTCAAGTGCTGTGGATGAGAACACAATTACGCGATTATGGATTCTCACTCACCAATATCCCAATTTTGTGTGATTCTCGAAGTGCAACTGCCATCTCTTGCAATCCCGTGCAGCACTCTCAAACAAAACACATAGATATCAGGTATCATTTTATTAAAGATCACATAGAAAAGGGAACCATTGAGTTGTATTTTGTTGGCACGGAATACCAACTTGCGGATATATTTACTAAAGCTTTAGACGAACCTCGTTTTCAGTTTTTAGTATCCCATATCGGCATGTTGAATCCGCCTTCCAATTAATATCAGATATTGTCTTAAATAATTTTATTTCAATCTATCATGATTGAAATTCCTTTATTTTAGAAAATATCTGTTATTTAAATTGAAGGATTGTGTCACAAAATTGAAACTCAATATTTCCTTATCTGTGTATGTCTTTAATAATTAATGATCCTGACAAGTTGCTGTGTGAATTGTTCATCACGGAGTGGGATGCAAACAATATCCAGGTTTGTCTGTGTATTTAAGGCTAAAAAGGGTTGTCGAGTTTAAATCTGAAAAAGAAAAGGAAAAGAACCGGTATTTATTTGAGGGGGATTATAGTTAGGATTTTAATTTTTATAATTCTTTGTTTCCTTTTTAATTTTAGTAATTAAATTTTTAAAGTTTAGGTTGGTCATATTTTAAATTAATCTCAAGTTTAATTTAATAGGTCAGAAAATCCCAAAAAGATTTTAAATTTCAAATTTATCAAAAAGCCAAAAATATTTTAGTTTATTTTAATTTTAGTTTGGTTTATTTTATCTTAACTTAATAGATCAAAGAAAATACCAAAAATATGTTATTTTGTAGTTTCATGAAAAAAAAAAAAATTTCAAAAAGATGTAATAAAATTGGGCCAAAATTTCTTTTAAATCTTGTTTTTGTTTATTTTCTTAAAAGCCCAAATTTTTGTGTGAGTGTGTGTGTTAAGTGAGCAAAACCAGCATATCTTTTGGGCGCGGATCCTCTCTGACCCGGATCCGACCCGCGCGAGTTTAAAAGGGGCAGTCAACCGGTCAAAGGCTTCTTACTTCATCTTCCAGCTTCCTTCTTTTCTTCTTCTTCCTCTCGTTGAAACCCACCGCCGGCCACCATTAACACTCATCCAAGCTTTTGGATCTTCATTTTCTTTCGTTTTTCTTGCATTTTCCTTCTTCGGCACTATCAGGTAACTTGTTTTTCACTTTATTTTAACTTTTAATGTCTTATATTATGTGTTTGATTCTCTATTTTTTTCTTTTTTTTCTTCTCGGTTTTTAATGTAGTATTTTTACTTAGTAGTAGTTAGATAAAATGTTCCTTATGTATTTTTAGACTAGGATCTGTAATTTCATGCATTTTTTGTTAAGTTTTAACTGTTCACGTTTTTTTTTGCATGAACTCATTAACTGCATTCATGCATTTCGGATGTCCGAGTTCGGACCATCATCCGAATTCGGATGTCCCACTTAGAATAATTTCTCAATTTTTCAAACTTAAAAAAACCGAATTCGGTCACTGTAGATCCGAATTCGGTCACTGTTGATCCGAATTTGGTTCCCATTGATTCGGATTCGGTCCTTCATGAAATATCAAAAGTTTGAAAATTCATTTAATTCTAAGTTTGCATAATCACTGTTCATCCGAACTCGGATGTGATCCGAATTCGGTTCCCATCCGAGTTAGGTCCTTTGTCTTTACTGCATACATAACATTTCATCCGCACCACATCCGAATTCGGACAATACTCATGCACCATCCGAATTCGGACCACCTCACACCCACATCATCACTTACATTCATTTCGGACCTCATCCGAATTCGGTCCCTATTGTTACCTCATCCGAATTCGGACCCCCACTAACCATTCATGCATCATCCGGATTTCGGCTTGATCCGAATTCGGTGACACTGTTCATCCGAATTCGGACCATCCGAAATCCAACACTTAGTTTTTTTTAAATTTTTCATTTTTTTCATTTTTGCATTTTTATATAAATTAAAAAATACAAAAAATATTTCTTCCTCATCATGCACCATTGATTAGAGTTATGATTAGTGTTTGAGTGAAAATGTCTTATCTAACATTGGTCTCTTAACGATTGACTTTGGACTTTATTAGTAGAATTTTATTCTACTAATAAAGACCCGATGCTAAACAGATCAGACAGTTTCTATTTCACACTCATCTAGACTTCACATCAATGCATTATCATCTCAAGTCTTATTATTCTAACTCTGTTGCACTTTGCAGGATGATGGAACCCGCAGTTATTCTCACGGTACCCCATTCCCCCATCCCAAACAACAATGCCCAACTCCCAGAAGAATCCATCCTACCCAACGCCGAGTTTGTCGAGTTCATTCCACATAACTGGCAACTCGACGTTTCCATCCTCACTAAAGAACCCCAAACCCTAGCATTCGACATCCTCACTCGCCATCCCATCTACTATGCCTTATCCACCGCCATAGCTGTTCCCCAGATCTATCTCCAACAATTCTGGAATAGGCTAAAATATGTGTCTGACCCCGAACGTCATTTCACATCCACCATTGACTGTGTTCCGGTCAAAGTCACTATATCGCCCATCCGTCACTGAAACCCTAGCTGAGATTCAAACTCTGGGTTATGACGGCCCTCTTTCTAAACCATCAGACTTTCGCACAAAGAACCTTCAATCCCACTGGCGGATACTGTTTGATGTGCTTAACAAATGCTTCACCGCCAAGCATTCCGGACATGACTCAACGTCGGCTCAGGTACTAGCCATGTTCACAGGCTTTGCCTGTGACCGACATGTGGACTATGCTGCCTTCTTATTTGAGGAATTACGAAGAGTCCATGTAGAGAGGAGCACAAAGAAAGGCAGAAAGTATATTCCTCTACAGAGATTTCTGCAGTTAATCATACAATATGCAATGGACCATGACGATGACATCCATGAACGTCCGGAGGCAGATGTCTACCCCATCGTCGCGATACAGAAGTTAACTCTGCCAAAGGGGGCCCCGACAGTGCCAGTAATGAAAATAGCTCTGTCTCTACTAATGAGGTCAAGGGGCATGGAGCGGGTAAGGGCGTATATTAAAGAGAGTTATCCGGATGAGTCTCAGTCGGAATCGTCTGAGACTAGCCAATCCGAAGGAGAGGCAAGTTTGAGTGAGCATGAGGGAGTTAGGGTGGATGTTCAGCAACCTCTGGGTATGGGTGAGGGGGAGACTGTGATTGTAAGGGAGGAAGCAGGAGGTGAGACGGCAGAGACGGCGGATTCAGAAAGAACCGTCTCTGTCGTGAGAGCGAGGGAGGTACAATCTGAGGGTGAACTAAGCCCTATAAGCCGGACTCCCCACTATAAGACCGTCCGTCCAACGGTCGAACTCACCCCCACCACCCACTTGGTTTCACCTCAAAGGGAAACCACTTCATTTCACGGGGTTCTACCACATACTCCATCGCCCTCTCATTCGGAGAGTGGCGGTGTTGAAAGAGGTCACACTCCTCCCCAAGTGACCACCCTTCATTCCATCACGATTCCATCCCCCATAACATAAACACCGCATGATGCCTCTGTGGCATCCCAAAGAGCTGCCTTCGTGGCAGCTCCTCAAACTTCCGGATCTGGGCATCCTATTCAAAAGCCAGAGATGACGGAAGGAAGACCGGAAGTGGCTCCATCAACGCCATCCACTTCCGGCCATCTCCCAATCAATTTGGAGATGCTAACGGCAGCTTTACGTGCTGCCGGCGTTATTACCCGGGCTGACCTGGACGCCCAAAGGGAAGCCGCCGAGGAACGTCACACCGCCCTACTCTCATTAATCAAGGGTAAGGGTGTCGCTTCCGAAGCTGGCCCCCCACCAGGTTCCCCTTCAGTTCAAACTCAGATTTCAGAGCTGTCAGACAAAATTGATGCAGTTAACCGCCTCATTCTGCAAGTCTAAGAACAGCTAAATTCAAGAATGGATCGCCTAGAGTCGGCTGTTATAGAACTCCAGTGCCGTACTCAAGCAGAGGCACCAAAGCGAAAACATGACGATCAGGACGACCCTGATCGTCATGAGGGGGAGAAAAGGCGAAAGGTTCAACATGAGGAACCCGTCATGTATATAGGAGGAGCAGAGACCGCTGAGGGGTCAGAATTCAAGGGGTCAGGGGAACAGGGAAAGGAGGCTCAGGAATATCTCTCAATAGAAGACGAGCCCATGGTCGAGGGTCCAGCTCCACTGGATCCAATGACAGCTATGGTAGAATTCGAGGAAGCTCACGAGAAAGTTGAAATCATCTTGGTTTCTGATTCAGATTCCGACATCGACGACAACGAACCCTTACTTATTCCTAAGCCTGAGCCTGAATCTCCAACGAAAAAATCTTCATCCTCTTCCTTTGACTTCCTGAACTCACCACCACGAGCCCATCAAGAAGAAATCCTTTCATCAATCCAATCTCCCCAGTCACAAAAAGAATCCCATATTGTCCTTAGCCCTCTAAGATCCCCAAGCCCTACTCCAGTCCAACAAACCCAACTTCCAGGTCCCTCCCAAACCAAAAGGGTCGACTACTTTGATGAAATTCCAGAAGGACCTGGTATATACAGGAAAGATGATTTATTCTGGGTGGACCATTATACAAAAGGAAAGGTTCAAACACTGCCTCAGGAAGAAAAGGATAAAATGCGACAAGAACGGCGGGGGACTATCATAAAGCTTCTTGAAGCCAAAAAGGACAAAATCGAAGAACCCCCCATTCAAGGCCTTAAAGAATTCCTGCAGAAGTTTCCCCCGGAGCGGTTTCAGAATCCGTACCTTGAAGAAAGATTTAAAATGGTATTCAGAAAGAAGCCTGGATCCTTCAGCAGACGCCTACTAATGGAACTCACAAATGTTACCAAAGCTGAACAGGCCGAATACTATCAACTGATGCTCAGGGAGAGAAGGTCAAAAGTATCCAAATCGAAGATAAAGAAACTCATTTCTATCACCATGTGCAAAAGGGCAAAAGTATACTACCCCACCTTTCAAGTAGAAAGAGAAGATGGCACTGCTGATGAGTTCTTCGAGAATGACCTAGACTTCATAAATGTGGACGACGTCAAATTCCTTCACGAGCGATTGAAAAATCGCATTAAAGGACATATGTCTCGCATGACTGCTTTGGGTGCCTTAGTTCGAAGCATGAACCGCCGATCGATCATAATGTGCCTAAGAGACTTTCAGATGGCGATCGAGAGTGCTATGGTTAAGGTGGGCCTACGAGCACCGGAACAGGACAGTTTTCTTCTAGCCCACCACCCGGCTAACAGAGTTGTACTTTCTGGAGATCCGGGTGTCATTTTTGTCAACTACAAGGGCTACAAAAGGTATATGCGCTTTGAGGATCTTCCTTGCTACTCCGATGGTACACTTCGATTGGTTCGAGCTGCTCTTACAAAGAAAGTACAAGATTATGATGCTCAACCAGATCCTGAACAAAGATGCTCACCAAAGGAGATACAGGATACACTCAGCGGCATAGACTTCCTGAACGAACGGCTTCATACAAGACAAGTGACCAGACGCTTCGACGTCATCCTTGGACTCCGAGAATCAACGGACCACGCCAGAGTTCCAGGACCTCCTGAATGATCGAAAAGGGGGAGATTGTTAGATATTTTATTTCGATCATAGGAGTTGTTTTGTAATAATTATTGTCTTTATATTTAGTCTTGTATTTAATTCCATGTAGTTTGTTTCTTTGTAATAGTCAAGGGGCCAAAGTTGCCAAGATGTAATACTTAATTAAATGGAGCTATAATAGCTCCTAGGGTTTCTCTATGTTAAAAAACACGGTTGACATTTGAGCAATAGAACCAGCCGCCACTTTTGTATTCTCCCAATATTCTCTTTGTCTTCTTCATTATTACACAATTATTGAGCATTGATTCTTCTTGTGTTTGATAAGAAACATTAAAGGTGCTGAAATATATACGGGAATACAAATTACAATGTAGATTTGAAACGCTTTATTCCATTTAAGTATACACATTTATATTGTATATGTTCAACAATTTCACAAGTCGTATTCACAGGTATACTTTAATGCACTTAAGTCTATGTCCAAGTTTAACAACACTATAATCCAAATACTTGGTAATATATTCACCGTATCCTTGTGAAAACTGAAAGGGTCACCAATACCATGGTTGAATTGTTTGTCGATAGCATCATAGCATTTGTTACTCAATTATAGTCATTATTGTATAAATCATGACCCACACCAATTCTTTTCACTCCACATGTTCATTGTCTATGAAGAAACTGGTAGTTCCATACATGGCAAAAAAATTGGGCAAAGAAACAGAAGAAATTCACACTATCATAACCCATTGAGTGTATTACGTTTACGAAAATCTATTACATAATAGAGTACACAATTACAAAGCAAAAGTCTCTTCTTTTTTATAATATTTTAAATTCACTGTACACGCCCTCAAAACACATTTCATTTATTATTTATACATCAAAATATGAAGGGAAAAAAGGGGGAACTTGGCAAGTTAAGAAGAAAATTAGAATAACAAATTACAAGGACACTTACTCTTCAATACAAATGACAGAGGCCAATTAATGCTATGAATCACTTTAACTTTTACATTAAATTGTGTTTCCAGGAAGTGTAAAAATATCTTTTATATTTTTCAAACATTTTGTCTTTGGTTTAGATTAAAAAAAAATCTAAACATCTCAGGAAAAGTAATCAACCATACTTAAATACTTATATCCTCCATTGCTCACAACCTTATAAGAACCTCATTGTCGTTAGGCAAATGATAACAATAACAGACACCAAATTGATAGAAAATTCAGAAATAATCATCATCCCAAACAAAATGATAACTTTAATTAATTTTATAGTTCCCTATTTTGAACAATTTAGCAGTAGTCAATTCCAAGGATAAAACATTCGCAACATTAAAAAATCCTTTATCGGAGTTTATTGTGTATTAATTTGCTCCATACCCAACTATTTAACCTCGTCGGTTAGATCCGGAGGGCTGCAAGAATGCGACGTAAATGATAATTTATGAATAAAAAAAAAACTTTGTTGGAGTTATAAAAAATTTCATACCTAAAGCACTTAAGATAGAGCAAATAAAAGGAAACATCAACCAACAAATCTATTGCTTTAAAATATCTTTTTGACCCTCCATGTTAATAGTTCCCAACAATCTATTAATAACATGCATCCAAAGGAAGCTGCTCACAAAAAATCTCAACCAGCAGTTAGGAAAAAAAAACAAACGCACGGAGGTCAGGTGTTAGGCACAAAAACGCCTCAATCAAACATGTTCTATATCATAGGGGGAGATTTTTTATCAACCCTGTTTGATACACTTAAAGGTATAATTTAAGGATTTTTAATGCCTTATTGAAACCTGATAAGAGATTTGCAATATAAGCCCAAAGCTGTTCACCCTGTTACATTCGTTGTAACCTGGCAGATTGCCTAAGCTGTCCTAAACTGTTGGACAGCTTTGGCAAAAACTGTCTACGTTGTTCTTATCTGTTGAACAGCTTAGAACCAAGTGAAGTGTTCTGTTATTTGTGAACAGGTTATACACCTTATGGAATTTGTTTCCATGTCATCATCTGAAGTCTTGGACGTAAAGATCAGTTTTCAAGTCGAAGACAAAGTGGAACATCAGAAACTGCTTTCACTGCCTAAGCAAACCTGACATTTTAATTTCTGTATTTGACATCAAATGTATTTGTGTATAATTATATTTAAGTAACGAAAATACATAATTAAATTAAGCATACTTATGAGTTATTTATAAAGTACAATGTGCAAATGTTTAAATTATGTGGTTAAATTGTAAGAAAAGAAACTATAAAAAAATATAAATACCCAAATTTTAGTAATCTGCTCATTTCATCAACAACTCACCCAAACAAAATATTTCTTCTCTCTCTCTCTCTCTCTCTCTCTCTCTCTCTCTCTCTACATACGACATCTTCATCTTCAACCTTCATCAAGTTCATCAATGTTGCAACAAAATTCAAATTTTCAGCCAAGATTATCAACAAACAAGTGTCAAGCATCAACAATATACAAAGATATAAGGTAATTTTTTGTGCTTAAATGTGTTCTTTGGATCCAAATTGAAATTCACGGTTCTAGGGTATATCAAGAACACGATTTTCAACTTTAAATTATCAAAAATATGCAAATGCATGTATTGTGTTCATCATAAGAAGCATCCTTAACCCTTTAACTTGTTAATTTGTTGTTGTCTTTGCTATGAATTTTAAGACTTACAAGTCTTTTAAGCATCATGTATATGCATGTGATGCAAAACAACTAAAAACAGATTTCTCTGCATATTTTGAATTCTTGAAATCTGTATTCTTTCTTGGAAGACAAAATCGCTTTTCTTCTCCCCACGTTTGTCTGTTGAGTGTTAACAGAACTCTCTTCTGCTTGATAATCGTCTTCCAACATCCCACCTCCTGCAGCCAATGCCTTCCTCTAACAGCCACCGCCTCCGGCCACCTCTGCCTCCCGCCTTCACACAGCAGACCTTCCCAACACCACCGAACAGCCGCCCCATGGCCCCCGCATCGCCAATCACCAACACCCGACCAGCCACCCTTCTATCGCCGCGCAACACTCCCAATCGCTGCCATCTTCTTCTGCCACTAGCCCTTCTGCGCCTATCCCTCCGATTAATCTCCATACTTCGGCCACCACCATATGGCCGATAACCACCCATATACCGCTGCCCTTTGTGCCGCTCAGTCCACCACAACCCTCAACCCTCCGGTCACAATCCTTCTTCCCCTAATTTATTTTTTCTGCTGCTCCTCCCTCTGTTTAATCCTGATTACTTTCAATTTCGTATATTTCTATGTGTAGATTTCATATGACTGGTGATTCTAATTTCAATTTTAGGGTTCCAATAAGGTATTTCAACTTTTTGTTTGCATATTCGATATATTGGAGTTTGATTTTTTTATATTATCACCTGGTTTTAGTTTTTGAGTGGTTCTTTGTGCGCATCTATTTTTAAGTATGTTTTTTATGCTTTTTATTTTTCAAAAAGATGGTTTGTTTTTCAAAACTTTCAATTCTTTTGATGTTTCAGATGTGGCCAGATCTTATTCAGAAGGCAAAAGGAGGGTTAGATGTGATTCAGACTTATGTTTTCTGGAATGGACATGAACCACAACCTGGTCGAGTAAGAGTTTCTTAGAATAAAATATTTTATTTAGAAAATTATATTATTAATTTCAAGATAATTATATACTTATATCTTAATTTGTTGTTCCCAATATTATTTTAAAGATAGATATGATTTGGTGAAGTTCATTAAGCTAATTAACTAAGCTGGACTCTATGCTCATCTCAGAAATAACAATCTTTTTTGAGAAATTTGACAAGATTACATATAAATCAGATTACTTCTTTTGTTATTACAATTTCAGGGGTTTCCTGTTTGGTTGAAATATGTTCCAGGAATTAGTTTCAAAACAGATTATGGTCTTTTCAAGGTCAAATCTAAAAATTTTCCTTTATAAATTATTGTCTGTTATATTTTTGGAACGTAACAAATAATGATTGTAGGCATCTAAACCATGAGTGAAATATATTATAGTTATTCTACATGTGATATTTAGGATTTTAATATAATCTATGTTTAAATATAAAGATGAATTAATTGAACTGTTTACTTTGATTGAAAAGGATCTGATCTTGACTTTTTGTTTAGTCACTGTATCAATGCATATTGGGTTTTATTTTCAAAGATTTGAACTTAAGCGGCCTTCCGTTTCTGAATAGTAAGACTATATATTTTAATTTAACTTTTAAGTATCTTTAAATTCGCTGATCGGAATATGTGAGTTATTTTGAGGTTTATGCACTCTTTGCTCTATAGTTTCGTAGTTGAGCTTTTTTTTAATGTTCCTAATTTGAACAATGAACAAATTTATTATTGTTCCTATATGTATGTTGATATTGTAAAGTCTGGTATGTTAAACGGGCTGATGAGTGATGCTTATTGTTGTGTTTTGATAAATCCTTATGAATTTTTGGTGGGAATGACATAGGAATGAAAAGAGTAACGCTCTCATGGGGAACAAACTGTAATTTAGTGGTAATAGTTTGAATTTTGTCTGAGTGTATAGGAGATGATCTTCATGTGGTTGTAATTCTTTGAAACATTAGTGGATGGTGCAGGTCTTTGGTGTGTTACATGATGCCTTAGCAAACGCTTCTGATCTCTTGTACAAGAGGAACGTTGTAGTGAGCTGTGATTACTTCATCTCATCTATCAGCAACCAGTTTTAGGTACATCACTGTTTTAGTGTTTTTCTCATTAAATATGCCATGATTGATTCAATGATTCACATGATATGATATGATTTATATATACTTGCCAAGGATAATTTGCAAATGTTCTATCTATAATAATCCTAGCACATTCTCTAGCATACAAAACTTTATTCATAAACTGCAATAACACAAATTAATTTTTGTCTGGCAAAGATCATTAAGCACAAGTAGAGTATCTAAATCTATACTACTATATAATACATTTAGCCCCTTGGTTACGGGGTGGAACACAAGATTAAAGCCAGTAGGAACACAATAGATATATACATATAAACTAGGTGTGTTGGTGATCAGAAATCAGACTCCGAGATTCAATCTCGGGGTTCCTGTGTGTTCAAAAGACAACAACTCATGTGTTAGTTGAATGTGTGTGGTTTATGATTAGTTGATTACAAAACAACATCAATTAATAGTGGGTGTGCTTGGTGTTATTACAAAAATAGAAAAGAACAATAAGTTTTAGGACTGTTCTGTGTGGTCAAAACAGAAAAGTTTAGCAGTAGGTGGTGATGTTTCAGGGTGTACTTGTTGTCCAACAGAAATATAAGCGGCATGTAAGTATATAAAGTGTGTGTGTGCTAGGATCATGACCCCATATCAAGTCTTGGGGTATGTATGCTATCCAAAACAGAAATATATTCAGTAATAGGAACTATATACATATATACGCACAGAGTGTTGGTGTGTGTGCTATCTTCTTCCATTCCTATTAAATTAAATACAGACTACTCTCTTTGAAACAGAGTCAAAAGGTTGGATCTTTTTTTGGGTGTAATTATTTTTGTCCAAGCACAGTTACTCTCAGTATAATATCATGAGCTTATCTCATTTGCACCAAGATTGGGTTTGATGACTAGTTCCTCTGTTTTTTTTTTTGGAATTGGGAATGAAAACAGACCCCTCTCTTCTTCTTCTTACTTGTGGGGTTTCCGAAGTAAAAATTCTGATAATTACTTATCACTTTTAGGACATGAGCTGGTTGTAATTATGGGATTTTTCATGGAAGATTTCTAAGTTGCATGGATGCACTTTGGCATCCCGAATGTTTTAGATGCCACTTTTGAAACCAACCTATTGTTGATTATGAGGTACAGATCGACTTTCATACATGATGATCACTGCCATATGCATCTTTCTTATTTTATATTTCATTAATTGTTTATTTTTTGCTACAAACCAAAAAAAGCCATCTCTGATCAATATAGCTATCATCAACTTCTGCTATCTTCTTTTTCATGTAGTTTTCATTGTGGTAAAATAATCCTTATCACAAGTCATGCTACAATAAGCGCAATCGTCCGAAATGTGATGTTTGCCATCACATTGTAAGTATCGTTTGTTGTGTAACTATCCTCTATTTTTCTACATGATGCTTCTTTTAATACTATTTTGCAGATTCTACAGTCTTAATGTTTAATATGAATTGTATTGTGTTTTACATTAATAGTCTCTAGAGTTTCTCAAAGTGATAATATGAGTTGTAATCTAATAATGGTATGAAAATGTTGTCTGGTTATTAAAACAGAAAATCAATCTATGATAATCTGGTCTATAATTTGCCAATTTAAACTGTATATCTTTGGGAAAACTACCAATGGTCCAATGTACAGGATGTGATTGTTTATTAAGTTTGATTTGTATAAGAAAAAAAACTTGTAGTTGTTGTTAAACCTTTTTACAAGAAAAGATAAAGGGAAATCATTTGCCGGACCTAGTTCTTAGGTCACCAAAGATCAAGTGAAGTTTTTCATGCACCACTTCTTCAACAACCCTTTGTGGTACACATCTGAAGTTGATGATTGTGGTGATTTGGGTAGATTTTCTTTGATCGTATGATGACATGTATTAGACTAGTTTGTACCCTTTAATAGTATAATTTTAAAACTGTAACTCGTACTGAAATTTTATTAAACTTAATCCTAATGTTTGTACTGTAATTCATAATTCCGCTACTTAATTACTCTATCTTAATTATGATTGATATCGTATTTCATAATTGTGAGACCTAGACGTTGAGGACTGCCCCGTAAGGGGAGGTCTTCACAGGATGGTATCAGAGCCCATAGTTTGAGTGAATCAAGTATTATGTGGGTAATACTTGATCTCAAACTGAATCAACACATAAGTATAATCATTTAGGTGCTTTGAACTGAGATAAGATGTGCAGACTGTTAGGATGGGAATAAGGGTACATAGCTTTAAGTCTATAAACTGACAGTTACATGATTTTTATTTTCAGTAAAGATGTCAGAATCAGGTGATTTCCCTAACAATATGACTCCCTAACAAATGTTTGAGATGGTACAACAGCTGTTAGCCCAAAAATCTGAACAACAGAATAAGAATATGCAAGAACAGTTTCAAGCCAGAGATGAGGGTGAAGCTAAGAGACGTGCTGATAAGAAAAACAAAAGAAAAGATAAACAAGCCAAAAACAATGAGTCTGATTCTGATACCTCCAACCCTAATGTCCAAATCGAACAGCCAAAAGGCTATAAGTTTAAAGATTTTAAAGCAAGCGGTGCCCTGAACTTTGAGGGTATAGTAAACCCAATCCAGGATTTGGACTGGATAAGCCACACACTGAACAAATCTTCAGAATCTCTAACTGCTCAAAATCCAAGAAACTAAGCTTTGCTACTGCTCTGTTTGTCGGCGTTGCTCATGCCTGGTGGAAGAAGTATTTATGGAGATGAGGTCATCCAGACGCTAAAGTCGGACCAATTCCTTGATATGTTTCACGCTAAATATTGTCTTGCTGACCAATAAGACAACATGGAGGTCCAATTGATGCAGTTAACAGACGAAACCAAATCAGTAGACGAGTATGGGCACGAATTCTCGCGACTCTGTGGCTATTCTTCGTATCAAGTAGCCACAGAGGAAAGAAAGATGAACTGGTGTCGTGGAGGTCTGAATCCGAGGTAAAGACACCCTATGAACACGATGAAGTATAAAAGTTATTTAGAGATGGTTGAAGCGGCGAGGCGGATAGAGAGATGATACTTAGAATATGGTGATCAACTTTATGCTCCACAGACAAACCCACATGTCCCTCTCCCCCGAAGAAGAAAAGATTCGGCAAGTTCTTTAAGCCTAAAAATCACAATCCCAGCAACCCCAACAATCTCAACAGTACAAATCACCTCAAAAAGCTCAAGCCTATGCTCTCACGAATGAATCGCGATTCTGCAAAAGATGCAGGAAATCACACATGGGGCAGTGCAATCCTGATGACGTGACCTATTATGTGTGTAGTAAGATCGGCCACAGTAGTGAGGAGTGTCCCTAGCGGGGTCTTGGATGTGCAAAGTGTGGGAAGCGTGGACAGTTTATGTATCAGTGTCATACCAGACGCCGTAGTCAATCCTAATCATTCGCCGTAGGTTCAACGGTGAAGAGTTCGGCTGCAACGGCAACTGCTAGGACTCGAGCGTTCCAAATAACAGCAGAGGAGGCAAAGGAAACCCCATATGTGGTTACTGGTATGTTCCTACTAAACTTTATCCCTGCTCGCGTACTAATTGATTCTGGTGCAAGTCGTTCTTTTATATCGGCTGCTTTTGCTCGAAGACAGTCCAAATCACCATCAAAGTTTTCCATAGTACTTGATATAGAGATGACCAGCAACAATTATGTTATGGTTGATTCCGTGTACCGTAATTGCACTCTATTTGTCAACAATATCGTATTCACCCTTGATCTCGTTTTGATACCATTAGAAGAGTTTGACGTCATTGTCGACATGGATTGGTTAATGAATAAAGAGGCTGCTATATTTGTAACCATCGAATCATCAGAATTAAGTCTCCAGATGGCCGTGTGTTCGAAATCCAAGACGATAAACGAAAAGGTGCCCAGAAAGCACGTAAATACTTGTCAAAGGGTCACGAATCATATTTGAGTTGCATCTTGTCTTAGACTGTCTCTGAGGTCAACGAGCAGTATCTAATATTCTTATCGTCAGTGAGTTCCCAGACGTATTTCCCAATGATATCTCTAGAGTGCCACCAGAACGTCAAGTCGAATTCGGCATTGACTTAGTTCCTAGGGCGGCTCCAATCCCCAAAGCTCCCTATAGACTTGCGCCTGCAGAAATGCAGAAAATGTCAAAACAGTTGCAAGATCTATTAGAAAAAGGATTGTAAGACCTAGTTCATCTCCGTGGGGTACACATGTCTTATTCGTTAAGAAGAAAGACGGAACTATCCGTATGTGCATCGACTATCGTGAGTTGAACAAAGTTACGATAAAAAACAAGTATCCTCTGCCCAGAATCGATGATTTATTTGATCGACTACAAGGAGCAAGTTATTTATCAAAAATTTATATTCGTTCTGCGTATCATCAACTAAAAGTCAAAGAAGAGGATATCCCAAAAACGGCCTTTCCAACGAGATACAGTCATTACGAATTTCTCGTAATGCCTTTCGGTCTAACGAATGCACCAGCGGCATTCATGGATCTCATGAATCACGTGCGCAGACCTATATTGGATAAGTCAGTTATCGTGTTCATAGACGATATTCTGATTTACTCTAAAATGGAGGCTGATCATTCTGTTCATTTGTGTGAATTGCTACAGCTATTGAGAAAAGAAAGGCTCTACGCAAAATTTTCAAAATGCGACTTCTAGCTTAGACAAGTATAACCTTATATTGTCTCGAGCTATTTCCAAAGCG
Source organism: Centrapalus pauciflorus (assembly GCA_020465985.1). Lineage (NCBI taxonomy): Eukaryota > Viridiplantae > Streptophyta > Magnoliopsida > Asterales > Asteraceae > Centrapalus > Centrapalus pauciflorus. Next base: position 164,630 of record JAANYP010000629.1, on the reverse strand, counting down.
TTTCTTTAACTTGAAATTCTAACTTCAAATTCTTGAAATTCTATTTTATTATCTTCATAGATTCAATTCCTTGGTCATGTCGTATCTAGCGAAGTATTTCAATTGATCCGTCCAAAGTCAAGGCTGTTCAGAAGTGGCAAACGCCTCGAAATGCCTCTGAAATCCGAAGTTTCCTTGGATTGGCCGGTTACTACCGGCGATTCATTACCGACTTCTTGAAGATTGATGTACCACTCACGATGCTAACATGAAAAAACACACCTTTCGTATGGTCTGATAAACAGCAAAAGCCTTTTGAGACTCTGAAGCAAAATCTTATTCAAACACCAATCCTAGCGTTACCAGAGGGCAATGATGATTTCGTGGTCTATAGCGATGCATCTTGTACATATTTAGGTGGTGTCCTCATGCAAAGAGGAAAAGTCATTGCCTATTCTTCAAGGCAATTGAAAGATTATGAGAAAAGTGCACCAACTCATGATCTTGAGTTGGCTGATGCTACCTTTGCACTGAAAATCTGGCGTCATTATCTCAATGGAACTAGGTGTCAGCTTTATACTGACCATAAAAGCCTCAAACACTTATTTACTCAAAAGGATCTGAACATGAAATAACGATGGTCCTTGGACCTTATCAAGGATTATGATTGTGAGATCCTATATCATCTCGATAAAGCCAATGTGGTCGCGGATGCTTTGAGTAGGAACATCTATCCAAAAAAGTGTTGCTATGCCCTGACTCTGGTTGTGTTCTCTTCTGATCTTATTGAAGACATCAAATCTGCTAAAGCCGAAGCACTGAAAGAAGAAAAATCTCTGTTCTAAAAATCTTAAAGGTCAACTTCAATTTCTATTTATGAATCATTTGGGACTTCAATGTCTCAAAGGAACCCGCACCTGGATTCCTAAGTATGGTTCCATCTGCAACACTCTTCTATTTGAAGCTCATAAGTCCAAGTTATCTGTTCATCCTGGCAGCTCAAAGACGTACTTCGATCTTAAAGCTGATTATTGGTGGCCAGGAATGAAGAAAGGCATCGGTTAAGGCAGAACACCAGAAACCCTTCGTCGATATGCAACCGCTACTAGTTCCTGAGTGGAAGTGGGAGCATATAACCATGGATTTTGTTACAAAGTTGCCTAAAACCAAGAGACAGCACAACTCCATCTGGGAAGTCATGGATCGTTCAACGAAGTCAGCTCATTTCATACCGATGATAGAGACTTATACTTTTGATAGATTGGCACAAATGTACATCACCGAGGTTATTTCTCGTCACGGTGTGCCAAAGTTTATAGTCTCAGTTCGTGATAGTCGTTTCACTTCAAGATTCTGGAAAGCGCTGCAAGACGGGATGGGTACTCGAATCTATATGAGTACCGATTATCACCCTAATGCAGATGGCCAAAGCGAACGCACTATCTTAACTCTTGAAGATACGCTCTGTGCCTGCATTCTTGATCTGGGTGGTAACTAGGATGACCATTTGCCTTTAGTCGAATTCTCATATAACAACAGTTATCATTCCACGATCAAGATGGCTCCTTTGAAACTTTATACGTAAGAAAGTGCAGAACTCGCACCTGTTGGCGCGAAACAGGTGAATCACCATTAGCGGGTCCTGCCCTTCTATAGTTGACTCATGAAAAAATTCAACTAGTTAGAAGGAATATTCTTGAAGCTCAAAGCAGTCAGAAATCTTATTATGGCAATCGTCATCGATCAATCAGTTTTGCAGTCAATGATTGGGTTATGCTGAAAGTATCCTCAATGAAGAAAGTAGTGCGGTTTATAAAGCGAAACAAGCTAGCTCCAAGATTCATCGGTCCGTTCAAGATCGTTGAAAACATAGGGAATCAATCCTATCATGTTGAACTGCCGACGGACTTAGCTGTAATACATCCTGTATTCTATGTTAGTCATCTACGAAAGAGCTTAGCCGATGAAAGAGAAGTTTAGATACCACACGTTGATCTGCAAATTGACGAGAAGCTTTGCATGGTTGAAGAGCCAAAATGTATTCTGGACTTGAAGACCAAAAAGCTTCGAAATAAAGAGGTGCAGATGGTGCTCATTCAGTGGAAACACCACAAAGGTTCGCATCAGTCTTGGGGAATCAAAAGACGTGATGAAAAGCTACATATCTGAGTCTGTCCGAATATAGCTAACTTCGAGGACGAAGTTTGTGCATGGTGGAACCCAGTTTGTAACAACCTGACATTTGAATTTCTTTATTTGACGTAAAATGTATTTGTGTATAATTCTATTTAAGCAATGAAAATACATAATTAAATTAAGCATACTTTATGAGTTATTTGTATAGTACAATGTGCAAATGCTTAAAAATATGAAATAAATTAACTTATGTGGTTAAATTTTAAGAAAAGAAACTATCAAAAATATAAGTACCCAAATTTGAGTAATCTGCTCATTTCATCAACAACTCACCCAAACAAATTCCTTCTTCTCTCTCTCTCTCTCTCTCTATCTATCTCTCTCTCTACATACGACATCTTCATCTTCAACCTTCATCAAGTTCATCAATGATGCAACAAAATTCAAATTTCCTGCCAAGATTATCAACAAACAAGCGTTAAGCATCAACAATATACGAAGATATAATGTAATTTTTATGCTCAAATGTGTTCTTTGGCTCCAAAGGGAAATTCACGGTTCTTGGGTATATCAAGAACACAATTTTCAACTTTAAATTATCAAAAATATGCAAATGCATGTATTGTGTTCATAGACCACTACTTCAACAACCCTTTGTGGTACAGATCTGAAGTTGATGATTGTGGTGATTTGGGTCGATTTCCTTTGATCGTATGATGACATGTATTAGACTAGTTTGTACCCTTTAATAGTTTAATTTGAAAAATGTAACTCGTACTGAAATTCTATTAAACTTAATCCTAATGTTTGTACTGAAACATAATTCCGTAACTTAATTACTCAATCTTAGTTATGATTGATATCGTATTGCATAACAGTGGGACCTAGACGTTGAGGACTGCCCCGTAAGGGGAGGGCTTCACAAAGCTGTTCTGATACGTGAAGACAAAGAGGATATTTAAAATGGGTGACAAACCATTTCTTATATCAAAATAGTCGTACATGAAGAGGAAAGGATTAAAGTTGACATTCCTCTTTAAGGTAAAGCAGCATGCAACAGAGAAAAAAAAAGGAAAAGACCAAGATTCTGCTACATAGGGATAAATTCTATTTTGTCAGAATGTGCAGAAAAGCGGTCTTGTATTTTTGTAAAGGCTCTCCTCTATCTCTGCAACCAATGAAGAAGTTTCTATGGGATTCTCTGAGTGAGTATAAAAGGATGCTTCTAAGGAATGAGAGATAACCAAGAGAGAAGTCCACAAGTCCAGAACGTGCAAAAAGAATTGTGTTTTCATGCATGCAAGTTTTGCTGTTCAACTTAGAAAAGAATAGTTAAAGTGTGTCCAAGTTGTTCTTATTCAAAGCTGTTCATTTGTGTCTTGAGTGAATTCATTGGAACTAGTCTTAAATTAGTTGTTCATCTGTTGTTTCTGTCATCTCTGTTTGAACCATTCCGTAGTTCAAACCTGTTTATAATTAACACTTGTTAATATATATACATACAAACATTGAGAAAGTGTGTTGAAATTTTAAATAGTTGTATTCACCCCCCCCCCCCCTCCTACATCTTACAACAACATACTTAGGAAACCTTTTGGGACCTACAACTGGTATCAAAGCCAAGTTTAGAGTGTATGTTAACTCTAGATCTCTCAAAACTCCCTATTTCCCCATGGACAACAGTGTTGCCAACTCCTCTTACTATGACAATGGGTCAATGGCAAAACCTCCAAAGTTCAATCATCAGAACTTTTTGGCTTGAAGTGTAGAATGATGCTCTATCTTGAAAATCTAGATGTGTAAAGAAATAGTGATGGAAGGTCCTTATGTGCTAACATCCGTCACCACCATAACTCAAGCTACTGAAGGAGCTATTCCTGAAGTAAGGACTATCGAGAAAGCAAAAGCTCAATGGTCTGATGAAGAAAAACGACTGGTCGCCCTTGATGCAAAATCTAGGAACAATCTTGTCATATTTCTACCTGATGTTGTGTTCAAACAGGTTGAGAAGATGAAGTCTGCCAAAGAGATGTCGGAAACTTTGTGTACCGTCTATGATGAGCCCACTATCACATTGGATAATAGGATAAATAATCTTGTTAGTCAATATGAACTATTCTTTGCAAAGCCTAAGTAGACTCTCACTGAAACCTGCACCAGATTTACTTCCTTAATCAATGACTTCAAAGCTGTTGGGAGCACTAAAGACAGTTTAACTCTGTTAAAATTCTTGGACATACTGCCTGAGGAATGGAATTACTTCTCTACTATCCTCAAAAACTCATGTACCATCAAAGGCATGGATCTTGTCAATCTTTATGGATCCTTACTTAATGATGAACAATCAAGGCAACAGAAGAGAAATGCCTTGGAAATGTCCAAGAAGGGTGCAGCCTTTGTAACCAGTGTGAGACAACCTGTTAATTAGGTGTGTGATGTGTTCACACAAGCTGATCAACAAGTTGATGTTGAATTGGAGGCAATATCAGAAGAAGAGGAGGACTGTGAACATCTTACTGAGTTTGATGATGAGCAAATGATTGCTATGCTTGTAAGAATATTCAATAAGAAAAAGTTTGGAGTCAAAATGTTTTAAAGGAAATCAGGTGCCATAAAAAAGAGGGCATTTTACAAATCCAAGACTGAGTGCTTTAAATGTGGCAAAACTGGCCATATATTTGCTGACTGTGTGTCTAAAGCTATTGGCTCTTCCTCTAAACCATACAAGACAAACAAAGACGATGGCTACAGGGTTAAGTACCTTATTGCCATGGCTAAGTTGAAAAAGATAGAAGACTCTGTGGCTTCTAACAAACAGAAGGGAGGACTCTGAGGCATCATCTAATGATGAAGACAACAACTGTCTAGTAGCCAACACTGATGCCCCTTCAACAAGTAACTTCAAACAGGACTTAGCTGAAGTTGAAGCTCTCAGCTTTTAGAGAACTGGAATCCCACCATGATGTATAAGGTACAAAACATTAAGGATTACATCTCTGTAGAAAAAGTTAAAATGTTTGATTATTTACTTGTGTATTTGAAAGCCGCCATTAATAAGCATGATGCTTTGAAGTCTGAAACCTCTAAGCTAAAAACTGATCTTGACATAAAACCTAATGAACTGGAAAGTTTTCATAAGTTGAAAACTGAACTTGATGAAGTAAAACACATCAATACTATTTTATTAGAGGAAAAGAGAGAAACAGACTCAAAGCATGCTAAGCTTCAAAATATTGTTGACTCTTGGGGCCATTCAGCTAAGAGAGTCCGTCAATGTATCAACGAACAAATTCCAGCTCAAATCCAAGCTTATCTTGGAGGAGATCTTGATAAGGCAGCTTCAATTGTTGAAATCAAGAATCTAGAAACAGATCTTTGCTCTTTTGGTGAGCTTCCGAATACATTCATTCAAAATGTAAATGGAAAGCTGGTTTCAACAAACAGGTTTGTCAGGCCTTAAAACACTGACAATTTATGTGAAAAGGTTGCAAAAACTGGTGATGGAATGTGTTCTCCATCAAACCAGCCTGCTAAGTGCTTAGCCAGCTCACATAAACAACAGAATGGAAAACAATCAAAAACTGCAGCTTTAGCCACTAAACATGTCAACCAGACAGGTTCTGGTGTTAAAACTGGTGGTAGGAAACCTGTTAATCCATTCAATGCTGAATTCTTTGAAAAGAAACTTTCAAAATGAAAGCAGCCTGCATCCAACAAGGGTAAGTCTCATGTTGGAAGCAACTCTGCTGTGATTTCAAATATGTTTTAAATCATAGTGGAAAACTGGTTATAAATGAAAGAAAATCTTATGAAGAGACTAGACATATGATGACCACACTACCACAAGTAGGGAAACGTCATCACAGCTTAGTAAAGGCAAAAGCAAAGTCATTGCTCAAACTGAGAAAACATGAAATAAGTTTTTTGAATTTGTGGAAGGACAAAGATAGTTAAATTACCTGTATTTGATCTATGTCCTCCCAAAAAGAGGAAAGAGGATACAGGCAAAGCTGTTGTTGTTGTCCCTTCCACTCAATCTGAAGGCTCTTCTAAAACGAATGAAACATTCGCAAAACCTGTTGAGAAGTCCAACAGAGATAAACCAGAATGTGTTTCTGGAAGCTCTTATTTCAAAAAGTCTAAAAAGAGAAAAAAATGTTACAAATATGTAAAGAAGACTCATATGGCCAAGGACTGTCCTGAAACTGAGGACATAAGGGCTGCTGACACTGTTAGCTCCAATATTGCAAAAACCAGCAGTGTTGGAAGTAAAATTGCCACTGAGGAGAGTATCTCAGCTGATACTATCCAAATTTGGAATATTATTGTTGATCTTAATGGTCCATCAACAAGTGTTGATGAAGAAGGATAAATCATCCTTATGATGAGTTCCCCTAAAAACTAACCCCATGTCGCTCTGCAAGTTAAACAACCAAGCCAGGTTTGGTACTTGGATAGTGGCTGCTCTAGCCACATGACAGGATGCAAGGATTTGGTTCAAACAACTGTGTGATGCTGACTACAAGGTTAACTTTGATGAGCACCTAGGGTACATACTGGATCCCTAAGGCAAAGTTGTGTTGTGTGCACAAAGAAAGAAAAGTGTATATGTTGTAGATATAAAATCTGCTGATCCAACAACTGAAACCTGATTCATCTCAACAAGCAATGGAGACCTCAACTGGTTATAGCACAAAAGGCTATGACACCTGAATTTCAATAATATCAACAAACTCTGTAAAAAAGAGTTGTTAACAGTTTTGCCTTCTATAACTTATGTTAAGGATAAACTCTACACAGCTTGTGAGAAGGGTAAGCAAAGAAATAAATCTTTTAAATCCTAACATAATATTTCTATTGATACACCTCTCTTCTTAATCCACATGGACTTGTTTGAACCTACTAGTGTCTCAAGTCTAGGAGGAAGAAGATACACTCTAGTAATCGTATATGAGTTCTCCAGGTACACTTGGGTGATCTTCCTAAAGACCAAAGGAGAGGCTGCCAGAGACATTATTGCGTTTATCAGGAAGATGGAAGTTCTGAACTCTGCCCAAGTCAAACATCTTAGAAGTGATCATGATACTGAATTTAAAAATAGTACTCTTGAGGACTTCTTCGAAGAAAGAGGAATATCTCAAAACTTTTCAGCTTTGAGAACTCCAGAACAGAATGGAGTGGCTGAAAGGAGGAACAGAACCCTCATAGAAGCTGCTAGGACAATGTTGTGTGCATCAGGTTTGCCTTCATCATTTTGGGCTAAAGTTGTCAACACTACTTGCTACACTCAAAACAAATTCATAGTGGTAAAAGGGTTCAATAAGACTCCCTATGAATTAATCAAAGGCAGAAAGCCAAATATAAGCTATTTCCATGTGTTTGGATGAACTTCTTTCATTCTGAACCAAAGGGATCAGCTGGCCAAATTTGAACCCAAAGCTGATGAAGGAGTGTTTATTGGATACTCTACAGTTTCTAAAGCCTACAGAGTATACAACCACAAAAGAAAGGTGATTGATGAATATATCAATGTCACCTTTGAGGAGTCTATAAATCCTTTTACCAAAGCTGTTCCTAAATCAGTTTCAGAAGATTTCAGCTTTGATGATCTTATGCATTCTAATGCTGAAGAAAAGGACTTAAAAGCTTCCACATCATCTATAGTGGAACCTGTTAACCACAATGGACATGATGAGGATTACATTGGTACACCCTGTGTAAATAAGTGTACTGATATAGTCAATGTACCATGCCAGAACCAATCAATGTTGATTTTCCTGAATCCTCAGTTGATGTTTTCAACAGTAATGGTTCACCCTCAACAAGCGAACAGGCTCAAGATGTCAGTGTTTCTGAAAATCTTGAAAGATGTTCTATAAGACCTGGTGAGATTGATGTTGAATTAGAAGAATCATCATTGAAGCATGATCCTATGTGGATTAGATGTCATCCTAATGATTAAATCATTTGTGATATCAACCAAGGAGTACAGACAAGGTGGGACAGTCTTGGAAACTTTTGTATGTTTTCAAGTTTTGTGTCTCTAATGGAGCCAAATAGAGTTGAGGATTCACTTAAAGATGTCAATTGGATCACTGAAATGCAAGAAGAACTCAATCAGTTTGAGAGAAACAAAGTATGGAAGTTGGTCCCTATACCTATAGGTAAAACAATGATTGGCACCAATGTTTTCAGAAATAAGATGGATGAGCAAGGTCATGTCATAAGGAACAAGGAAAGACTAGTTGGCCAAGGGTATAGGCAAGAAGAAGGCATAGATTATTATGAAAAATGTGCTCCAGTGGCCAGGCTAGAAGCAATTCGTTTGTTTCTGGCTTATGCTGCTCAAAAGAGCTTGAAGGTATTTCAGATGGATGCTAAGAGTGCATTTTTGAATGGCAAGCTTCAAGAAAAGGTATATGTTAAGTAGCCACCAGGTTTTGAAAATGAAAATCATCCAGGTTTTGTCTATAAGTTGGACAAAACACTCTATGGTCTGAAATAAGCCCCAAGAGCCTAGTATGACACTCTTACCGATATCCTTATGAGCAATGGATATTCCAATGGTAAATTGGATACTACATTGTTCATAAAGAAAGTGAAAACTGATATTATCCTTGTTCAAATTTATGTGGATGACAAAATATTTGGTTCTACTAATGACCAGTTATGCAAATATTTTTCACTACTCATGAAATCTAGGTATGAAATGAGTATGATGCGTGAACTCACTTTCTATTTAGGATAACAGGTTAAACAAGCCTCAAATGGAAGCTTCATAAATCAAAGAAAGTATACATTAGATCTTCTGAAAAAGTTTAAATTTGATCAATGTTCTCCCATCAAAACCCCAATGGCAACCAATGTGAAATTGGATGCTGATACCTGTGGCAAAGTTGTTTCAGTTACAACTTATAGAGGTATGATTGGGAGCTTGCTATATTTCACAGCTAGTAGACCAGATATTATGTTTGCCACCTATTTATGTGCTAGATTTCAAGCTGATCCAAAAGAATCACATCTAGCTGCTATAAAAAGAATCTTCAGATACTTAAAGGGTACACCAGGTTTAGGTCTTTTGTTTCCCAAAGACTCCAGCCTTGAACTAATTGGATATTCAGATTCTAACTTTGCAGGTTGCAGGCTAGATAGAAAGAGCACAATAGGTGGATGTCAACTCCTTGGTGGAAAGTTGATCAGTTGGTGCAGCAAGAAGCAGAAAATTCTGTTTCTACCGCTACTACTGAAGCTGAATACATTGTTGCTGGAAGTTGATGTGCGTAGGTTCTGTGGATGCAGCATCAGCTTGAAGATTATGGTCTTGTATATAGGAAAATCTTTATTCTGTGTGATAATACAAGTGTCATAGCCATTTCAAACAATCCAGTCTTCTACTCTAGAACAAAGCATATTGAAGACATACATCACTTCATAAGAGATCACATCCCAAAAGGTAATATAGAGGTAACTTTTGTTCCCACAGAAGAACATCTTGCAGACATATTCACCAAACCACTTGATAAAAATAGGTTTAATTACCTTGTAAGCAAGTTCGGAATGTAAAATAAATTGACTTAGTGTCATTGATGTTCAAAAAGTCACTTAATCAAATCTAATAAAATTTTACAAAACATCTTAGACAGGATTGGTTTCATCTGCTCTGCACTTAGCTAGTTTCTTAGATTTGAACAGGTTTGACAAGCAACAGGTTGACAAAATATGTTTTTCTCTCAAACCTGTTCTGTTGTTTAAACCTGAAACCTGCTCACTCTGTATTCTATCATACAAGACAAAGTCTTGTAATCTGTTCAGCTACTGAGGAGGTTCCACACTGAAATCTATTCTAATGTAACTGCACAGGTTTGACCAGACATGTTATAGAATGATTAGCTTTTGATGAAAAATTTTCATAACAGGTTTGAACATCAGATTGTTTTTAATTAAACATTACTTCACATTTAAGTTACTTAAATTATGTATTTATTTATCTTAATTACTTACGGATAATGTGTGTTACTTGTGTTAGTGGCTAAAAATGTCAAGTTGGTCTGACAAACGTGCTGATGTGGTAAACCGTTCCGTTTTCCGTTAGTAACATTTCAAATCAACCGCCCAAACCTTTCTCTCTCCTATTCACGCATATTCAAATTCTATAAATACCTATTTCACTGTTTCATCTTCTTCTTCCTTACTGCATGCATAACCCTCTGTGTTAGTACACCCGGTCTGATGATAGCAGTCTAGTTTTGTAATAGATAGTCATTTGTAATAGATAGGGCTTTATTAATACAAGTCATGATTGTTTGTTCATATTTATGTCTTAAGTTCATGATTGTGTATTGTGTTCATATTTGCATGTTAAGTTCATGATTGTATGACAACTGCATGACATATGAACTTATGGTGATAAGTTCATGAGGCTATGAAGTTATGAGAATAAGTTCATGGGGTTATGCACTTATGAGAATAAGTTCATGGGGTTATGAACTTATGAGAATAAGTTCATGCGACATAGGCTATGAACTTAGGGCTCCTAAGTTCGTATGATCTTAGCCTTGATAAGTTCATATGAACGTATCTGCATGGGCTTTAACCTATAAGTTCGTGGACTTGGGCCATGCATAAACTTAAGGGTTTTATCATGAACTTATCTTTGCAAATTTATTAACACTTGGAGAATTACTTTCAGAATTCATGAGAGCATATTGAGACGAACTTAGAGAGTTTCAGAGTTGCCAAGAGAAGCAATACATCATGTGGGGTCGATACGTGTTCGGCTTGCATCGTGTTTGGCTCAGTGTTCCCATGTGATCGATCTGTTAGTGTTAAACGAGCATTACGCAATCGTTTGATGTCGTCGGGACTTGTTAGATCCGTAGAGGGTGGACCTTACACTCTGCAAAATCTTAAAAGACTTAGTGTCAAAAACTCGTGCATCCTCACCAACTCTTAGAAATGGCTTCCTAGAACAATCCGTTTGTTCCAGTTTTTCTTGGGGATGAGGTTGAAAAGCATCGCAAAGTCACCACCATGTTAATCATTAAAACCCACCAACTATATTGCAAACTTAACCATTCCCAAAAACTACATTGGAAAGGGTTATGAACAAATGGTGGAGTTCCTACAGGCCGATGCTGTAACATCCTTGGATTTAAATTATTGTAATTGGATAATTAGATGAATTTTTGTATTAAGTTAAATTATTAAAAATGTTTATGTATCTGGATATTTGGAAGTTAGTTGTTATTTTAAGAAATTAAGAAATTTAAGAATTTAAATTTTAGTTATTAAGTATATTTGTTAAAAGTTGGTGATGTTGAAAATAATGATGAAAATCAGTATTTAATGGAACTGGATAAGTCGAGGGGCTAAAAGTGTCAATAGCCGAAACTTTTGAATAAAAGACCTTTGGTGTCTTTCATTCATTCACTTCACCATTTCAACTAAAGAACTCTCTCAAATTTCTCTCTAAAAATTCAGCTGGAATTCGAAATTGTGGAAACAAATTCGTGGATTTCATCTGATTACTAAGAAGAATCGGTTGGATTTAAGGTAAGAACATAATTTTGAAGTTTTGAGGTTTTATTTTGAAGAATAAAGAAATGAAATTCGGATTTTAATCTGAGGTAAATGTTGATGCATGTATGTTATATTAGTTGGAAATCAACTATTGAAGGTTTCTGAAGCATTTGGAACAAGAATCAACGGTTAATTCGTACAAAAAGGTTAGAAATCTGAGTTTTTATTAAGTTTTTGAGTTCTTGGAATTTTTGTTAATTTTGGTCCAATCTGGACGAATTAGTGTGTTATGAGTGGGGAAAATGATGTAAAAATACCCCAATAATGTTAATAAAACATTAGGATTGATTGCATGTTGCTAGAAATGGATATAAGAAATTTTTAGTGAAAATCCGTAAGTTTCGAAGGCAAAAACCTGCATGTGAACTCGGCGAGTTCAGGGGAAACTCGGCGAGTTCTCAAGAACATGTTGAATAAATCTTCAAAAATTCATAAGAGTTGGACCCGAAAATTTGATAGGACCGAAATGAAATTAAGAACCGAACTCGGAGGGTCCGAATTCGGATGGGTCAACCCGAACTCGGATGGGTCAACCCAATCCGGATGTGTCTGAAATGCGGATATAAGACCGAGATCCGGATAGGAACTCGGCGAGTTCCCTATGCCAACTCGGCGAGTTCTTTCATTTTTGGGTAATTCGGATGAGTTTAAAAGGATCCGAATTTATGGTCAAATAAACATACTTTTGGGTTATTTTTGGTACCATATTATGGTATATAATGAAGGGTTATTTGAGAATGATAACACACTAAATGATGAGATTTAAATATAAGTTTCAGATGACGGTTCCGAATGTTGTAACATATTTATTTATACAAGTCGATGGTAATTCGTTAAAGAACATATAATGATGATATGTTTTATATATGGAAAAGAAACAGGTCCCTTGTGGTGTTGTTTAACCCACAGTGGGGTACTTTGTGGATCCGGTTGAAAGCCCGAAGAGAAATAAGATAAATTGAAGTTTAATAACGCACCCACTGTGAGTACCTTTGATTTTTTAACATGTCTGCATCTGCTTTATGTTTGCATTGCCTGCTGAGGCCTGTTGTTTCATGTTCGTTTGGCATTCTACTAACATGCGTTTATGTTGATGCACATTCATATTTGTTGCATGCCCGTTCATTTGTTGTGCATCCTTTCGATGGACTTGCGTGGTCGCATCTGTATTCTGATGATACTGTGCTATATGACCAAGAGTTTGACACCTCTGTGGTCAGGATAGACAGTAAGTCATTCCCGATGTAATGTCTGCCTCAGATGGTTGGTTTTTCTTATGCCGAGTGTCAGCTCGAAGGAGCTGCGGCTCAGGTTTGCGTATCATGGATACGTGTGGAGTATACGGTATGTGTTACCGCGGATACTCTGGGGGCATCATAAAGATTTGTAGAATGTGTAAAAATCATCTGGTATTCACTAAGCATTCGATTACCTTTTAGTTGTTGAATTTTTACAGGAAAAGGGAAGAGTACAGCTGGACCATCTAGCTAGGAAATCTATTGAAGTATTTGAAGATTTCTACCGTTTACTTTGGTATTTGGTTTATGAAAACTCTGTTGTAATGAATTTGTGATAATGTAATAATTTAAGTTGGTAGACTTAGACGTGTAACCTTTGTAGCACCGTAGGGTGTTAGACTCAGTTGTAAAACTTTTATTTATGTATTTTGCTTCCGCACTTTGATTAAGCTATCAGATCATTATGTTATCTGTTTGTTGGTGATTAATCCTGGGTGAATTGTAATTGGTGGTTAATGTGGCAAGGGTGTCACAATTGGAAACAGGGTATTTTACACCCCAGTACCTGCTGATGAACCTCCTCTAGCAACACCAATGAGAAGGTTGATTAGTTTAGTGGAAAGACCTTCTACCCAGGAGGTGAATCCAACCCCTGCTCTCGCTGGAAAATCCAAATCACGGTCTAAAAGGCAAAACGTGCCTTAAAGACTAGTGAAGCTAGGTGATGTGCCGCTAGCACACCTTAATTTTAATTAAGAAATGGAAATAAATAAACTAGAACTAGCGGACAAATAGGCAAGTATTACCTATCGTATACTAGTATAGCTTACGTAAGTCCGGGTATCAAACTCAGGGACAATCTGGTGGAATGATGATAATAAGTCGTCGGTTAATAATTAGCTATGTATTTAAAGTGGTTTAACTATGAATAATCTAAATTAATGACTAAAGATTTACCAAAACTACACACACAATCCTAAGGAATTAATTACTAAGATTTTTTTTTAAAAGGAAACATGTAATCAAATGGGATCACTCCCCCTAGACATCAGATAAACGATTTAACGCGCGAATCGGATAATATATTAGTTATGATTACAAAGCAACAAACACACAAATCTCTAAGATATGTTTGATACTAATTTATCATAACAACCAATATCATATCCACTCAAATTTCTTATACATGAATACAATATCGATTATTTAACATATGAACAATGATCATCTGGCTATATAGATCTCTCACTATAGCACAATAATCCCATAACTCACGACGTGAACACGAAAACCTCCTTTAAATGTTCAAAACTTGAGTTATGCAAATCCGAATGTTCACAACAAGTTTACGTCTTTTGAAAGATTATTTGGTTAAAAACCAAATACATAAAAATCATGCTATATCCTCATAAAAACATAAATCCCCTCTTATTATTATGAAAACACCGATTAAACCTACTCTTTCACCATCTCTAGTAGAAAGATTCAACCTCACCAAGAAGTTTGGTTTATCAAAAACAAATACCAACTATTTCGAACTCTCGTCATGGAAATAATAAAGCATTCATAGCAAGTTTAACAAGTCTAAACATAATAAAAAGATTTTCATTTAAAATACGCAAACTTCGATATATAATCCGATTACATACAAATATAAATCATCCAATGTCTAGGGTTTGCTACCCAAATGATTACATAGAAAAACTACTCCATGCTAATGGAGTAAAACACCATCATACAATAAGCAAGCATTTCAAACATTAAGATAAACTTAAGTATACGAAAAACTCCCCTAATAACATATGTTGATGAAGATGCAATCCTTTGAACCAAAACTCCAAGTAAGATACCTTCCTTGCCTTCCTTCTTGCTCAAGAAATCAGAGAATATGTATGTGAAAAATTTTGTAAAAGTTCGTCCTCTTCATAAATGAGCAGAATCTTCCTTTAATAGGCTGGAGATAACTCGTCGAGTACATGGAAAGAACTCGCCGAGTACATGTGTTGTCAGCTCCTGATTTGATCTCAAATATGGGAACTCGCCGAGTTTGGTAGAGGAACTCGCCGAGTTCATGCGTTGTCGCTTCCTGATTTGATCTGGCAATTATCAGGAATATTCAGAAATTATCAGGTTTTCAGGTGTACTCGCCGAGTACCACAACGAACTCGCCGAGTTCAATGTGCAAATTAGGTTTTGTGATTGGGAGAACTCGCCGAGTAATGGATGGGAACTCGTCGAGTTCTTTGGAGATCAGCTTTTCTGTTTTAGGTTGAACTCGCCGAGAATGTTAATGAACTCGCCGAGTTTGCTTGTTTCAGCATCTTTGGCTCCAATTTATTCAACCAACACCTGAAAAGAACACATAAACCTATACGATCGAGTTCGGGACGAAAATCAACCAAAAAGCTATGTAAAACACGAGATATCGTCATATAAAACATGTACAAATTGGACGATATCAAACATTCCCACACTTAACCTTTGCTTGTCCTCAAGCAACTCTTACACAAGCATATATATAGACTTGAAATTGAGAACGCATAATAACTCGACAACTTTTCACAAAGAAAGAAAATCCTAAGGCATTTCCGACTTAACCGAACACATAGCTAGGAAAACAAAAATAACTTCAAGAACCAATTAAAACATAAAGTAGGGATAGAAGCTAAACATGCTAAACTTTTTGAGAACAAAATAAACATGGCAGAAACTCACTAAATGAACACTCAACCCTCGTGTTTAGGTTGACAAAGTCTCTCAATTGTAACACATTGAAATATGCATGAACATAAGCTTGCTAGAACCTCAAATCTACACACTCGATCAAGAACTAGGCGAAAAAATCAAGAGGGCTTGAAAAAGGGGGGGAAGGAAAAGAGGGAAAAAGACTGAAAGAAAAGAAAGAGAGCGGCTAGAAACACGATAACCGGCTCGACTGGAAAACTTTTCTTTTCCAACGAAAGTCGAACAAAACATTAGATACTTTTATCTTGACAATAATTTAGCAAATGTCTCTATGAGACTTTCTTATTTGCTACACTTTCTTTAGATTTTTTTTTTTTTTTGACGTGGACTTTGCCCACAATAACCTAACAATGGCCACCTCAACAATAAAGGCATACGCTCTTTTCTTGATTTAACGGCAATTGGGCTAGGAAAGAAAAAACGGGAAAATTGGAAAGGGAAATGGAATCCAAAAGAAAGGCTTCCTAAATGCCTCTATCAAACAACCGCCTAAAACTTGATCATTGTGTTTCCGAGATGCATCGCAAAAGCAAGTTCTAACATGCATACAACAACCGACAATATCACACATAAAACCAAACGAATTGTGAGCACCTAGATCATATATACTTAAAGCTCAATAAGGCACAAACGCTCACGAATGAAAGTTCTTGGTTGGGTTAAAATGTGCAAGCCATGCTAATTTTGAAAACAAACCTTTTATCAATGAGTTTCTTTTATCCCTAAACATGCTTAAAAATAACTCAAAAAAATTTTTTGCCTAAAAATATGAACAAATAAGAAAGAAATGCCACAACATTTAAATTCTAACAAAAGAAGCGATGTGTGGTAAACTATAAATATGCTTGACATAAGAATCACTCGAGAACCATCAATGGTTCGATTATTCCCACACTTGACAAGAATACATTGCCCTCAATGTAATAAACAAGTAAAAGAGCAAGTCAAGCAATGATAAAAGCAAGTGGGTCGAGAAATCTCCCTGAATGGCAAGAAGGGAGAACTCGAGAAGTGATGAACCGGACGGCGCACCAACTTGGACAAAATCTGTGCAAGAAAGAAATAGAATGCAAGACAAGCATAAACAAAAATATAAAACAAGCATAAGAGAATAAATTACAAACCTAAGCATTAGCAACAATAGACGAAATAAAAATACTGGCAAGTAAATTAAATAACAAAGCACAGAAAAATAAAAATTGTTCAAGGGCATCACGCCCGTACAGTACATATAATCAAATAAATAAAGGGGGAATCAAATACAAGTCCGTCAATAAAAAGCAACAAAACTGGGAGTCAATCATCTTCGGGCGGCGGCGGGGGATACTGGCGAGCGTCCCATGGCATGTAAGGAAAATACTGATATGGGGACGGGGCCGGAGGCTGCTGAAGCTGGTACTCGGGAGGCTGGACACTAAAGAGACTGTCTACAGACGTCTGAATATGTTGCAGGTAACGTCCTGTCTCTTGGACCTGCTGATTATACACCGACCCGAAGTGGTCGGTGTTGCTGAGGTTCTGCCGGAGCAGATGGTTCTGCTCCTGCAGCAGGCCGTAATTTTCCTCAAGCCTATCCCGGTCTAAAGTCATATGGGCAAAGCAGTCATCCAGACGATCAAACCTAGCATCCCATGGGTAGGGGCCCGGGCCAAAATTAAACTAAGATGATTGGGATGATTCCGGCTGCTGTTGTGGCTCTTGCTGTTGCTGTTGCTGTTGCTGTTGCTGGAACTGCTGCTGTTGCTGTCGCTGGGGAGGAACATAGTTCGGGGGAAGGACCGGGCACATCAGTATCAGTTCTTCGCGTCCCATAGGCATCTGCGAGACCTTGGCTCGCCGGAAGTATAATTCATCCGTGTCTCCCGCCGGATCGCTCTCTCTGAGCCCTCGGAGCACCGAGGGGGTTTGCAAATTAAACGATTCAGCCAGGCGGGTAATAAACCGCCCGCCGCATACGGCGCTGGCTCCAGTGCGACCCGTGGCGACGTGTAAAAAATACACCGCCAACTGGTAAGGGAGGGACACGAATTCTTCCGGATGAAGAAGGGAGTAAAGTAACCAAAGGTCAGGCTTTGTAATTTTTTCCTGACCCTCCTTCCTAATGAAGCCGTCTACAGTGATGAATCGATGAAGAAGCCGATGGAAGGGATCGCGAAGCTTGGACTCGTAGGCCCGTGATACATTGTAGTTACCCAAGGCGATATCGCCCCAGAAACCGGCATAATCAAAAATCGCCGGTGCCTTCCTAATCCCCACAAACAGGTAATCATCAAAATCCGGATTTCGGACATCTGAATCCGAGTAAAGATCCAAACGCCGACACAGCTCTAGCACAGACATAGCTCGGCTCGCTCCCCCAAGCCTAAAACGGATGGTGTCCCGGGCCTTCATATTTGTGATGGCCTCGCTAAAAGAGTATGTCGAGAAAAACTCTAAGCATAACTCGGCATACGCGGGCTCTCTTATATTGACAAGATTAAACCAGGCCCGGGACGTGAATGCTCCATTCACAACAGAAAACGTGGCCTCCAATCGCTCCGGGAGGTTAGGACGGGGCGGATCGCATTGAACCCAACCCAGGAAGTCCCAATTCAGGTACCTCCCTGAGTCGAGTTCTCGACTCGCCAGGCTAAGAAGCAGCTCCCGATATTCCCGCCTTTGAGCATTCGGGACTCCAGAAAAAGTCAAATACGGATGATTGGGGTTATAAATCATCCGCACTTGTAGTTCCTCGTTACCGGAGTCCGAATCCGGGGAGGGTGCCCGTTGGCGAGAGGTACTGGCTCTACCACGTTTTGGTGCGCCCGACATATCTGTATCATAATGGAGGAGCGAGGGCGAGCATTTGAGCAACACTTTAGCATTAAAATTATGAAGGGCTAAAGAAAACCACAGCATTTAGTACAATCATTCCCACACTTATTTTTGGGACTACATCCCGACATCTTTCAAAATAACCGAGATAATTACAACCACAAGACTCAATCAACATATCATGCGTGAAAAGCAAGAAGACATATGTCTTTCCAATTGGCAATCCCAAAGTGATCTCTCATGCAAAAATTAACTAAAAATAAGAAAGACTATCAACAAAAATAAAAGAAACACAAAGCACAGAAAGCTAAACAAAAATAAACTAATCACTAAAACATGACAATAGGCATGCATGCACTAGACGACAAAAGACACAACCTATAAATAGCTACACGACAAAATATACTTGCATGCAATAACACGTACAGATACAGAACTCAATAATGTGAACTTGAAAACATGAAATTTTGAAAAACAGAAATGATCTACAAGAACAAAAATAAAAAGATACATAAAACTTTGCAAGTTGACAATAATTACCAAAATATCAACTAACAATTAACGAACAAAAATAAAAATCTTGCCTAAACATACATACTTTAAAGTTACTAAACACAAAAATTATAAGAAACTTCTAAAAACAATACAATTAAACTAAACTACTACACAACTATAAAATAAGCATAAAAGTTTAATTACCTAACACAACGAAAAATGCTAGATCTACCATAAAATTCCTCAAATCTACACATATAAATTAACCTAAGAAAATAAAAATGCACCAACTAGCAAGAAAATTATAAACTAAACACAACACAACACAAGAATGTAGAATATTAACATGAATATTCAACAAAAATACACTAAAAAGAAAGAAAATAAAACAAAATAAAAATTAGCATGAGAAATTCTTGCAATTTCGTTACAAGGAACAAGGAATGTACTGAGAAATAGATATGAGATGGAGGAGTAGAAGTTGTAGAAAATCCGGCGAAATTCCGGCGAGGCGGTGGCGGCGAACGGCGGCGGATGACGGTAGAGATGAGTCAAAAACACCCGAAAATGATTCCCACACTTGTATTTGACAAACGGGAAACAAACTTACGAAGATTTGGGGAGAAACTAGCCAAAAACAGAGAAGAATGGTGGTGGTGGGAGGGCTGTCGGCGCAGAGAAGAGAAGAGAGAATGAGAGGGTTTTCAAAAAGTGGTAAGAAAAAATATAACTGAAACTAGGGTTAAAGCCGGCCGAGAACTCGGCGAGTAGGCCGAGGGAACTCGGCGAGTTCATGTCAGGGTGTCAGACGCGCATCGAGATGCTCTATTTGACCAGAAATTAAATTAATAATTAAATTAATTTTTTTTTTGATGTGCATCGAAACAGAATCTGCACAAACCCTATACTCGGCGAGTACTAGGTGAACTCGGGGAGTATGTGATATGAACTCGGCGAGTTCTACCAAATGCAGAATGCAAAATCAGTGGGGGAACTCGGCGAGTATGTGATGAACTCGGCGAGTTCATCCCAGAACTGCACTATTTAACCCAGAAAATTAAAACAAGATGAACCAAACCAACAACCCCGACTTTTTCGATTTTTAAAACACGGAAAAGCAGAAATGAAACCCCAATGAACGATAATCAAATGACATGCTTATTTAACTTCGAGTCTTAAGCTTGACCCGGCCTCCGCTTTAATTTTCGATACGCAACAATGTGAGGGCTTCGACATCCTCACCAATAGCTTCCGAGTTTTCAAAGTATTTTTTCAACCGTTGGCCATTCACTTTGAATGTTTCATTGCCGTTTGGATCAAGCAATTCGAATGTGCCATACGGAAATACTTTATGGACGGTGTAAGGGCCGGACCACCGAGATCTCAACTTTCCAGGAAAAAGTTTCAATCTAGAATTGAAAAGCAAAACTCGGTCCCCCTCACGGATGTCAGAACGATTCTTGAGATGAGCATCATGGAAATTCTTGGTCTTTTCCTTATAAATGCTTGACTTTTCATAAGCTTGGAGTCGTAATTCATCCAATTCAAGCAATTGAGCCTTTCGTAGCTCACCGGATAAGGAAAGATCAAGATTGCATTCTTTTAAGGCCCAAAACGCCTTATGCTCAATCTCGACGGGAAGATGACAAGATTTCCCGTATACCAAACCAAATGGAGTGGTGCCGATCGGAGTTTTAAAAGCTGTTCTAAACGCCCAAAGCGCGTCATCCAACTTATCGGACCACTCCTTACGGTTATTTCCAACCGTCTTCTCTAGGATTCTTTTCAATCCACGGTTCGTGACCTCGACTTGCCCACTTGATTGTGGGTGATATGAAGTGCCGGTGCAATGTTTCACACCATATCGAGCTAAGGCCTTTTCCAATTGTGAGTTACAAAAGTGTGTTCCACGATCACTAATTAAGGTCTTAGGAGCACCAAACCAGGAGAAGAGCTTTTTCAAGAATTTGAGTACAACTCGGGCATCGTTTGAGGGCAAAGCTTGAGCCTCGGCCCATTTGAAAACATAGTCAATGGCCACGAGAATGTACTTATTTCCACAAGAAGGGGGGAACGGCCCAATGAAATCGATCCCCCAAACATCAAAGACCTCACAAATTTGAATCGGATTTTGGGGCATTTCATCTCGTTTGGAGATGTTTCCGGATCTTTGACATTGGTCACAAGTTTGGACCATGGAGTATGAATCTTTATAAATGGTCGGCTAATAGAAACCCGAATCGAACACCTTTTTGGCGGTGTTACTTGGTCCCAAATGACCACCGGTCGGTCCAATGTGACAGTGATGGAGTATTTCTTGGCACTCTTTGCCAAACACACAACGGCGAATCACTTGACCCGCGCCAACTCGAAAAAGAAAAGGGTCCTCCCAAAAATAATATTTGCAGTCGGAGAGAAACTTTCGCTTTTGTTGGAACGACATGCCTTTGACCATTATACCACAAGCTAGATGATTGGCAATGTCGGCGAACCAAGGAGCCTCGGAATCAACAACGAGCTTCATCAGGGATTCATCCGGAAATTTGTCATTGATGGATGAATCATGAAGCCCTTCAAGATTTGGATTTCAAGACGGGAGAGGTGATCGGCCGCGAGATTCTCGGTTCCTTTCTTATCCTTAATTTCGATGTCGAATTCTTGTAGAAGAAGAATCCAACGGATAAGACGAGGTTTGGCATCTTGTTTAGAAAACAAGAACCGAAGAGCCGAATGATCGGTGTAAACAACAGTTTTGGACAAAACGAGATAAGACCGGAATTTATCGAACGCAAAGACAACGGCGAGAAGCTCCTTCTCGGTAGTAGTATAATTCTCTTGGGCATCCGTTAGTGTCTTACTTGCGTAATAAATCGGTTGGAAGTGATTATTGACTCGTTGGCCCAAAACGGCCCCTACGGCGAAATCACTAGCATCACACATAAGCTCGAAAGGTTGTGACCAATCGGGAGCTATCATGATAGGAGCGTGTGTGAGCTTATCCTTGAGGAGTTCGAAAGATTCTTGGCATTCTTTGGAAAAGACAAACGGGGTGTCTTTTTCGAGAAGTTGGGTCATCGGGCGTGTGATTTTTGAAAAATCCTTAATAAACCGACGGTAAAAGCCCGCATGACCGAGAAAACTTCTAATGCCTTTCACATTTGTGGGGGGAGGAAGCTTCGAGATAGTGTCAATTTTGGCTCTATCTACCTCAATTCCCACACTTGAGATCTTGTGTCCCAAGACAATACCCTCTTGTACCATGAAATGGCACTTCTCCCAATTCAAAACGAGGTTTGTTTCCTCACAACGAGCAAGCATGCGATCAAGATTTCCTAGGCATGAATCGAATGAGTCTCCATAGACCGAAAAATCGTCCATGAAAACTTCCATAAAGCTCTCAATCATATCATGAAAAATTGCCATCATACACCTTTGGAAAGTGGTGGGTGCGTTGCACAACCCGAAAGGCATCCAGCGATAAGCATAGGTTCCATATGGGCAAGTGAAAGTTGTTTTCTCTTGGTCATCGGGATTGATGGGAATTTGAAACTATCTCGAAAACCCATCGAGAAAACAATAGAATTGATTTCTGGCCAATCGTTCTAACATTTGATCCATGAACAGCAAAGGAAAGTGATCCTTACGGGTGGCATCGTTGAGTTTGCGATAATCGATGCATACTCGCCATCCCGTTACCGTTCTCGTTGGTATGATCTCATTGTTTTCATTATGAACGATAGTCATGCCACCTTTTTTGGGCACAACTTGTACCGGACTTACCCACGGCTATCCGAGATCGGATATATCAACCCGGAATCAAGAAGCTTAATTACCTCTTTCTTAACCACCTCCATCATGTTTGGGTTCAAACGACGTTGTCTTTGGACAACGGGTTTGTAGTCCTCCTCCATCAAAATTTTATGAGTGCAAAATGAAGGACTAATACCCTTGATGTCGGTAATTTTCCATGCAATTGCCCCTTTGTGGGCTCGAAGAATGTCGAGGAGTCTAATTTTTTGGTCGCCCGAAAGACTCAATGAAATTATAACCGGTAACTTAGACTCCTCAAGTAGGAATGCATACTCGAGATGGCTTGGGAGCTCTTTGAGCTCAAGAACTGGTGGGTCTTCAAGAGATGACTTAACCCGACAAGAATTATGATCATGAGAGACGGAATCAACATCCAAAGGAAACAGGGGTGGATCAACGGTCGACAATGGTGTCGACTTTTCCAAAAAATTTTCAAAATCAACAATCTTTTTCCCTTCATCTATTGAGTAGATGTCCTTGGAGTTGTATGACAAAAGAGATGAAAAATCAAAATCAAAAGCTTCTTCAAATGCGTGCACGTGGTAACAAGTGTCATGCATAAATGATGCATGTTGCATGGCCTTATCAATCGAAAATGTGACCGACTCATTACCAACCTTCAATGTAAGCTTTTTTTCAAACACATCAATGATAGCTCGTGAAGTGGCCAAAAATGGCCTCCCTAAGATAAGGGGTACACGACTATCTTCTTCCATATCTAGGATCACAAAATCCGCAGGGAACACAAATTTATCAACTTTAACAAGCACATTTTCAACTACTCCCCTTGGATACTTACTGACCGATCGGCCAATTGAACGCTCATTTTGGTCGGTTGTGGATCTCCTAAACGGAATTTTTCATATAAAAAAGTGGGCATCAAATTTATGCTTGCCCCGAGATCCGCAAGTGCATTCGTGATAACTAAACTACCAATGTGGCAAGGAATAGTAAAACTCCCTGGGTCCGTTAGCTTTTGAGGTAGTTTGTTTTGAAGCACCGCCGAGCACTCCTCGTTCATTACCACAGTCGAGATTCCTTCGAGCTTCCTCTTGTTGGTGATGATATCCTTGAGAAACCTAGCATAAGTAGGCATTTGTGAGATAACATCAATAAAAGGTAAATTAATATGCAATTGCTTAAATAGCTCAAGGAATTTGTGAAATTGGGCCTCGTCCTTTTCCCTTTTTAACCGACTCGGGAAAGGTGCCTTCGGCTTGGCAATCGGGATCTCTTTTGCGATAGGAGGTTGGACTTGCACGGTACTTGGTGGGCTTGAAGATTGTGCCTCGTCCTTTGGTGCCTCCTCTTCCGGTTCAACCTGCACATCATCAACAACAAGATCATTTGAAACCGAATTAGAAATAGGTTCAAGAATTTTACCACTCCTCAAACTGATTGCTTTGACATGCTCTTTCGGATTGACTTCCGTGTTGGAAGGAAATGTTCCCTTTTCCCTTTCCTTATCAAGAAGTAATTGAGTGAGTTGCCCCATTTGCTTTTCGAGGTTTTGGATGGAAGCTTGTTGTCCCCTCACTATATCTTCAAGGGTGGGCTTGGTCTCAGTTGACGGAGCGGTAGTATTTGTAGCTTGGTATGGTTGTTGCGATGTATTGGTTGGTTGATTTGGTTGTCGGGATTGGTATTGGGCGGTGTTTGGATGACGAGGTTGGTATGAATTGTTTCTTTGGTTGGGGTTGGAAGAACTAGCACCCTCAAATCCCGGAGGTACCGCCGGAGCTTGGTCGTTTGGTTGACGCCATCGGAAATTTGGATGATTCCGATTGTCAACATTGGGATTATAGTATTGTTGAGGTGGTGGTTGAAACGCTAGCTTTCCCTTTTGGTTGTCAAATCTATCACCATACGAATACAAAACATCTTCTTCCAATGTTTCTTCCGCATCGTCACTCCCACAATCCCTTGCCGTGTGTGGTCCTCCACAAAGTTGACGCACTTCATGAATAGATTTGATGGTGGATTGTCTACTAAGAAGTGTCAACCTCTTGGTGCACTCATTTGCGGTATGAGGACCGTCACACAATTGACACACATTACTTGCTAATCTTGGGTTTTAAAGTTGGACTATTTGTTTACCCATCTTAGCAACCTCCTCTTTAAGGGAACTCACCTCATCTCCATGCTTTAAAGCACCGCGTACAACTCTATGCCTTGAAGAATGACACTCATGAGTGTTAGTGGCCGCGGTCTCTATCGCTTTGTAAGCATCGTTTGGCTTCTTATCCATTACACATCCACCGGCATTCAAGTCTAAAATTTGCCTCGTTGAAATCAAAAGCCCGGTGTAGAATGTGTAAACTTGATTGTACGTGTCCAACCCGTGATGTGGACACTTCCCTAAAAGTCCCTTGTACCTTTCCCACGCTTCATACAATGACTCCTCGCTTTCCTGCAAAAAATTACTAATATCATTCTTTAAACGAGCAGTTTTAGAGGGAGGGAAATACCGCATTAGGAATCTGTCAACAAGTTCCTCCCATGTTGTGATTGATTGTGGCGCAAGTGATTCAAACCACGTTTGTGCGGCTCCCCTCAACGTATATGGGAATAATCGAAGGTACAAAGATTCTTCGGGCATCTCTCGAATCTTGATCATATCGCAAACGTCCAAGAACCGTGTAAGATGCGCATTCGGATCATCGGAGTCAAGACCATAAAAAGGGCACATTTGATTTAAGTATTGGAGATAATTTGTTTTGATCTCGTAATGTGCCGCTTGAACGGGACGGCGTATTATTGCCGACCCCGACCCGATGTTGGTCGCCTTGGAACGTTCCCTCATGGTTCGATTGTCTTCCTCCGCCATCTTGGCTTCGACTTTGGGCTCGGTTCTTTGTCCCGAAGCCTCAAGATTTTCTATTATAATTGGAGACGCGGATGGTGGTGTTGATGGTGTTTCTTGCTCAACCGAGGGTTCTCCTTCCTTTTGCTTATTTTTCCTTCGAATCAATCTCTCCGGATCCGTCAATGGCTCGGTTAGATCCGAGTGGAGATTCCGGTTCATAAACTTCTACAAGAGAAAGGGAAACCAAACGGGTAATCTAGAACAAGAATTGATAATGCAATAAAATAAAGACACTGAATTTAACTTTCGGGAATAAATCCCCGAAAGGATCGCTAATATAGAAACGTTCAACCGTTTTCAAAATCACCGTTATTGTCCCCGGCAACGGCGCCAAAAACTTGATGTGCCGCTAGCACACCATAATTTTAATTAAGAAATGGAAATAAATAAACTAGAACTAGCGGACAAAGAGGCAAGTATTACCTATCGTATACTAGTATAGCTTACGTAAGTCCGGGTATCGAACTCAGGGACAATCTGGTGGAATGATGATAATAAGTCGTCGGTTAATAATTAGCTATGTATTTAAATTGGTTTAACTATGAATAATCTAAATTAATGACTAAAGATTTACCAAAACTACACACACAATCCTAAGGAATTAATTACTAAGATTTTTTTTTTAAAAGGAAACATGTAATCAAATGGGATCACTCCCCCTAGACATCGGATAAACGATTTAACGCGCGAATCGGATAATATATTAGTTATGATTACAAAGCAACAAACACACAAATCTCTAAGTTATGTTTGATACTAATTTATCATAACAACCAATATCATATCCACTCAAATCTCTTATACATGAATACAATATCGATTATTTAACATATGAACAATGATCATCTAGCTATATAGATCTCTCACTATAGCACAATAATCCCATAACTCACGACGTGAACACGAAACCTCTTTTAAATGTTCAAAACTTGAGTTATGCAAATCCGAATGTTCACAACAAGTTTACGTCTTTTGAAAGATTATTTGGTTAAAAACCAAATACATAAGATTCATGTTATATCCTCATAAAAACATAAATCCCCTCTTATTATTATGAAAACACCGATTAAACCTACTCTTTCACCATCTCTAGTAGAAAGATTCAACCTCACCAAGAAGTTTGGTTTATCAAAAACAAATACCAACTATTTCGAACTCTCGTCATGGAAATAATAAAGCATTCATAGCAAGTTTAACAAGTCTAAACATAATAACAAGATTTTCATTCAAAATACGCAAACTTCGATATATAATCCGATTACATACAAATATAAATCATCCAATGTCTAGGGTTTGCTACCCAAATGATTACATAGCAAAACTACTCCATGCTAATGGAGTAAAACACCATCATACAATAAGCAAGCATTTCAAACATTAAGATAAACTTAAGTATACGAAAAACTCCCCTAATAACGTATGTTGATGAAGATGCAATCCTTTAAGACAAAACTCCAAGATAGATGCCTTCCTTGCCTTCCTTCTTCCTCAAGAAATCAGAGAAAATGTGTGTGAAAAATTTGGTAAAAGTTCGTCCCCATCATAAGTGAGCAGATTCTTCCTTTTATAGGCTGTAGAGAACTCGCCGAGTACATGGAAAGAACTCGCCGAGTACATGTGTTGTCAGCTCCTGATTTTATCTCAAATATGGGAACTCGCCGAGTTTGGTAGAGGAACTCCCCGAGTTCATGCGTTGTCGCTTCCTGATTTGATCTGGCAATTATCAGGCATATTCAGAAATTATCAGGTTTTCAGGTGTACTCGCCGAGTATCACAACGAACTCGCCGAGTTCAATGTGCAAATTCGGTTCTATGATTGGGAGAACTCGCCGAGTAATGGAGGGGAACTCGTCGAGTTCGTTGGAGATCAGCTTTTTCTGTTTTAGGTTGAACTCGCCGAGTTTGCTTGTTTCAGCATCTTTGGCTCCAATTTATTCAACCAACACCTGAAAAGACAACATAAACCTATAAGATCGAGTTCGGGACGAAAATCAACCAAAAAGCTATGTAAAACACGAAATATCGTCCGATAAAACATGTACAAATTGGACGATATCACTAGGCCTGTCACCAAGAAGGCTAAAACAGCAAAGTCTGCACCCTCAGTCTCCGTGGCTGAAGGGGAGTAGGCTGGTCACCCTAGTTCATCTGTTGAACCTGAAGCCTTTGTGGCTAGTGCCTTCGTTGTACCTGAGACTATGGAACATGTTCAACAACCTGTTCCTAGCCTCGTTTCCCCACCAGTCCAAACAGAACAGCCTATCACCTCTCCTCAACATCCCACTTCTCCATCCTCTCCCACCATGTACTCCACGTAAAGGAGAAAATCCTTAGCCAGAAAGAAAACCTCCACCACTCAAACAAGCCCCTCTGACCCCTCTCAACAGGAGGCAGTTGAAAAAGAGGCAACACCTGCTGCATCTCCTTCTCCTATTTTGAGAGAAGGAGCAGCCTTTGTGGAGAGTGCCTCACTCCACACTTTGAGTCTACCATGAGTAAGCCTGAGCCCTCTGGTTCCTCACAACAAGAACCAGTTGTACATATGGAGCAAACCATATCAACTATCCTAGCCTCTCAATAGGCTGAGAGTATTGAAAGACAGGAGCTCACTCCACTCCACATTGAGTCCACACAGTCCCCCACTCACATTTCTCCTTCACAACCTGAGTCTACACAAGGTGCCAAAGCTGCTGGTACAAGCCAACCAACAGATCAGCCTTCCACTTTTGCTCCTCATAATGCAGCTGTTTCAACCCCAATAGCTGCTGAAGGAACATCTCCCCAGGATGATGAACCTTAGGGTATGGAATAACCCTTTGGTGAGGCTGCTCCCCAAATGCAAATTTCATCATCAGTTTTCACCACTGAGGATGTTGAAATGCATATCTCCTCTCCCCATGAAGAGGTGCCTCCACACCAAGGCACTACCGAGGGAACCACCAATATTCTCAATGAAGAGACCACAATCCGAGTGGTTACTAATGTTAGTACATCTTGTGTGACGATAGCAGTCTAAGTTTTGATAGCATTTTGTGTAAGTCAAGTAACTTGGTATTGAATATTGACTAGTGTTTGATATATGTGATTATATGTGTTTGATATTGGTTGTTTGTGTGTTTGAACTTATGTAATGTATTACAAGAAGTTCAAACATAAAGTTTAAAGATAAATTCAAACAAAAGTTAAGAAACAAGTTCAAATATAAGTTTAATATGTGAAGTTCGAATTTAAAGGTAAATTCGAATTTGTGTCCCCCCTTTCATCAATTCTAGCTCACCAACAGACTCTGTGTCCAACCTAACAGCTGTTTCCAAACAACTGTCAGGTATTGCTGAAACCTGCTCAATCACATTACCCTCCACCCAGGCATCTCTAAATACCTAGTGGTATCCCTGTCAAACTCATTGGCAGCAGGATTTGTTGATATGCATGAGTCTATTGAATTAACTCTTGCACAGCTTTAAAGTCTGGTGTTCAATGACACTGACAGGACTGCTATTTCCCAGCTTTCCAGCTTTTTCCAATATTCATTCTTCTTCCCTTGAAACCTGTGTTACCCAGTTAGTAGAGGTAAAGGACAACTTGGCTTTCTTAGTGCATAGCCTAGTTGGCTCAAGACCTGTTACCAAACCTGCTGCAGTCAAGCCTGTTGGATCCGTTCCTTCAAGCAGAACTGATGTTGAAGGCTCTGTGTCATATCCTTCAAAGGGGGAGAAATCTACCTCGAAGACAAAGTCTAAGATGGAGAAATCAGCTTCAGTTGGCCAAGCAACAGGTGACTTACAAACTGGTGATGCTGCAGGTACTTCCACAGTCTCTGAAACAGCTGCTGAGCCTACTCAGGCTAGATCTCCAAGCCCTGCACCATCTAAGGGGGAGGAATTTATTTCCAGGGAAAGGCTAAGCAAAAAGAGACAATTAATCTTGGAAGAAACTAAAGAAGAAGAAAAAGAAGAAGAGGAAACTAAAACAACTCTGATCAGAGCAGCAAAAGGCAAAGGGAAGGCTACTGTGGACACTGATACTCAGAAGGCCCTTCAACATAAATATGACAAGGGTCAAGCCAAGGACATGTATCTTGCACTGGATACTTATTATCAGTGGAAACAAGAACAGGTTGAGATTTTCGAAAGAAAGGATAAGGAGGCAGCCTCTGCCAAAGCTGCTAAAGCCTTTGCAGCCAAGGAGGCAAGAAAAATCAAAATGCCCTCTTAGGTTGTACAAAGGAAGCTAATGGAAGCTACTAATGAGTCAGTGACTGGTAAAGAGGGTGAAAAAGAGCATGGTTCACAGGTCTTAGTGACCAAGACAAAGCCTGTATCCTCATCAGCAAAAGCCCAATTCTACTTTAACAATATTGAAAGAAAGAAGTCCTTTGATGTAGCAGACAGAAGACTTGCCAAAGAAACAATTGTCAAAGCTATTCCCATCTCAAGAAATGGTAAACAGTGGAGGCTTCAGATCGCAAGGCTCGATGCTGATGGTCTTGAATTGGAAGCTTATGAATCTACTGATGTTGCCAACCTGCGATACAAGAAGTTGATGGAGAAAGTAAAAGAATTGGGTCTAATCTCAGAAGAACTGATCAAGGGTACCTCACAAGTGGAACCGAAGATCAAGCCTAGGAGACAAAAGAAGGATACAGAGCTTGAGGAGCTGGTGATGATGATTGAACAAGGGATGTATGTTGTTGAGGTTATAGGAGTTGATCACAGCCTGCCTGAAGGGGTTGAACCTGAAGAAGGCAAATTTATTGAAGAGCCTGAAGTAGGAGTTTTCTTTGTAGATCCTGTATCTAAAAGAATGTGTTTCTTGAGAGCTTCAGATCTTCATAAGGCTGGTCTTAAGCAAGTTATTGCCTTCAGACTGTCAAATGCCTTTGAACAACATGCGAGATGGAGGGTTATCATTTGGGAACAGCTTAAGGTATTCTACAGAAAATGAGAACTCAAGAGTCCAGATTTCATGTTCCTCAGAAGTGAGATAGAAGACATTGATGCCACTGAAGAACGGGCTGAAAAGAAGGCTGAACAACAACAACAACAACAACTTCAAGGTCCATCTACTGGTGATGAGTAGATGAAGAATGGAAGTTGTCCATTAGTTGGACAGGCTTACCATTATTTTCTCCCAACTTCAACAGTCCAAATGTGTAGAATTTTCTTGTACGTAACTTGTACTTTATTACATGTGTTGTAATATATTTTAGTACATTAGTTGTACTTGTATAAACATATGTGTTAGGCACAAAAAGGCCTCAGTCAAACCTGTTCTACATCTGAGGGGGAGATTTTATAATCAAACCTGTTGATGCATTTGAAGGTTGAATTTAAGGCCTGTTATATGCCTTATTGAAACCTGAAAATGATTTGCAATATCAGTCTAAAGCTGTTCTATATGTTGCATGTGTTGCAACTAAGACAGTTTGTCCAAGCTGCTCTGTCTGCTGAACAGGGTGGACATAAACTGTCTACGCTGCTCTACACTGTTGAGCAGCTCGGGCATTTTTAAAGTGTTCTGTTCTTTGTGAACAGAACCTGTTCTTTGTGAACAGGCTAAACACTTTATGGAATTTGTTTCCAAGTCATAATGTATTGTTTTTTACTACAAGATCAGTTTACAAAGTCGAAGACAAAGTGGAAAACAGAACTGCTCAGCCTGCCCACGCTGTTCTGTAACATGAAGACAAAAGGATATTTGAAAAAGGGTGACAGACCTTTTTCTTATATCAAAATAGGCCTTTACAGGAAAGAAAGACGCAAAGTTGACATTCCTAAATTAGTTAAAGGCAATGCAACAGTTGACAAAGTAAAAAGACAAAAGTTCTGCACATGTGAAGACAAGTCTGCTTTTCAGAAAAGTGCAGAAAAGGTTATGTTGTCTTTTCAACAAGACTTTTCCTTTTCATTCTGTCCAATGAAGATGTTTCTCTGAGATTCTCTAAGTGAGTATAAAAGGAAGCTTCTAAGGTCAGAAAGATGTGGGAAGAAAGCTAAGTGCTTAAACCAAGAGTGAACGTGCAAGTGTGATCTTCATGCTTGCAAGTCTTCTGTAAACCAGCATCTGTGTGATTAAGCTGTTTTACCTAAGCTG
Organism: Centrapalus pauciflorus; assembly: GCA_020465985.1. Taxonomy (NCBI): domain Eukaryota; kingdom Viridiplantae; phylum Streptophyta; class Magnoliopsida; order Asterales; family Asteraceae; genus Centrapalus; species Centrapalus pauciflorus. The sequence goes on along the minus strand of JAANYP010000629.1, from coordinate 132,875 downwards.
TTCCTTAAGTCTTGTAAACACATTGAGTGCTTCTTAGTGAGTGTATTCATTGTATACTAGTTCGAGTCTGTCTTAGACTAGTAAGCATACTGTTGTATCTGTCATCTCAGCTTGAACTATTTCGCATTCAAGCTTGTTTGTAATTAACAAATTGTTGATAATACATACAAACATTGAGAAAAGAGTGTGTAGTTTTTAAATTGCTGTATTCACCCCCCCTCTACAGCTTATAACTATATACTTTGGGAACCTCTCGGGACCTACAACTGGTATCAGAGCAGTTTAGAGTGTATGTCATTCTAGATCTCTCATTCTCCCAAGTTTCCATGGACAACAGTGCTGCAATTTCTTCTTACTATGACAATGGCTCTATGGGCAAGCCTCCAAAATTTAATCATCAAAACTTCTCTGGTTGGAAGTGCAGAATGATGCTCTACTTAGAGAATCTGGATGTACAACTGCCAGAGATAGTGATGGAGGGTCCCTATCTGCCAACCTCTGTTACTACTATAACTCCAGCGGTTGAAGGAGCTGCCCCTGAAATCAGGACCTTTGAGAAAGCTAAAGCTCAATGGTCTGATGAAGACAAGAGATTGGTGGCTCTGGATGCAAAGGCCAGAAACAACCTGGTCATTTCTCTCCCTGATGATGTGTTCAAGCAGGTGGAGAAAATGAAGACAGCAAAGGAGATGTGGGATACTTTGTGTACCGTCTATGATGGACCCACAATCACACTGGACAACAGGATCAACAATCTTGTTAGACAGTATGAACTCTTCTTTGCTAAACCAAAGGAGACTCTCACTGAAACCTACACCAGGTTCACTGCTCTAGTGAATGATCTCAAAGCTGTTGGGATCACCAAGGACCGTCTTACCCTGGTGAACAAATTTCTGGACATTTTACCTGAAGAGTGGAACTACTTCTCAACAATCCTAAGGAACTCAGGTACTATCAGAAGTATGGATCTAGTCAATCTGTATGGATCCTTACTGAATGATGAACAGTCAAGGCAACAAAAGAGAAATGCCTTGGAAATGTCCAGAAGAGGTGCAGCCTTTGTGGCCAGTGTGAGACAGCCTGTAAATCAGGTGAGTGATGTGTTCATTCAACCTGATCAACAGGATGATGAAAAGGAGGAGGTGTCAGACGAAGAAGATGCTGCAGATCTTTCTGAACAAGATGATGAGCAAATGATAGCCATGCTTGTCAAAAGGTTCAACAAGAAAAGGTTTGGAAGAAATATGCTGCAAGGAGGTTCAAGTGCTGGCAAAAAGAAGGCATTTGACAAATCCAAAGCTGAGTGCTTCAAGTGTGGCAAAACTGGTCACATAGCTGCTGACTGTGTGTCAAAAGCTATTGGTCAGTCATCCAAACCCAATAAGACTAACAAGGATGATGGCTATAGGGTTAAGTACCTTATGGCCATGGCTAAGCTGAGGAAATTGGAAAACTCTGTGTCTTCCAATCGCCAAAAGGGACTCATGGCAGAGACATGTGACTGGGAGGAATCTGATTCATCATCTGATGAAGAAGATAATCAATGTCTGATGGCCAACACTGATGTCCCATCAACAAGCAGTTTCAAACAGGATATGGCTGAAGCTGAAGTCTTCAGCAGCTTAGAGAACTGGAATCCTACAATGATGTATAAGGTACAAAATTTTGTGGCTTAAAGTTCTGAAGAAAAAGTTAAAATGTTTGAATATATGCTTGTTGATCTCAAAGCTACTGTTGAGAAGCATGATGCTTTATTATCTGAAATCTCTAAGCTTAAAGCTGATCTTAAAACTAAATCCAGTAAACTGGACAGTTTCCATAAGTTGGAAACTGAGCTTGATGAATTAAAACACGTCAACTTCATTTTACTGGAAGAAAAGAGAGAAACAGATATAAAGCATGCCAAGCTTCAAAAGATAGTTGACTCTTGGTGCCAATCTGCACAAAAAGTCAGCCATTGTATAAGTCAACAGATTCCTGCACAAATCCAAGCCTATCTTGGAGGGGATCTTGACACAGCAGCTTCCATTGTTGAGATAAGCAATCTGAAAGAAGATTTATCCACTCTTGGTGAACTTCCAAATACATTCATTCAAAATGTGAATGGTAAACTAATCTCAACAAACAGGTTTGTCAGGACTCAAAATACTGACAGCTTGTGTGAACTCAGCTCAAAAGCTGATGTTGGAGTTTGTTCTCCAAAACAGCCTGCTAAGTGCTTTGCTAGCTCACACAAGCAAAAGAAAGGAAAACATGTTCAAACTGATGCTGTGGATGCTAAACCTGTTGACAAAACAGGTTCTGAGTCCAAAGCTGTTGGTAAAAAGCATGTTAATCCTTTTGATGCTAAACATTTTGAAAATAAGTTTTCAAAAAGTAAGCAGCATGTTTTCAACAAGGGTAAGTCTCAAGTTGAAAACAAAACTGCTGTGATTTCAAATAAGTTTTCAAATCATGGTGGTAAATTGGTTTTAAATGAAAATAAGTTTTTCAAAACCAAACACAGTGAGTATGCTGATAGGCAGCATAAATCACAATCCAGTAGGGGCAAAGGCAAAACCATTGCTCAAACTGAGACAAATGGGAATAAGTTTCCCAAACCTGTGGAAGCTCAAAAGCCAATCAAGCTTCCTGTCTTTGACATCTGTCCTCCCAAAAAGAGGAAAGAAGAGACAGTCAAAGCTGTGGCTATTGAACTCTCCATACAAGCTGTTGATTCAACAAAGAAGGCTAAACCTGCTGAAAGAATCAACAAAAACAGCTCAGAATGTGTTTCTGAAGGATCTTCTTCCAAAAATGCTAAAAAGAGAAAATGTTACAAATGTGGGAAGAAGACACATCTGGCCAAGGACTGTCCTGAATCTGAGGACATGAGGCCTGTTGACTCTGCTGTTTCCCTCACAGCTGTCACAAGCAGTGGTGGAAATGCCACAGTCATGGAGGATGGTATACAAGCTGATACCATTCAGATAGGGAATATTAGTGTGGACATTCCAAATCCATCAACAAATGTTGATGAAGTAGGAAAACTCATCTCTGTGATGAGTTCCCCTAAAAATGACTAATAATTCTCTTATCACTCTGCAGGAAAAACAACCTTCCCAGGTTTGGTACTTGGACAGTGGCTGCTCAGGGCACATGACAGGTTGTAAAGAATTGCTGAGTGAACTCAGGCCTGAAAAAGGGCCAAAAGTCACCTTCGGTGACAATGTGCAGGGATCCACTGAGGGATATGGAACTCTTAAAGCTGGTGCTGCAGTGTTCAAAAGGGTAGCCTATGTGGTTGGGCTAAAACATAACCTTGTTAGCATAAGCCAACTGTGTGATGCTGGCTACAAGGTTAGCTTTGATGAGCACCTGGGTTACATATTGGATTCCCAAGGCAAAGTTGTGCTGTGTGCTCAACGAAAGAAAGGTGTATATGTTGTGGATATGCATTCTGCTGACCCCACAACTGAAACCTGTTTTCTCACAAGAACAAATGCTGATCTAAACTGGTTATGGCACAGAAGACTGTCACATCTGAACTTCAAGAACATCAACAAACTCTGTAAGAAAGAGTTGGTGACAGGTTTGCCTTCTATGACTTTTGCCAAAGATAGATTATGCACAGCTTGTGAGAAAGGCAAGCAGAGAAAAACATCTTTTAAATCCAAACACAATTTCTCTATTTGATACTCCACTCTTCTTGATCCATATGGACTTGTTTGGACCTGTTAATGTCCCAAGTCTAGGAGGAAGAAGATACACTCTTGTAATGGTTGATGAGTTCTCCAGGTACACATGGGTGATCTTTCTGAAGAGCAAAGGAGAGGCTGCTAGAGAGATTATTGGATTTGTCAAAAAGATGGAAATGCTGAACTCTGCCCAAGTAAAGCAGCTTAGAAGTGATCATGGTACTGAATTCAGAAACAGTACTCTTGAAGACTTCTGTGAAGAGAAAGGTATCACTCAAAACTTTTCAGCAGTAAGAACTCCTCAACAAAATGGAGTTGCTGAAAGGAGAAACCGAACTCTCATTGAAGCTGCCAGAACCATGCTGTGTGCATCAGGTTTACCTTCATCATTTTGGGCTGAAGCTGTTAACACTGCCTGCTTCACCCAAAACAGATCCTTAGTGGTGAAAAGATTCAACAAAACTCCCTATGAGCTGCTCAAAGGGAGGAAGCCAAATGTCAGTTATTTCCATGTGTTTGGATGTCCCTGTTTCATTCTGAATCAAAGGGACCAGCTGTCAAAGTTTGAACCTAAAGCTGATGAAGGTGTGTTTGTTGGCTACTCTGCAATCTCCAAAGCCTACAGAGTATACAACAACAAAAGAAAGGTGATAGATGAATCTATCAATGTCACCTTTGAAGAGTCCAAGAATGCCTCCACCAAAGCTGTCCCTGAATCAGTTTCAGGAGAACTTAACTTTGATGATCTGATGCATTCAATCAATGAAGAGGACTCAAAAGCTTCCACTACACCCAGTGTGGAACCTGTTAATCATGATGGACATGATGATGATTATGTCAATACACCCTGTGTGAATAAATGTACTGACTTAAGCTCGAACTCCACAACAAAACGGTGTCGTTGAAAGAAGAAATCGGACACTAGTGGAATCAGCTAGGACGATGCTGGTATATTCAAGTTTACCGTTATTCTTATGGGCAGAAGCAGTTGCAACAGCTTGTTTCACACAAAATCATTCAATTATAAATAAAAGATTCGGAAAGACTCCTTATGAATTGATTAATAAACAAATATCTAATATTAAATTTTCCCATGTCTTTGGTTGCAGATGCTTTATTCTAAACGACAAAGATAATCTTGGAACGTTTAATCAAAAGGCAGATGAAGGAATATTCATCGGATATTCAAAGGAGTCGGTTGCTTTCCGTGTGTACAACAAGAGAACCAAGACAGTCAATGAGAGCGTGAACGTCAAATATGATGAAGGAGTGGTAAAGGCTTCTGAACTCACCAGTTCAGGACCCGAACCTAACACGCAGACTTCATGAAAGTCATCTAAACAGAATGCTGAAAATTCAGAATTACATAAGTTATTTGAGAATATTTATGAAGACTATTTTGAGAAGCTCAAAAATTATGTTCTAAATTTGGTGCCTGACAGGATTACTGAAGATCCCGTCGTAGTTTCTGATCTTTCTCATCAACTAGTTTCAGAAGAAACTGGAGAAGCCTCAACAACAAATGTGCAATTGTCAACTGAGATTGCACAACACATTGAACCTCCAAATTCTTCTGAGACCCCCTTATCTTCTCAACATTCAGAAGCTCCTAACTCAGATATCCCACCTACTACATCTAAAGTAACCCCCCAACCAACAAATCTAGATCGTAATCCCAATCAAGACAAAATAGAACCGTTTCCACATACTTTTAAGTGGACGAGAAATCACCCGATAGAATACATTATTGGTGATCCATCCGCTTCAGTCCAAACCAGAAGGGCCACCATAAATGAGTGTCTATATTCAAATTTTCTAAGGAAAATAGAGCCCAAGACTGTAAAAGAAGCACTTCTGGACGCTGATCGGATTGTGGCGATGCAAGAAGAACTGAACCAGTTCGAACGGTTAAAGGTCTGGAGACTTGTTGAGCGCCCCAAAGACAAATCCATTATAGGCACGAAGTGGATCTTTAAAAACAAAAAGGACGAACATGGAGTAATCATTCAAAATAAAGCTCGACTCGTTGCCAAAGGATACAGCAAACAAGAAGGGATTGACTACGATGAAACGTTTGCACCAGTTGCACGAATCGAAGGGATTAGAATGTTTTTAGCTTTTTCCGCTCATAAAAACTTTACAGTTTATCAAATGGATGTTAAAACTGCGTTTTTAAACGGGGAACTAACCGATGAAGTATATACATATCAGCCTGAAGGATTTACTGATCCTTCGAAACCTGATCATGTATATATTTTAGATAAGTCACTGTATGGCCTTAAACAAGCACCGCGTGCTTGGTATGATGCACTTTCAACATATCTGTTGAAATGTGGATTCAACAAAGGTGCAGTTGACACAACCCTGTTTATAAAACGTTAGGGGCTGGATATCATAGTTATACAAATATATGTAGATGACATAATATTTGGGTCTACAAATCCGGAATTTTGTAAGAAATTCGCATTTTTAATGTCCCAAAAATTCGAAATGAGCATGATGGGAGAATTAAATTTTTTCTTAGGATTACAAGTTAAACAACTAGCTGATGGTATTTTTATCAATCAGTCAAAATATATACAAGACATGTTAAAGAAATTTGACATGGTTAACAGTACTTCTATGAAAACTCCCATGGCTCCGGATTCAAAGTCAAAACTCGATGAGGACATTTCGGGGAAACCTGTAGATGTGACTCACTATCGAGGTATAATTGGGTCATTGATCTATTTAACAGCTAGTAGACCGGATATTATGTTTGCTCATGTGTGTGTGCAAGATATCAGGCGAATCCTAAAGAATCACATTTAACAGCTGCGAAAAGAATTTTATGATATCTCAAGGGAACTCTAAACCTTGGTTTGTGGTATCCTAGAGAATCTTCATTTAATCTAACTGCTTTTTCTGACGCTGATCACACAGGTGATAAGATGAACAGAAAAAGTACGTCTGGAGCAGTACAGTTTTTAGGTGACAAACCCGTATGCTGGTCATCCAAGAAACAACATTGTGTCTCATTGTCTACAGCTGAAGCAGAATACGTTGCTGTATCTTCTTGCTTTTCTCAGGTGTTGTGGATGAAAAGCCAACTGCGCGATTACGAGTTTACACCAAAGAAAATACCCATCTAGTGTGATTCTCAGAGCGCAATAGCTATTGCATCAAATCCCGTGCAACATTCAAAAACAAAACATATTGACATTCGGTACCATTTTATAAATGATCGTGTAGAAAATGGAAATATAGAATTATATTTTGTGCCTACTGAATATCAACTAGCTGATTTGTTTACCAATGCGTTAGATGAAAAAAGGTTTAATTTTTTGGTATACAAATTAGGTATGTTGAATCGTTAAGATTTAATAATTCAGTAGTTTCAATTTATAATTTTAAATTTACATTTTTTTATTGATTTTAATCTGATGTTAAATTCTTGAATCTTAAAAGGTCAATATTCTTTGGAATTTAACAAGATCTGGATTGTCATGTGCAGGGGGAGCAGAAAAAAAATTTATCTGATTTTGAGTAAATCTGATAAAATTTATCTTTTATTTTATAGGGGGAGCTCAGCTGAGAGTTACAATACATGTTTGAGGGGGAGCAAGATTCAAAAATTAAAGGGGGAGCATTTTTAAATTTTTTTTTGTTGTTTATGTCAATTTTCAATTTTTTTTGTTGTTTGTTGTTTGTTTTAAAATTTTCTTGTTTTGTTTTTATTTTATTTTGTGTGTTTTTTATTTTGTTACAATTTTTTGTTGAAAAGATATTAAGTGGGTTTTATTTTTTTGGAAGATGGGCCGGATAAAATTGAAAATAATGGGCCGGTTCACTCTTTCTATAAATTTGAACGTTCAAATTCAAATTCATTTTTCGGATACTTTCATATTCATCATCTTCTCTAGACCCTTACTTCACTCTTAAGAAACCAAAAAACCCACTTATCTTTTTGAAAGATTCAAGTAATTAGTTCATTATATTGCAAGTAAAATCGTCTGTTACTTTCAGTTTTACATTTCTTATTTCAATATGAACATTTATATGTGACTGTTTGAGGTTATGTTCGTATTTTTTGTGTATTTTTTTCTGGAGTGGCATTGGGCCTCGAAAATTTACCGAACCGGCTGTGCCGGTTCTAGAAATGTAGATCTCTTTTCATGCTTCGATTTGGCGTATGGTAGGCCTTCTAACGATGTTCCAGTCAAAAGTTATGGTCAATTTAAGCAGCAAAAGTCAAATACTCAAAACTCGAATGATATTGGATGAAACTCGAATGTATAAGAATCAAACTCGATTGATGAAGACTCAAACTCGAATAAAGAATCACCAAACTCGAATGAATAAGTATAAAACTCGAATGATTGAGTATGAAACTCGAATGAACAAGAATGAAACTCGAATGAAGAAGGTATTAAACTCGATCAATTAAGCTTGAAACTCGATCAATTAAACATGAAACTCGAATGATTAAGGCTTAAAACTCGAATCATAAGGCATGAAACTCGATGAATGTATTATCAAACTCGAAATAAGCATATACCAAACTCGAATGAAGCATTCCGCAAACTCGAATGAAGCATTCATCAAACTCGAATGCCTTCTTTATAAAACTCGAATGCCTTCTTAATAAAACTCGAATGCCTTCTTTATAAAACTCGAATAACACTATGAATATAGTTATGCCCGAGTTTTATCATTTTTCAACAAAAACAAGATCAGATTCGAATTTTTTCAACAAAAATCCATGATTTGACCTCAAATTGATTTCGAGGGTTCGTTTTAATAGCAGAAACAACTTTTGTGAAATCACTTTGGCTAATTCTCGATTAAAAACCAAAAATTGACCAAAAACCTCAAGAACACACACTTTTTCAAAAAATCTGAAATTTCTCAATTAAATTCTGTGTGTTTTGAGATAATATTTGATGTTTATGTCATCAGATTCGCCTTTAAATTTCACATCATCGATCCAAAATTCAGATTATTTCATCCACAGAATCAAAATCCTCAATTGATTTTCAGATTTTCAAAAAAAATGAATATAACAGTGTTCTAAAAAAACGATTTCAGATTCAAAATTCACTCAAATTCAGCCATATTAGGCTCTGATACCAATTGTGAATTCATATTTCATGCAATTCAAACATATACAACACAATTCATATGAACAATTATTAATCAAACACAATCTATTGAATGATTAAGAGAGAAAATATTACATTGATGTTCTTGGCTTTCTTGCAAAGCACTTCTCCTATTCTCTCTAAATCAGATCCATATGTGTGTGTGTAATCTTCGATTCTTAGCAGCATGCGTAGCATACATTTCTATTTATACACAATACACAAGTATTGTGTATTTACACATATAACCCCTAATCTATTGAGTATTTACAATTATATACAATATAATTGTTTCATCTCTATTATTTATTCCCAACAGTGTTCATAATTTTTGTTCATAAAAACGAAATTAATTGTGTGGGATGTTGCGGCTTATCAATGTGAACATGAATCTGCAATTTCATGGTTCAAATCAAACCACAAACACAGAAAATTGCTTTTTACTCTAAAAAACTTTTGTGTTCTTCATGAATCTTAATTTTGAAGTTTTAACAACTTTAACGTTGTTTTTACTCAAAGTTCAGTAAAATAAAGTTGTTTAAAATGTTTTTTCGTATGAGGAACAAGTTTTAAATCATTGAAAATATATGTGGAATTAATTTTTTAATCTACAGTGTATAGAGGACTTGAAAATAAATTCATTAGGATTTTCTCGATTAAAGGCTTCAATCGAGAAACTTCTTAGTATCAATTGAGTTGAATCAAATGATACTCGAGAAACTCCAAGACACATTCGAGTTGAGTGCTATGATACTCGAGATATACCAAGAGTCATTCGAGTTGAGTCTAAGGCTAATCGAGAAACACAAAGAGGCATTCGAGTTGATTAATGTGTATCATGCGAGTTGACTGAATGAATAACACTTGGAACATTTCAGGTCAACAATCTCGGTTAATACATTGCCCGAGAAAATTCTGATTCATTCGAGTTGGACTAACTGAACAATAGAGAACACTTAAGATTTAATCGAGAACCCTTATGTTCTATTCGAGTTTCATACATATGTAATTCGAGTTGATACTTAGACTAAGTCGAGTTGGTTCAAGAGTCCTTCGAGTTGTTTCATGTTATGTTCGAGTTTACTCCAAGTTTTATTCGAGAAAGTCTACCATTCATTCGAGTTGCTTTATAGACTTAGTCGAGTTGTCTCATGTATCATACGAGACTAATCAAGGGTCATTCGAGTTTGATGTAGTTTCATTCGAGTTTAATTGAAATTTTTTACTAAGTGTTGGATTTTTAATGTGTTAAGGAAAATGTGACAATTTTTCAAGAAATTGTTATAAATTTGTGTTTTTCTAACATTGGTCTCTGAACGATTGACTCTGGAATCCTGTCAATAATAGTTTATTATTGTCTGGAATCCCGATGCCTTAAACAGAAAATCACAAGTTTTTATAATTTCTTATAAAATGTTATATTTTTCTACAATTGAAGGATTTTCATTTGTTTACTTGTCTTGTCTAACATCATTCTTACTTGTTTACAGATTTCAAATGGCTTCTCCACATCATTCCCAGAATTCCAATTCATGTCATTCCCATTCATCATCCAATCATACACTCGTCTCTACACCTGTTCGTTCAACCTCTGTTGCTCGACCCTCACCTTCAACCATCATCCCCGATAACCAACTGGTCAAACCCAAACATTGCCTACCCTTCAAAGATAATAACCGTCGTTTGGAAACCTAGGTTAACAAAGTCAGTCACCCTATAATCGTAGATATTCTCAAAGGCCATCCTTTAGGTTATCAATCCCACAGGTCTACCTACAACAATTTTGGCATACAGTCAAATTTGTTCCTGCTGATATCAATCATCACTTTAAAGTAACCATAGACCAGTTTAAATCCAAAATCACTCTTGCCAGACTTCGTCAGAACCTATTTCTTCCAAGACGAATAGACACAGTTAACTTTCCTGAGTTGGCTGATTTTAAAGATTTTGTGTCAGATGAGGAGCTGGTTCATGATTTGATATGCCCGGGTTACTCAAAGCCACTACCAAAAAGCTCCAAATTTCATCGAAATGGATTAAATGGAGAATGGTACACCTTATTTGGGATTATCAACCGATGCATGACTTCTAAGCATACAGGAATAGACAGGTGCAACATTCACTGTCTACGGATCTTTGATGGAATTGCTTTCAATAAGCATTATGACTATGCTCAGTGCATTTGGGAAGACTTAAAAGAGATTGCCCTAGCCAAAACAACCAACAGAAAGGAAGTTTGTTCCGCTCCAAAGATTCATTCAAATCCTAATCCGAGGAATTCTATGAGCGGATGAGAATATACCAAAACGAGCAAACTCACAACAATGTCCTGACTATGTAGTGATGAGTTTACACGAGGTGCGAGATTCTCCTAATGCGAATATCATGCCGATTCCGGAATCGTTGTTGAAGTATGCAGATCAAGAGAGTGAGCATGTAAAGTTGTATAAGATAGATCATGCTCCAATAGAGACCCAAGAACCGGTTTCTCTTACCCATGGAGTGATAGGACGAGAGGAACCTCAGCACGGGGCTGAAGTTCAGGGTAGCCTACAAGTGAGTGAGGAAGCTGAAGTTATAAGGGGTGGTGAGGAAGAGGCTCAGAAATCTAATTCTGAGAGAACTTTATCGGATATTCAAGAAGGAGAAGATGAAGGTGATGATGATGATGATGATGATGGTGGTGATCATCATGAGGGCGGGATTGTTATGATGGATATAGTGAGTATTGCACAGGAAAGTGTGAGAGATGCCTTAAGCCTAGAAAGCCGAGGTTTAACCACACCTGCTGTTAGCTCTCCGATGGGAGTTAGCATTGAAGAATTCAGTATCCCACTGACAATTACACACCCAACCATCCACTCAGTCTCCTCTCAACAGGAGATTGTTTCATTTGAGCACCGGGATGAACCACATTTTTTATCCGACAGTCATTTGGACTTGATGGATAATGAAATCAGTACACATCTGCCCGAGTGTACGACATCTATTCATTCACAGAGTATAGATCCTATACAGCTTAGGACACTTGAGTCGACTTCATCAGTTGAAGTAAGTGTGGCTGAACTTCGTGTTCCCACCGGAACATCCTCAGCTACGGAAGCATTTGTTGCCCCGTCGCTTGAAGAGGGTGGAAGTCAAGTCAGAGCGACCACATTGCCATCTCTGAGTACTGGCCACACAAACGTGCTTTTCACAAGTTCAACTGTTGTGACAACTGGAAGTCTAAGTGACCTAGTGGTGACTCTATCCCCATTTGTTACTGAATCCTCATTGAATCAAGCTTTGAATGCCGCTGTTGCCAGAGTGAATACACATGTATCTGCTATGTTATCTGAAGTGATGGCACAGATGTCAAACATTCATAAATTCCTGAAAGGTAAATCAGTGGCCGAAGAATCAATCAACCAGACTGAATCAAATCAAGCACTGGATGATAAGTCTGGAGAGTACAGTCATTACAGCTTTGGGAAATTTGTCTGAGCGGGTAGCAGCCGTTGAAGAAACGTGTAAGGCACAAGCTTCCTCATCTAAAAGAAAGCATGACGAGCATGATGAGGACTCCGATGATGCTCCTCATGAGGGGGAGAAGGGGAAAAAGCTTGCTGAGCCTACACCCGGGGTTTTAATGATAACATACCCTGAGAAGGAAGGAGAAATAAAAGAGAAAGAAGCAGGGAGCACAAAAGAATCGGCTGGTGGACAAAGTGAGCTGGGATTGATTCTTTATGAGGATGTTCCAGTTCCTTTGAACTTTCAGTCTGATGTTTACAACTTTGAAGAGTAAAATGATTCTGAAGATGATGTTCAAGTTAAGGAACATGAGTTAAGGATTCAAGGTGTAGAAGAACAGAGAGAGGATTATATTGAAGTTTCTGAGGATGATGATGTAATCACATTGACTGATGTTGATTTCCGAGGAGAAAGGATTGAAGAAGAAGAAGAGTTAGTCAAGGAGATATTGAAAGAGACCATATCGACACCGACGGTTGAAAAGCCTGAGGTTGTAATTCAAGTTAAGGAAGAAGCTGAAGAGTTTCCTGTTGAAAATGTTGTTAGTTAGGAAAGAGTTGACTTAAATGAGATTGAGGTGATGGAAAGATTTTTTAATGAATATGTGCTTGCAGATGAGTCTCAAAAGCAACATAGGCACAGATTTGAAGCACAACAAGTAGTTCAAAGAGAAATTCAAGACATGCTTACGTTGCTAAATAAAGATGAGATTTGCAAGAAGAAAGTAAAGAAATTTGAGCTTCCAGCTAAAAGATCAGCAGAGTTTATAAGGAAAAGGAACAAAATGTCGTATATTGAAGACATTCTGGAGAAACGAATATTTTGCAAGAAACAAGCACCGTGTTCTTTTCTTAAGGGTTGATTAGGGTTTTGGAGCCAAACATGCCAAATCAAGTCAACTATGCTAGTTTTCTGAGGAACAAGACACAAGAAGTTGATAAAGTGAAGATTCACAGAATAGTTGATCTTGTTAAAATTGAAAAAGACAGATTCGTTAAGATTTTCTATCCAACATTCACTGTTACTAGAGCTGATGGAAATACCTATACGTTCACTGAAGCTGATATGTTCAATATGCACTTTGTCGACATTGAAGATTTATTTGATGAATTGTGCAGAAATAAGAGAAATGAACACTGCAGATTTGCCTGGAAGACAATTTTTCACTTCATGCATACCAAATTCATATTGATGTCAGTGCAAGATCTGCAGATAGGTGTTGAACGAGGAATGAGGAAGATAAACATGACAGCTCCACATAGAATTATCAAATTTGCTGGAGAATTGAAAGAATATCAAGTTATCATGGTAAAGCATCCAGCTGTTATTTACAAAGACAGAAACAAGAAGCTAAGGGCTATGAGGAGTGTCGAACTCAACAAATTTTCAGATGGTACACTAAACAAAGTGTTGAGTGGTTTAAAGGGAAAGCTTGCATCTGATAAGAGGAGAAAGACAAAGAGAGGAGCCTTATCTGTGAATGACTGAAGACTTATGGTAGAATTCATTTCAAAGATTGAATGGAGGCTCTCTGATCGGAAAAACATAAGAAGGTTTGAACAAAAGCTTGGATTGGCAATTTAAAGACTTTGCACATTCCATCAAAGGGGGAGATTGTTAGAATACATTGTAATTGATGGAAGTCAAAGTGTAGGGTTTGTTTTGTATATAGTTGATTGTTGTGAAAAATGTATAAATAGTAGATTTGACTTTCAAAAGATGAGATTTTTCTATTTTTAGCAAAAACGGTTACTGGCTTATCTCAGAAGATCATATCATTGTAATCGACATTTTGGGAATACAATCATTTGGTTAGTTTTGATTACTGTTGTTGTTCTTGTTCTTGAACTGTTAATTGAATGATATAGAAACTGTAAATTCACAAATACACACAGTTTTGTGAAAAGTGATGTCATTATGAGAGTGGATCTCAAATTCCCCCTGCAAATAAGCACACAAAGTTAGTCAACTCATGGAAAAGAAAACAGGAGCAAAAAATTATAAAAATAAAACCCTCTCTTTGTCAATTCAGCTTCAGAGTTGAATTCAGGGCTGGAATTTCAGAAAGATTTGTCTTTCAGACTCGGGTTCTAATCTGAAGTGATTAGAAGCCGTTGTTGCGGACGTTCGGGTTCCAGTCTGATATAAATGAAAGCCTTTAGCTCGGGTTCTGTACTAAGAAGTACAAAAACCATTTCATTAAGACTCGGGTCCTGAACTGAAATGAGCACGAGCCATATGAGTGAAAAATGGGTTCTGCACTGATGTGTAAAGAAAACATTTTCGTTGAAGACCGAGTTCTAGTCTGATTTGACCATAAGCCATTTTCCAAAGAGGACCCGGTTATACTCTCAATTAACTAGAAACCTTTTATCTGCAAAAAATCAAGATGTCTTTGGTATCTAAACAGATTTGGATCCAGACTTATTAGCACTCTTGGGTACCCATTTCAAAACACGTTTTGGTACCCACTGGTACTTCGGTTTAGGTAGCCAATGCAGATTATGTCTCTTTTATTCTCTCTCAAATTCAGAATGCAAATTTCTTTGAGTATGATAAAATTGAATATCTGAATAACGAAAGAAACTTGAACGAGCACAATTTTGCAAACTCTTTTTTCTGAAAAACAGTCTGGTTCTAGCCTGTTTCTGATAATATTTGGTGTTTTTCTAAGAAGATCTCTTTCGATAAGAAAAACCAGTATTTTCAGAAACTTTTGAATCTTTTGATTTCGAAGATTCACTAGTGTAAATCTTTACCGTAAGTTGTTCAATAATATTATCTTTGCCTTTGTGTATCTTTAATAGATACTTAAGTTTAAGATCTGAAGTTCAATCAAGATTAGGTGTTTTAGTTAGATTCTTTTTACTTTCGAAAAATAAATCATAGTGATCAACTTTAGGTACTAAACAAACTGAAGGAATCTTAACCTCGGATTGTTTTGAAGAAGGAGAATTTCTATCATTATCAAATGATTGGTAATCAGTTTTAAAAGATTGTTCTTTAACTAAGATCATCTGTCTTTCATCTACAAACAATTCAAATTTTGTTTTAAAATCTTGTTCTTTAAGCAAGAACTCATGTCTTTCCTTCTCAAGTAAATCTTTAGTTAAACATAACTCCTTTTGAAGAGAAAAAAATTCTTCAGATTTGTTTAAAACACAACTTTGATCAGTATGATTTGTCTTGGAAAGTGTTTCTTCAAGATCTTTAACGTTCTTACACAATTCAGTTCTTTCAGGCAACAGATATTTCAGTTGAGTTGCGGTCTAAATATTCTCTTGTTTCAACTCATGAAGTTCTTTATTTAATTCAGATATTTTCAATTTAAGAGCACAACTCTCAGACTTTTGAACATTTTTCACACGTAAATTGTTCTTACGAATCTTTTCAGATTCAGTAAGTTTTACAATCAGCTCAGATTTTGAAAAATGATTATATGCCATGTTGAATTGCTTGAAACTGAATTTCCAAGATCTTTTATGGAAAAATGAGTGATTTACCGATTGAAGCTCTGAAAGATGAAAGTTTGTTGAAAATCAGCATGAATTAAGTTTTTGACGTTGAAATTTCAGTTTTTCTAAGGAAAAATGCCCGTAACTTTTTTCTTGAGTTGAATTAGGCCTCGATTTGACGTATGGTAGGCCTTATAACGATGTTCCAGTTTAAAGTTATGGTCACTTTAAACAACAAAGGTGAATCTCGGATGACTAAGAATAAAACTCGGATGCATAATGATCAAACTCGGATAATGAAGAATCAAACTCGATTAATGAAGTGAGAAGCTCGATTGATGAACAAAAAAACGCGATCACTTAAGAAACAAACTCGGGCATTGAATATGCCTAAGGGATCTATCTCGAAAGCCAAATTAGGAAACTCGGATAAGGTTTTGCAAAATTCGAATAATCCACAAACTGTTCTTGAATGAATTATTATCAAACTTGAATTACTAAGCCTAAAACTCGGATGCTTCAGAGTTAAACTCGGTTAATTCACATTGAAATTCGAATGACATCTGATGAACATCTTATAAAATTCGATGATAAGTGAACCAACTCAATCAAAAAATCACCAAACTTGATCAATTAAGTACAAAACTCGATTAAAAAAAAGGCAAAAACTCAGTTAATTTATGATGAAATCAATTAAAACGATGATGAAACTCGATTTAAACATAATACAACTCGATTAAAGCTTAACTTTCAATATCATTCGAGTTTCAACAGTTTTAGCATTTTCTAAGTTCAGAATTCAATGTTTCCAGCAAAAATTAAGAAATCATCCCCAAATTGCAATCGAATGAGCGGTTTTAACACTGAAACAACTTTTATGAAACAACTTTCCCTAATTTCAGATCAAAAGTCCAAAATTTGACAAAAACAGTGAAGAACACAATATTTTCAAAAACTCAGAGTATTCCAAATTAAATATTGTGTGTTTGGAATTAAACATTGATGCTCATCACAGTCAAATCGCCTTTAAAATCCGCACCTTCGATCCAAAATTCATTCCATTTTATCCATAAAATCAGAATCCCCAACAGATTTACTGAATTTTTGAAAAAATGCGTACAACAGTGTTCGAAATTTTTAAAATCAGATTCAAAAATTCACACTCAATCCGCCATATTAGGCTCTGATACCAATTGTTAATTCAAATTTCATGCAATTCATACAACATTTAAACCAATATGAACATCAATCAAACACATAATATCGAATGGTTAATTGAGAAGAATATTACAATGTGAAGCTCTTGAAGTTTCTTGAACAGCAAAAATTCTATTTGACTTCTTCTCAATCGTACTGTTCATTCATACATGAATGTTATGAGTAGATATATTTGGATTGGCCCCCCATCCGGTTTGGTCGTGCCAATCGTTAACGGATGCATAATCATTTGACAATTTTTTGTATTATGATGTTGGATACCACATAGGGTACCAAAAGTTAAGTTTCAGGATAATGAGGCTGATGGTAATACTTAAACTATTAATTCGTTTATGTTTACAAACTCAATGAAATCTTGTGTTCAATACATTGTCTATATTTATCATGTAAACCTATGAGCTCATCAACATTATTGTTGACGTATTTAGCATGTTATTCTCAGGACCATAAGGGGAAATCTCACATTCATGGCTAACCTTAAAGATTTTACAAGCTTTTGGAGTCACATGACCTTTTAAGACACCATGGAGATTGATTTGCATAACTAGATCTATTTTTGACATGTATATTAATCTTCATCATTCGTGAACTCTTTTATTTTGTGATAGTAAGATGCTATTTATAATATATGTATTTCGAAAATGACTCATTTAGAGGTCGTTCATTATGATTGTTACTTTATTTTTGTGACGTCACGCCTCGTTGCCAAGCGGGGTATCGGGGTGTGACAGATTGGTATCAGAGACATAGTTACAGTGAACTAGGTTGCATTAGTTACCCTAGACTATAACCGTTACAAAACCTCGACATTTCCATTTCAAGTAACTATGACAAATGTAAACATGTATATAAATCTTGACGTACAAACATGTTAACCAACACAATTATTATTCTGTCTGACTCCGAAGACGAGTACCACTCTTTGAAAGCCAAAACGACACAAAAGTGTACTTTGGTTTGGAATCCCATGAAGACCATACCACCTATGAGGATGACCAATCGCCCCGTCATCACCGCAACAAATCCCATATGAACCTTACCGTAGCCACCCAACGGACCCTAGAGGATGTAGACCCCAAGGAAGAGGCTTTTACCGATCCAACGAGAAACCTTTCCGATGAGCGCCCCTATTCAAGGCCCGCCTCAGCGATGACGATCAAATGTGAGGCAATGGGGATGGTTGCCTCACACCCTCCAAGAATTGAGGAAAAAAGAAGGAGTTCCAAGCCAATTTGAGGTAGGAGGACCATCCACCACTCTGCCTGTTCCGGAACTAACCAAAGAGCCTCTGCAATGCATCGCGCCCTTACTGGTGGCACAAGCGGCAAGGCACGATCTCCGACTTGTACAGATACATCAAGAAGTAGGGGAGATATCTGCGAGAATGGAGCAAGAAGACATGAAAAGAACGAACGTCTATTGGGCTACACAGAACATCCAGATGATGCAGCATGAAGGGATTGTTGATTTACACCGCCAGTTTAAGGATTGCGAAGACCTCAATGTGGAGCTGATGCAAAGAATCAACGCCCTGGCACACAGAGAGAACGCGGCGACCTCACGTACCTAGTGCCTCCACTATCCTCCTATAGAGTAACTTTGTTTCTCTAAGGCTTGCTAAGATAATGTGCCTTCATGCTATGTAATACTTGAAAAACTTTCTAGTAAAACCATGACCCTCTTATGTACGAATCATATATAAAGTATCATAATGATAAACTATATTCAACTATAACCATGTTCATGATGATATGTAGTTATGACTATCTGCCTAAGTTATATTTAGCCTATAAACTTGTCTTCTTACACAATGTTAATTTTTTTTAAACATTAAGATCAAGGCACCAAGAAGGATGAGTTCTGCAGAGATCGAACAACTTGTTGCACAAAAGGCAGCTGACGCAATCGTCACATATGATAGTAACTGAAATAACTGGTCAGGAACAACGGACTAGTAGGAGGGGCAGAAAACAACCCGAGAGGTTGTAGTATTAAAGGGTTCCTAAGTTCCTAACCCCGATACTTTAACGTCATGGAGGGCGTAGTAGGCCTAACCCGTTGGTTTGAAAAGTTGGATTTGTCTTCCGCGTTAGCAACTATGCAAAGGATGACAAAGTGATATTTTGCACCCACACCCTCCAAGATGGTGCTCTCACGTGGTGGAACTCGTACGTACAGTCAGTCAGTATCGACATGGCATATCAACTCCCGTGAGCAGAGTTGAAAAGAATGACGACTGATGAGTATTTCCCGAGAAGTGAGCTACGAAAGATGGAGTTAGAATTTTTGAACCTATCCATGAAAGGAACTGACCTCACCGGGTACACCAATCGTTTCGATGAGCCAATCCTTTTGTGCCGCAACGTGGTTACTCCCGAATACAAGCGAATTGAACGGTATATTTGGGGACTCGCCCCCCAAATTCAGGGGAACGTGACCTCATCAAATCCGACAACAATCCAGAATTCCATCTGAATGTCACAGAATTTAATGGATCAAGTAGTATGGCAGGGGGCATTGGCTGCCAACTGTAGTGATCATAAGAGGAAGTGGAAAGATCGATCGGGGAGAAATTCAGGGCAACAACAAAACATTAAGAAGCAATAGACGATCAAGGCCTACACAGCTAGGTCTGAACCGAAGAAAAGTTACATAGGTAACAAGCCCTATTGTAACAAGTGAAACTATCATCAAATGGGCCAATATGCAAATCCCTGTGGCAAACGCAAAAGACAAGGTCATCTGACCAAGGATTGCAAGATCTCCAACTTTGGGACTAACAGTGAACCCCAGAAGGGATGTTTCGAGTGTAGATTGCCCGACGTTGAGGAACAATGGAGGAGCTCAAGGAAGAGCTTTTGTAATGGGAAGCAGGGAAGCCATACAAAATCCCGAAGTGGTCACGGGTACGTTTCTTCTCAACAACACTTATGCATTTATATTTTTTGATACTGGAGCGAATAGAAGTTTTATAACTAAGTTTAGCAAGCAAAA
The DNA here is from genome assembly GCA_020465985.1 of Centrapalus pauciflorus. Classification (NCBI taxonomy): domain Eukaryota; kingdom Viridiplantae; phylum Streptophyta; class Magnoliopsida; order Asterales; family Asteraceae; genus Centrapalus; species Centrapalus pauciflorus. The sequence goes on along the minus strand of JAANYP010000629.1, from coordinate 112,898 downwards.
TAATGTCACTCTTACCCCGTTAGATACTACTTATGCCATAGAGGTAGTTGAATGTAGGATACTTAGAACAAATAACATAATTCGAGGATGAGCATTAAAACATGTAGATCAACTTTTTGAGATAGAATTGATGCCCGTCAAATTGGGACGTTTCGATGTGGTCATAGGCATGCATTGGTTGTCGAGAAATCGTGCGAAAATCAAGTGCGACAAGAAGATGGTGCACATACCCCTAGCCAATAAGAAAATCTTGACGGTCAAAGGCGAAAGAAGGAACACCAAGGTAAAAATCATATCTAGCATTAAATCCATGAAGTATCCACGAAAGGGTTGTCAAGAAATCTTGGTCCACATGACAGAGAAGGAGCCAAAGGAGAAGTGACTCGAAGACATTAGCATTGTTCGTGATTACCCCGAAATCTTTCCTGAGGACTTGTCTGGACTTCCACCGACTAGGCAAGTAGAATTTAAGAATGACCTGCTGCCGGGTGCTGCACCAGTTGCTCGAGCACCATATTGTTTGGCCCCATCAGAAATGCAAGAATTATCCAATCATCTACAAGAGCTCTTGGATAAAGGGTTTATGAGGCCGAGTTCCTCACCTACGGGAGCTCCGGTCTTGTTTGTAAAGAAGAAGGATGAATCTTTTAGGATGTGCATCGACTACAGGGAATTAAATAATCTAACCATAAAGAACCGTTATCCATCCCAAGTATCGATGATTTGTTCAATCAACCCCAGGAATCAAGCTTCTATTCAAAATTGACTTGAGGTCTGGATATTATCAGGTCAGAGTTAGTGAGGATATTCCAAAAATAGCCTTTAGGAATCCTTATGGCTATTACGAATTCCAAGTGATGCCGTTTGGATTGACCAATGCACCAGCAGTACTAATGGTACTTATGAATTGGGTGTGCAAGCCGTATCTAGACAAATTTGTGATTGTCTTGATAGAAGACATCTTAATCTACTCACGAAACAAGGAAGAGCCCGAGCAACACTTGAGTTTGGTTTTGGAATTATTGGAGAAAGAACAACTGTACACCAAACTTTCTAATTATGACTTTTGGCTAAAAGAAGTAAAATTCCTCCGTCACGTGGTTAATAATGAAGGAATCCAAGTTGGCCCAATGAAGATAGAAGCAATTAAGAATTGGTCAACTCCAAGGACCCCGAAAAAGATACGCCAGTTTCTAGGACTTTCCGGTTAATATTGATGATAGATAGTCGGTTCTCAGATAGAACTGACTCAGAAGGGCATTAAGTATAAATGGGCAGATGACCAGGAGTCATCATTTCACCTAATAGAGAACAAGCTGTGTAGCGCACCAGTTTTGTCCTTACCTGAAGGGAACATGAACTTTGTGGTGTACAGTGATGTATTACACAATGGGTTAGGATGTGTGTTAATGTAGAATGATAAGGTCAGAGCTTATGCATCTCGACAACTCAAGACTCATGAGGTGAATTATACAACGCATGATTTGGAGCTGGAAGCATTAATTTATGCCCTTAAGATTTGTAGGCATTACTTGTACGGTACAAAGTGTACCGTATATATGGATCATAAGAGCCTTCAATGCATACTGAACCAGAAAGAGTTCAATATGAGACAACGCCAATGGATGGAGTTATTGAGTGATTATGATTGTGAGATTCGTTATCACCCAGGGAAGGCTACTTTGGTTGCCGATTCCCTGAGTCGAAAGGAACGAGCCAAACCTTCCTTCCCTAATTCATGATGCAAAAATGGAAGCCGCTAAAGAAGGGACTATGAAAAATGAATCGAGGCATGGAGAAACAGTTCGAAAAATGTGCAAATAGGAACCGATACTTCATGAACAGAATTTGGTTACCAAATTTTGGAGGAGTAAGAAAGCTGGTAATGGACAAAGGACACAAGTCAAAGTATGCTATTCACCCTGGATCTGACAAAATGTATCATGACCTGAAGGAGTTGTATTGGTGGCCGAACACGAAGGCTGTCATTGCCACGTATGCAAGAAAGTGATTAACATGCTCTAAAGTTAAGGCGGAACATCAGAAACCATCCGGGTTATTGCAACAACTAGAAAGTCCTCAATGGAAGTGGAATGAATAACCATTGCTTCATCACAAAACTGCCAAAGACATCCAATGGTTATGATACTATTTGGGTAATAGTCGACCGACAGAAAAATCTGCACATTCATTACCGATCATAGAGACCGACAAGATGAACAAGTTGGCTAAAATTTATCTCATGGAAGTCGTCTCGGACACGGAGTACCGGTCTCAATCATTTCAGATAGGGATAGTCAATTTACATCCAGATTCTGAAAATCATTACAACGAGCTTTGGTTACAAACTTAGACATGTGTACAGCATATCACACTCAGACCGATGGTCAAAGTGAAAGCATTATCCAAACCCTAGAAGATACGTTACGATCCTGTGTGATTGATTTTTGGAAAAGTTGGGACACACATATGCCATTACTGGAGTTTTTTCGTTCAACAATAACAACTATCATACAAGCCTTAAGGCTGCTCCATTTGAGGCACTCTGTGGACGGAAGTAACAATCACTCCTTTGCTGGGCCGAAGTTGCAGATCATGCCACTGGCCCAGAAATCATACCGAGACAACTGAAAATATAGTACAGATACGAAACCGACTAAAAGCTGCTTGCGATCGTCAGAAACGTTATGCAGATGTGAGAAGCAAATCTTTGGAATTTCAAGCGAGTGAAAAGGTGTTGTAGAAAGTCTCACCAAGGAAGGGCGTAATACAATTTGAGAAAATGAGGAAATTTGAATCCTCGTTACATTGGCTCATTCAAGATTTTCAAGAGGATTGGTCCAGTAACTTATCATCTGGAGCTACCCCCGGAGCTTTGCAGTATGCATAACACCTTCCACATATCAAATCTGACAAAGTGTTTGTCTGATAAAACACTCGTTATTCCTTTGGAAGAGATTTAGCAAGATGATAAACTTCGTTTCATCAAGGAGCCAGCAGAAATCATGGACCGTGAGGCTAAAATGTTTAAACAAAGTCGTATATCCATTGTTAAGATTAGATGGAACTCTAGACGTGGTCCAAAATTCACTTGGGAATGCAAAGACGAGTTTAGAAGAAAGTATCCTCACGTATTCTCAAATACCAAGACCCCTGAGGAAACAAGATAAATTTCGTGATGAAAATCCCTTAACAGTTTAACAGGGGGTGAATGTAACAACCGACAACAAATTAGGATAGCATCTGATATCCAGTTAATAGTGATTGTTATAGAATCAAGATGTTAACAAAATTATAAGCATTCTTCTTACAAAACAGAAACAAATTTTATCAGTGTGATGCGATGAAACAAAGAAAAATTAATTTGATCAACTCGCGACGTAATAAATTAAATTAACTAAGTTGCATGATTAAATTAGAGTTAGTAACATTTATTATGCATTAGCAATTTTAAAATTTTTGTTAAGCAAGACAAAAGTAGTTTTATTAAACTAGTGTATTCTACTTAACAAGTATTTATGGAAATACATAAATATGTAAATACATACAAATACATTTTAAATACATATATATATAAAATAAAATATAAAAATAAAAATTCTTTTTTCTACCCCTAAAGGGCTTGCCATCTTGGCCCCCCTCCCACCTCAATTTGACATTGTATTATTTTAATCCCAACCCCACACACCATCTCTTTTCACCATCTATTTTCTCCATCACCATTCTTCTCTAGATTTGTACTCCATCTCCCACACTTCTTCATCATTTGCAAGACTTTTCTTCCTCTACAAATAGATGATCACTTCTCATCTCATTTTACACCTTTTCTTTTGCAAAACCTCTCATATTTGCTCTCTATCAAAATTGGCAGTTTGGCACACACACTTTCTTCAATTGTTCTTCTAGTATTTAAGAAATTCTTGTGTGCGAAAAATTCATGATCCTTTCACCTACATATTTTCTTTGTTTCTTCCTTTGCTAAGTGAAAACTACACCATCTATTTTTTTTATTTATATCATACATATGTCTTGCATAATACAAAATCACCAACAACAAGTTACCTCAAAAACAAAGTTCATAAACAAAGTAGTTCTACATTGAAGTTTATTAGGCACAAAAAGGACTCAATCAAACCTGTTGTATGTCATAGGGGGAGATTTCCAATCAAACCTGATTGACACACTAGGGGGGGGGGGGGATTTTAAGGCTCTTTAATGCCTCAATCAATCCTGATAAGTGCTTTGAAAATAAGCCTAAGTTTGCAGTAATCTATTACATTAGTTGTAACCTGGAAGTTTGCCAAAACTGTCCATTTCTGGTGGATAGGTTTGACAAAATATGTCTAACTTGTCCATGTCTGTTGGATAGTTTTCACTTAGTAAGTATTCCGTTCTTTTTGAACAGAACCTGTTCTTTGTGAACATGTTTAACACTTTATGGAATTTGTTTCCAAGCCCTCATGCAAAGTTTTCAACGTTGATATCAGTCTACAAAATCAAAGCAAAGTGGAAAATCAGAACTGCCGAGTTCCTACCAAAGCTGTTCTAAAGCATGAAGACAAAATGTTATTTGAAATGGGTGACAGACCATTTCTCAAACCAAAATTTCCTTACAAGGAAGAATAAAGGTCATAAGTTGACGTTCCATTGTTAGTTAAAGCTAAGGACGACAGAGACAAAAAGGTAAAAGACAAAGATTCTGTAGTAAGAAGACAAATCCGCTTTGTTAGTTTTGACTTGAAGCTGAAAAGCAATCTTGTCATTTTACAAGACATTCCTGCTTTTCTCTACAACAAATGTAAGGTCTACCACTGACAGATCTATCTAGACGCGGACCCGTTAACGAGTGCGGAATCCTCGTTGACGGTTAGACGGACAACTCTCAACCAACGGAAACACGGAGACTATTAGACGCTGAACGAACGACACACGAACGATCCTACGTACTAATTCTCTCCGAAACGGGACTCACCTAGCTGATAAACTCGAGATCGCCTATTGCTTAATTCCTCACGAATTCTGCCAAAGGTCTTCTAATCATTCGAGTCTATCCCTAATTATAGACCCTGATTCGAGTCTGTTGTGGGCCAACCTCGAATCTGGCCTAAGGCCTCATTCGAATCTGTCCATCTGACAGATTCGAATCTAGCCCATTCGAATCTATCATAGATTCGAATGCCTTCCTTAACCTATTCGAATCTAGCCTATACACTTAACCACTTACGTGATGAAACTTATGTTTTAACTTATGCTTGACATACTCTTTGACCTTTATGTTTGAACTTCTTGTAATATGTTACATCAAGTTCAAACACACAATCAATAACAGACAAACACATATTAAACATATATATCAAAACACTTGTTAATATTCAAAATATTACTTAAATCATAATGCAGATCGATTAGACTGCTATCGTCACACAGGGTGTACCAACAGACTCCCCCTTGACGATAGCTTCTAATTATTTACATTACATCAAATTTAAGTACTAGAGCTATAGATACTACTACCTGCATATAACCCTGCATCTATACAAACTTTAACTACCTTTTGGAACTTCCTGGCTTCAGATCTCCATGGTTCTGTAAAAAAGATAGGCTGATCATGAAGCTTCTTCAGGTCGTCCTTAGATAGGTTTATCAAATGCAGTGGGTCGTATACCTTCAAAATTACCTGCTCGTCTTGATCCTCCATTATAGCTTCAGCAGTATCAATCTCCAGGTACCACCACTTCATGTTGCTCAAAACATTTTGTGGCATTGGCTTCATTGGCACTCTTTTCAAGCATTTGACTGGCTTATAGATCATTCTAGCCCAAGGTCTTCCAGTATGAGGATCTATCCTTGATCCATCCTCGACCCTTTTGCCTGATCTCGGCTTAAGCCTCTCAAATTTGCCTGATCGCCCTTCTTTCCTTATAATTCTTTCAATAACGCTCGCGTAGGGATCATTTCCAATATTGATCAGCTCCTTCCAGGCTAACTCTTTAACTTCAATCTTGGGCAATGAATTAAAAGCTTTCAGTGTCCGCCTCAAGTATTGAAGGCCATCTCTTCTCTTCAAAATAAACAGCTGCAGTTCTCTGTCAAAGAACCAGCTAATAATCCCTCCTGAGAAGTTTCCGGCACCTGGAACTCTCATTTTCTTCTTCATCTTCAGCTGATCTTTCTTTTCTTCCTTTTTGAACCAAAGATTTAACAGATCAGCTCTAGATGGCTCTTTCTCAGCCTCTTCAAGGTCTTTATCTTCAGCTGAGGCTACCTTGATGTAATCAATATCAATCACATTATGATCTTGGCTTTCATACAGTTCAGTGATTGGTTGTGAATTGATTATTACTTCGTTAACGTGATCATCTTCATCATCTATCATTTCATCATCTGATTTCCAGTCAGCGACATCATCTGGAATAAACTCACCTTCTTCTAAATCTTCAAGATCATCTTCAAAATCAAAATCCATCAGCTCTTCTTCAATATCTTTTAGCGCATCGATCATGTCGCTATCTAAAGTCCTTGAAGAACCAGCTTTACCTCCCGCTCCTCCTACTTCTCCCCCTGTACTAGGCTCCCCCTCAGATTGAGCAGTCTGAGCAGCAGAAAAATCTACTGGCTCATTCTGTCTTTGTGGGCTGGGATCATTGCCTTGGTTGTCTTCATCATCTTCATCTCTCGACCTCTGTGCTTCCTGATCACGGCACGATGTCTCCCCCTGAGCCTGTAGATTCTTCATTAACTGCTCAATAAGGGAGCGCATCGACCTTATCTCGGCGGCCTGGTCGCAGACGAATGTTTTTAGCTCAATATTCTCCTCTTGGATTGTTTCAACTGTCTTCTTCAATTCAGCATTTTCTTTATCTAAATTTGCATTATGTGCCTGAGTCTCACCTATTGCCTTTGTTAGGCTCAGGATTTGGACATGTTGGAAATCCACTCGAGATTTGAGTTGAAGAAACTGCTGATTTTCAGCATAGGCGGTAGATGTGGATGGAATGGACTGAATGGGAGAAGGGTTGAATGGTGGTGGAATATATGGCTCATGAGGTTGAGGTGGTGGTGATGGTGGAGCTGTGGTTTGAGGTTGGGTTTGGGGAACTTCTGACTGACTGGCGGATGCAGAGGAAGACCCTTGCATGAACCGATGACGTTTGGCCCTTTGCCTCGTCAGTAGTGGAACATCATCTTCTTCTTCAAAATCCGAATCTTCAGATTCCCTGGCCTCTCGCCTTCTCGAACCACCTTCATTGATGATCAAGCGCGACCCATAAGTTCCAATCTGAACTTCAGGAACTGTAGACGTTGACTCTGGAGCTTCAACTTCTATCTCTTCCATCTCTGCCGACTCAGTTGCTGAAGATGACAAGTCAGTACCGGTTTGCTCAGGTTCATATTCTTCAACTTGCCTAAACACATCTTCTGCTCCTTCCGGAGGCTGCAACAACTGATCAACTAACTCTGCAGTAATTTCCTCATTTGCATGAGGTCCAGACGCCCAGATTTCTTCCAAGGTTTGGGCTATTTGCTCGGTTTCTGGAACGGCACTTGAAGGCCCTGCTTCCTGTACCTCTGGCTCTGGCTGACTCGTAGAAGGCCTAGACGCCTGAGTTTGACTCACAGTAGCTCTTTGTCTTTGTCTTGGATCACGAGGACGAACACGAGGCTGTTGTTGTAGTGGACGCTGCTGTTGTTGCTGTGGATGGACATCAACTACCCCTGCCCAGTTGGCATTACTCGGGGCTTGAAATTCCCTATCTAGAATGGCACCAAATAGTGGACGTGCCTCAGGAACTGCTAACCTTCCTCGGTGTGAGGAACAGTCAGAATAGATACGCTTCTCCATAACATTGACGGTCAATGCATCATCAGATTGTGGCAGCTCAGGCAAGAAGTGCCTTATCAACATCATCACGAACCTCGGATACAAAAGGAACCTTTCTCTCTCAGGAGCTGTGATTTGATGGATAAATTCCGAGAAAATCAGCTGCGAGAAACTAAACTTCTTATTGTATACCATCGCGATCATTGCTGATTGGATTTTTGATACTATATAATCAAAACCAGCTTTCTTAGGCGCAAAACAGATCATAAACACATGGACCAAGAAACGCCATTGTCCTATCAACCCGCTTTTCATATATGAAGATTTTGTAACGTCCAAGCTGTATCCCATTCTCAAAAAAGCTGCTTGCCTAATACTTAAAGGAAAGTCTGTAGGCCCGTCTTCTTGTTCTAGGGAACCCAACTGCAGCACTTGTCTCAAAATATCAGCAGAGAAAACCAAAGGTTGTCCGGCAATTCTAGTTCTTAACACTGTCGGGGTGACAGTGCAGTCCACCTGCAAGTGATCGTAAAATTGACGTACATAGGATATCACAATCGGAATGTTTTCATACAACACATAACTTATTCTAGATTCCGCCAGAAAATCTAAAACTTCTCGAAATCCCTGCGCCTCAGGGATGTTATGGGCAGGATTCAGTACCATATTGTGCTTGGGAACAAAAGCACGAAGCGCCATATCTGCACAATACATAAAATTGTTAGACTTATTAAAAATCAATAAACTTGTTTAAATTCAAATTTGTTTTATCTTGTATTTGATTAAATACAAAATCTAACACAATTAAATTTCCACAAGTTTAATAAAATTTAAATTCAACAAAATAAATAAAGTACAGATTCGAGAGTAACAGATTCGAAGTGCCCATATTCGAATGTAATGGACAGATTCGAATATACCCTATTCGAGTCTGATGGGCAGATTCGAATATCTGGTCATCTCGAATCTATTGATAGATTCGAGAAACCCATGATCAGATTCGAATGTCCATTATCAGATTCGAAAGGCCGACTTCTCCTTTTTCAACAAAAATCCAAGATTTTAACCATTTGGAACTAGGTAAATCACATACTTTAGTTCAACTAAGTTCTAATCACTGATTTATGCCTTTAATTTGATATTTTATAGGTCCTAACTTAGTTATTTATGAATAACCCTATTTTGACCAATAAACATCAAAATGTGATGTTTAAGCCCAAATTTGTGTATGAAACCACCAAAATCTTGTACAATCATGTTGCTTATACCTAGATTTGAAGGTAGAATCGACCACAAAAGCTTTAGAATCGACGAAATGTCGTTTAGTGGAAATACGATAGACTCGAGATTAGATTCGAGATCGCCAGTGACAGATTCGAGAAATCAGATTCGAGAACAGTAAGAAGTAAATGCCTTCACTGTGGACCTTTATATACTAACTACCTTCGAGTCTATGTGTAGATTCGAGTCTACTGACAGATTCGAGAACTTCAAATTCGAGTCTGTCTAAGATTCGAAGCTACAAACACTTAGAAAAATTTCGGAAATTTTGAAATAATTTCAACTTATTCCAACTATTTTCTACTGTGTAGTGTAACCAGATAAACTATGTCAAATCTTTTACCCTAAGCTCAGATATTTCACGCATTGTATATTTTATCCAACTTTGAATGCACCCTCAGTAACTTTTGACCTTTTACCTAAGTAAAAACTAAACTAAACTAAAATAAAATAAAATAAACTAAGGTAAAAATAAAGTAAAATAAAATTTTGACCAAAAAAAATTTAATCTAGACTTAAGAAAAAAAATTTACAATCTAAGCTAAAAACTTAACAATATATTTTTGATGAGTATAGTCTAAGAAAGGTTCAATCAGATAGCGATGTCCGATACTAACTTTCAGTACTTAAACTTTCACACTTAGGAATTTTTGATTCCTTTGATTGTTTGTCGTGACATACCCATTTAGCCGATTGTTGGTATTTTACCCTGTTAAACACTCTACATTTCGGAATATCCCTTGGCCTTTTTATTTATCAGGAAATTATCTTACGTGACTCAGACATAGACATACTTTTATGATCAAGGCACACAGACAAAATTCTAACTTGTTGGTATTTGCAAACTTTCTTTAAAAGACAAACATCGGACACAGGTCTGTATTCTCATACAACAAAGTGTCTTAGTTCGACTTAAGGTTTAACTTTAAAGTTAGCAGATAGCGGTGACAGGTCTGTACTGACGTACAACAAAGCGACATGTCTGCTAACCCGAATCTAAACAGAGACAACAGGTCTGTACTTACGTACAACAGAGTTGCATGTTTTCGACTCTCAGTTACATATGATATTTCTATTCTTTCCATTTTTAGATGTATTTGATGTTGCCATACATCCCCAGAAAGTTTGCATACCTCATTTAGACTTAATGTTTGTATGTCTTGTACATAAAAATTAAGACCGATTGGTCATACATCTAAGCTAGTGACACGTTTGACTTTTTCTAGAATATTTTATTAGCCTTGAGATTCCCTATATGTATTATGCCTACCAACACATCAAACTAAATAAAGTATAACACTTAGGATTTAGTTGCATTATGTGTGAAAGCCTAAACACTTAGAGTCTGTAACGACGGTGCTAATTTTCGTCACTTTGAACCTATGTATCTAAGACTTAACTCCTTTTCTGATATTCTCTTTTTTTTTGTATTTTTGTAATTTTCTCTCTTTTTTCTTTTGTTTTTCATAGCAAAAAGCAGTAAACTAAGCTAACCTACTAACTTACTAAAAATAGAAACTTACTAAAAATAGAAACTTTCCTAAATTAGAAACTTTCCTAAATTAGCAGACTACTGTAAAAAAGAAAGAAATATAACAACTATAAAAGGAAATAAAATACTACTAAGGTCAATTTACTCTGGGTTGCGCATTCCATTAAGTTGAATTAAATACTCAAATCGTGACTTATCAAACGCTTTGGTAAATAAATCAGCATTATTATCTTCAGTTGCCACCTTTACCAGTTTGATTAAGTTCTTTTCAGCACAATCACGAATAAAATGATGCCTTATGTCTATGTGCTTTGTTTTACTGTGTTTAACTGGATTATTTGTTATCGCAATTGTAGATTGATTGTCTATCCTAATTGGAGTTTGAGTATAAGCCAAACCGTAATCCCGCAATTGTTGTTGTATCCACAAAACCTGTGAACAGCAACTACCAGCAGCAACATACTCGGCCTCGCACGTTGACACGGCTACCGATGTTTGTTTCTTGCATTGCCAGGATACCAATCTCCCTCCTAGGAACTGACAACCTCCAGTCGTAGATTTGCGCGTCAAGCTGCATCCTCCGTAGTCAGAATCTGTGAACGCCTCCAACTCTAGATCTCCCTCCGCGTGATACCAAAGTCCCAGCTTCGGTTTCGACTTGAGGTATCGTAGAATCCGCTTCACAGCTTTCATATGCATCTCCTTCGGATTCGCTTGAAACCTAGCACAAATACAAACAGCAAACATAATGTCAGGTCTTGAAGCAGTTAAATACATAAGTGACCCAATCATGGCCCGATATAAAGTCGGATCCACATCGGAATCACTTTCAGTACCCGGCCCAAGATTGTGATTCACTTGAATCGGCGTGCTGAAATGGGCAGTCAACTTTTTTCCTTCCATCCCAAACCGTTCCAATATGTCATAGACATACTTGGTCTGATGGATAAACATGCCTTCCTTCTTCTGGTCAACTTGTAACCCCAAAAAGAAATTCAACTCCCCCATAGCACTCATCTCGAACTTCGACTTCATCACCTTCTCGAAATCTTTGCACATCTGTTCGTCTGATGATCCAAAAATGATATCATCTACGTACACTTGTACCAAGATAAAATGATCTCCTTTTCTCTTCACAAATAGAGTACTATCTATCCTACCCCTCTCAAAGCCATTTTCTAAAAGATGGTTGGATAGAGTCTCATACCATGCCCTAGGTGCCTGATGTAATCCATAAAGAGCCTTATCTAAGCGATATACTCTATCAGGATATTTAGGATCTGTAAACCCGGGCGGTTGTTCTACATACACTAACTCCTTCACTTTCCCGTACAGGAAAGCACTCTTAACGTCCAGTTGATATACTTTAAATCCTTTGAAGGAGGCAAAAGCTAAAAACAACCTAATTGCTTCTAACCTTGCTACTGGTGCAAACACTTCGTTGTAATCGATTCCCTCCTCTTGGTTGAAACCCTTTACAACTAATCTCGCTTTGTTGCGCGTGACTATACCCCGATCGTCTCTCTTGCACTTAAAAACCCATTTGGTTCCTATTGCAATCTCCCCTCGAGGTAACGGAACTAACTCCCACACTTCTAGTTTCCTAAATTGTGAAAGTTCTTCCTGCATCGCTTCAACCCAGGAGTTGTCCTTAAGTGCCATTTGCACATTTTTGGGCTCTACTTGCGATATGAAACACGAATATAGACATGTATGATATGCCTCGGAGTCGTTTATCATCGACAACAACACAGTGTTGTTATTTACACTACTCCGAGTCCTCACACCCTCGTTAGGATTTCCTATGATGCTATCTATAGGATGGTTCTTGTTAATCCTAGAGGTCTCTATTTCGTCTACCCTTAGATTATCTCCTAAGTTGGATCCTATTTCACCTAAAGGGGGAACAGGCTCAGCTTCCACATTTTCTTCCTCACGGACGTTTTCCTCAGAGGCAGAACTTGATGCTTGAGTCTGATTCTCAGTGTTAGGTTCTTCTGGATTAGCAACTTCTGGAGACCCATCTACAGTCGCAGTAGGCTCGGACGTAGATTCGAACGTGGTCCTCGGAAAAATATGGCCATCGTCATTTAGGTGCAACGTCGCCATGTCTTTGTCGATTGTACCTGCAGTATCATCCAAAGGAATGTTAAATGACTCAAATAACTTATCATAGTCAAAAATCCATTCCGGACCAGTTTGGGGTTCATGTGTATAACTTGAGACTTCAATATTATACACAATCTCCACAGTACCATTTGTTTTGTTAAACACCCGTTTGTTTGGTGAGTTTGGCACATAACCTAGGAAGTATCCTTCGTCAGCCTTTTCACCAAACTTCGGTTGATGTTTTGTTCTTAAAAGTGTACATGGTACTCCAAACGGTTCGAATCCAGTTAAGTTAGGTGGCCGTTTATTCAAAATTTCATAACATGTTTTGTTCAATGATTTGACTGTAAGGACTCTATTTAAAATATGGCACGCGGTATTCACTGCCTCCCCCCAAAACATGGTAGGAAGCTTTGAATCCGAAAGCATAGTCCTTGCAGCCTCAATCAATGTTCTGTTTTTACGTTCGGCCACCCCATTCTGTTGAGGTTCATATGGTGCACTGAATTGATGCACGATGCCCTTTGATAGGCAATATACACCAATTACAGAGTTTTTAAATTCAGTCCCATTATCACTACGTATATTTTTAACCCTTGTTCCGTAGGAATTCTCCACTTGGTCTAAGAACCCGATGAGCTTTGTAGCCGTCTCGTCCTTCGTACCTAAAAAGAAAACCCATGAAAACCGTGAGTAATCATCAGTGATAACTAAGCAAAACCAACTACCTCCTATACTCCTTTTGTTGATAGGGCCGAAAAGGTCCATATGCAACAAATCGAATGTCGAGGTTATGGAGTTCAGCTTCTTGGACTTGTGTGTCTTTTTATGTTGCTTGCCCTTCATGCACGGTAGACACTTGTCTTCAAATTGAAAGCTCTTCAGAGGCACACCTTGCACCAAACCATTCTTCGTTATGTAGTTCATTTTCCTTAGGTGCAAGTGAGCCATGCGTCTGTGCCACAAAACCGATTCCGTCTCCGAAGCTTTTGATAGTAAGCAGATCGGACCCATCGAATTATCTGGCTTGTTCATGTCGAGCATGTACAAGTCATTCTTCCTTGGAGCCCGCATCAATATCCAATCTTCAGGTATCTTGAATCCCGGCTTGAGCACTAACGCCTCAGTGTCAGTAAATAACACCGAGTTCTTCTTATCACAGATTTGAGATACACTAATGAGATTATGAACCAGTTTATCAACGTGATAAACTTGATCCAATGTAATCGTCCCATTAGTGACTTCTCCAGTTCCAGTGATATTTCCTCCTTTGTTGCCAGCGAATGATACAAATCCCCTATTACCCCCCTTGAAGTCTGTGAGAAGACTTCTTTCCCCCGTCATATGCCTGGAGCAACCACTGTCGACGAACCACTTGTTGTTTGGACCGGTAGTTATCTCCTGCACATGAAAGAAAAATAGGTTAGTTATCACGGGGAACCCAAGCCATGACTGACTTGGTAATACCATTCTCGTCCACATACTTGAACTCTTTCAAGTACCCATCTCGCCTTTCAGGTGACTTGGGCCTTTGAACTGAATTCTGTTGTGGTGCCGAGTGATTTAGATTCACTCTTTGCCTTTGAGTAGGCATTTGTTGTGGTGCTCTAGAATAAGTCTTATTATAATGCATTTCAGACTGTGATCCCTGAGCTTTTACCGGAACATATTGTCTAACAGGAGTATGTGACCTAACTGGAGTGTGTGACCTGCTAGGTGTGGTGCTCCTATAGACTTGTTGAGGTGCTGACCTAGATTGATTAAAGACACGATTCGGTGAATTTGTCCTAACCACTTCTTTTGGTCCAACCTTAACCGGTGTTTGTTTCACAACAGGTTTTGGTGCGGCCTGCACAGTTTTCTCGGTACTCTGAGAACTACTCGTGCTCGCCACACTTGGTGAGGGCTTAACAGGTGTTGGATTCACTATCTTAGGGGTAACATCAGCTTTCCTATTTGGACAGTGAGAAGCAACATGCCCTTTCTCGTGACATCTAAAGCAAGACATCTTATCCATGGACTTTTTGGTTGGTCCCTTAGATCTAGGTGTCTCACTAGTGTCTATTGCCTTTTGTACATCTACAGTGTCTGTCTCTTCGACCTGGTCAGCCCAAGAAATTTTCTGTTTTCCTGCAGGTGTTTCACTGGAGGAAGACACAAATTTCACTTGCTTGACCTTGACGGTTGAGTCAGTCACCTTAGGTGTATTTTCAACTTTAGGCTCAGGTGTAGGTTCAGGTAGGTCCTCTAAAACTACTGACTTGTCAGTTTTCTCCTGAGGCTGAGGCACATAGTTTGCATTGAAAGGTGGAGGAATTTCGTGAAAACCTAGACCTACAGGCTTCTTAGACTGTCTTTGGGCATCTAAGACTTTTCCTAGGTTTAGGCTCGAATTCCTAAACTTTTCCAGCTTGCTATTTGCCTCTGCTACCTTAACCTTGGTCTCGGCTAGCTCTATGTCCTTGTCTTTCAGACTTTTGGTCAAGGCTTCTACGTGCTCATACATAAGTTCTATCCTAACACACTGCTCACTCAGTTTGTCTTTTAGAACGATTACATCTTGAGCATCAGCCTTAAGCTTTTCTTTTAAATCTTGTTTTATATCATTTAGGCTAGCATTTTCTATTTTTAAGTTTTCATTTTGAGCAGCTATGGTCTTATGTGAGTCTAAGACTAGATTTAACCTATCGTTAGAACTAACACATAAAGCACATAAATCACGAAATAGAGAAACAGAAAGACTAACCTTAGAGTTATCAGATTCCACGTTGGCCATCTGAGCAGCAAACTCCAGCACGGTCTGATCATTCGCCTTCTCTACCCACATCGGACTGCTGTCCCTTGTGGTCTGCTCATCCTCTTCACAACCATTTTCCGTAACTTCAGCCATGAAAGCTCTAGCATTGGACTCCGGATGTGAACTCCAGTCATAAGAACCATCTAGCTGTCTGTCAGAAGTGACATTGGATATTAGACCCGCTAGATTGGCCTGACCAGATGAAGAACTCGGAAGGTATCTCTGTTGGGACTGACTTTGGTACTGTCCTTGATGCTGACTCTGCCCCTGGTATGTCTCTACCTTCGGTCTTTGACACTCCCTGGCGAAGTGTCCCAATCCCTGACAGTTATAGCATTTCACCTTGGACTTATCAAATCCTATCCCCTTGTTGTTCATTTGGAGATTCCTCCCAGTTCTCTTTATGAATCTCTTAACCCTCTGGGTTACCATGGCCAGTTGCCATTTCAGATCCATTTCCTCTAAGTCATCAGGGTCGACCTGATCGTAATCTTCATCCCAAAGAGCCGGATCATTTATCTTCCCTTGAACGCAATTTCCGTATGCGGCCACAAACGAAGCAAGCGGATTCAGATGTTCTTCCGCCGACTTTGCGCTCATTGGCATCTTCGAATAGCTCTGACTGGTCGATGCCTGTTGGACTTGAGGTTGCGGTTCTTCCGATCTTCCTAACCCTAAGAACGCGCGATTTAGTGAGTCTTCGGACTCTGGTGGCGATGACGTTTCTCCGGTGAAAAACGCTGTAGCACTCTTCTGATCAGCTGTCACTGATGATTTTGATGTCTTTCCAAAATACATAGCCGGATTTTGGACTTGCTCGTAATCAGTCTCAGCCTTTATCATCTCGAAGTGATATGCCCTCAACGTTCCCACGATGTCATCCAGTGATTGAGCATAGTATTTATCTTCATTCAGCTTAATCATTGCCACGTACATAGCCCATTTGGCCGGTAGGGCATCAAGAAGCTTGTTGTTCTTGTCTGTGTCAGAATACTCAATACCATGACTTTCAAGCTCTGTTATCAGATGATAAAATCGTGTGATAATATCATCCAATTGTTCATCCTTAAGAGCCTTGAAAATCGCAAACTGTTGGGTCAACAGCTCTGTACGCTTTCTACGTACCCGTGGATTACCCTCACACCTTTTCTGGAGAGATTCCCAAAGTTCTTTCGACGTCCTTTGAGTCCGAAATGTGTGCAAGATATCTTGAGGTAACGCCATCCGGATAATGGAGAAAGCTTTGTTTTCGGCTTCAAATAGTTTCTTGTCATCTTCTTTCATCATTTGATATGACAAGACCTTTTGACGGCCTTCTACCTCAGATACTGGTGGAATGTACCCTTCATCTATGCACACCCACATGCGCATATCGTTGAATCGTACAAAATCCGTAAATCTATCCTTCCACCAGTAATAATCCTCAACTTTCATCAGCTTTGGTGGTGCATTGGCCTTCCCAACTTCGTGATCCATCTCAAGGAATTTCTGAAGGTTTGACATCTTTTCTGAAACAAATTGAATTTAGACTTAATTAATTTAATTCGAAACTAATGCGAATTAACTCTTTCGAATCTAGATAGATTCGAATGTAATTAGATTCCAATTTATTTGGGATTAAATTCGATTAAGTATTTTAATTCAATTAGATTCGAAATATGGCAGATTCGAACAATTTCTTAGATTCGAAGAGAGGTCAGATTCGAAGGACCCCTTAGACTCGAAGACCCTTAGAATCGAAGGCACAATAGAATCGAAATTCAGCAGAATCGAAGCACAGACTCGAAACAGTAACAAACTCGAAACAAACTCGAAAGAATATAGACTCGAGATCCAATTCGAATGTATTAACAGATTCGACACACCACAGACTCGAAACTGACTGAAAGTGACTCGAAAGGAGCGTATTTTGGTTAGACTCGAGACTAGAGTGAAACCCTAATTACCCCTATAGATTCGAGCGCCGCAAACTCGAAAAACGGCTAACACTTTGATTTTTTGACGTTTTACGGATTAAATCACTATTTTTCAAACGAAAAATAATGATTTCGACCAAAAACGTGAAAAACGACAAAGTGTTTCCCGAATATGAATTTGCTAAGCTCAAAAACACGTTTTTGAGAGAAAAATCGTCCAACTAGCGTCAAGAAACCTAGAATGTTTCTGATGAACACGAAGAACACCACGAACACTCCGTAGGCTTTGATACCACTTGTAAGGTCTACCACTGCAAGATCTATCTAGACGCGGATCCGTGAACGAGTGCGGAATCCTCGTTTACGGTTAGACGGACAACTCTCAACCAACGGAAACACGGAGACTATTAGACGCTGAATGAACGACACACGAACGATCCTACGTACTAATTCTCTCCGAAACGGGACTCACCTAGCTGATAAACTCGAGATCGCCTATTGCTTAATTCCTCACGAATTCTGCCAAAGGTCTGCTAATCATTCGAGTCTATCCCTAATTATAGACCCTGATTCAAGTCTGTTGTGGGCCAACCTCGAATCTGGCCTAAGGCCCTATTCGAATCTGTCCATCTGACAGATTCGAATCTAACCTATATTCGAATCTATGGATACATTCGAATCTATCACAGATTCGAATGCCTTCCTTAACCTATTCGAATCTAGCCAATACACTTAAACACTTAAGTGATGAAACTTATAATATTACCTTATGATTGATTTTATCTTTGAGTTTTATGTTTGAACTTCCTGTAATACGTTACATCAAGTTCAAACATACAAACACTGACAAACATCAATCATATATAATATATATATACCAAACATATGTAAAATCACAATGTAAGACAACTTAGACTGCTATCGTCACACGGGATGTACCAACAATCTTATTTCCACAGAGGGTGAACCCCTGATGAAAATAATCCATCCTCTGATGTTGAGCTGCAACTGTTTGTTGGAGTGCTATGATTTGTGCCCCCTGTGTAGGAATAAGGGATTGGTAATGCTCCAATACTGCTACAACAGGTTTCAGCTGAGGATCCGTCAATATCATTAGTTGCAGACTAGCCTCAAGATCAGCAAATGAGAGTGGTGCTTGTGATCTATCACTGGCAGGAATTCCAGAAGTAGAAACATCTGGGCCCCTCTGTTCTTGGTACTGGGGACTTCCAGAAGGTGCTTGCACACCCTCTGTTGCCATGGGTGTGGTCTTATTGATGTTGACACTGTCCTGTGCCTCTTGTGCAGAGACATCAGTAGTGTCAGCCACAGAACCCATATGGACATCCTCTATTGGGATGGCCACCTCCAAATTGAGGATGGGAGTGTCCTCAGTGGGTGCCCTTTGGGTATTCTGTGCAGAAGTGTCCTCCTGCACAGAGATATTTGGCTCTGGAATTTGGGCTGAGGAGGAAGGAGCTCCTGAAACCCTTTGTCTTTTATATTGTATGAATGGGGATGTGGGTTTGATAGAAGGAGTAGATTGAGCATTTGTATCATTAGGAGTGGGTTGGGGATCTGGGGGTGAAAAAGTAATGGAAGGCTGAGCCTGCTCAGGACCCTCTCCTCTGTTTATTGGATTGATGCCCAGCATTACAGAGGGCAATGGGACATCTATATTTAAAAAATTGGCACTAGGTTTTAAAAGTCTTTTTATTGATGGTAAAGAGTGCCTATTGGAAACATGTATCCTTTTATGTATATTGAAATTATTGCAAGTTCTTGCAATTATTTCAGCCAAAAAGCGAGGATACATCAAAAATTTCCCATTCTTTAGGGCATGATGCCTTAACATCCTCTGAAAAATCATGTTAGAAAAATTGAACTGTTGGCCCGTTGATAAACACACTAAGGCAGTGGCTATATTAGAAGAAAATTCTGACCAACCAGTTCTTTTAGGGCTAATGCACTATTGTATAATATGCACAACGTATTTCAACTTAGGGGCAAAATGAGCTTTAAAGAAAGTGAAAGAATCAGTAGGGCCCCTATACCCTATAGCAAAAAGGCCTTCATGTAAGGCAGTAAGGGACAGATCAGAAATACCTGTGGCATCTTGAAGATGCAAGTGTTGGCGGATGATGCCCTCAGTGATAGTGACAGTGTTGCCATCGATTTTGGATGTCAAAGAAGTGACTCCGTTGATGGTTTGGACAGAGGCATGTTTCCAGAACTGGTCTATATGGGATATGTAGATGGTGGGATTAATAGTGAGGGCATGATTAATATTGGAACTTTGAAGGAAGTCCATCATGGCGTGGAATGGTAGAAGGTCACTGTGTTTGAGAGAATAGGGGAGACAGTTGTGTTCTTTGACAAACTCCATTGACGATCAAACGATGATTTAGGGTTTCAGAGAAGTGTGTGTGAATCGCTCAGAGAGAAAAGGAAGGTCGTGGAAGATATTTTTCAACTGTTAGTTACAATTAAACGAAACTGGGACCTTTAAAGGTTTGGGGGTTTCGAAAATAGCTAATCCCGCGCACACACTTATACGAATTTACCGAATTACCCTGCACACTTTGACAGATCAAGTGAAACAACTAACAGTCCGAGTGAAATGAACTAGCAGCTTGAGAAAAGACTCAAACTGTTAGTTGAAAAGTGAGCATATTCTAATGAAACAGTGTCTCCCCCTTAATCAAGCATAGGAAATAAATATATTCTTCAAAAAATAAGACAGAATGATGAAAAACAAATTAATCCATATTAACCATGCCAATATTTGATACTAGGAAGGTGAACCTTCCTACATCAAATGGTTTTGTAAATAGATCAACTAACTGATCATCTGTATGAATTTTGGTAACTTGGTTAATTTCTTCTCATTACAGTCTCTTATAAAATGAAATCTTATATCTATATGCTTGGTTTTGGGAAATTTCACTGGATTCTGTACAATGCTTATGGCACTTGAGTTGTCAATATAGATAGGAGTAGATAAGAAGTTCATACCATAGTCTCTCAGTTGATTCTGAATCCACAACACTTGCGAACAGCAGCTGGCAGCTGCTACATACTCTGCTTCAGTGGATGAGGTGGAGACAGTTGTTTGCTTTTTGCACTGCCAAGAGACCAGTCTTGCTCCTAGATATTGACATCCACCAGTTGTGGACTTTCTGTCAATGTTGCATCCTCCATAATCACTGTCAGAATAGGTTGTTAGTTCAAGAGGAGAGTCTTTAGGATACCATAGGCCCAATGTGGTTGGCCTTTGAGATATCTAAAGATTCTCTTAACAGCAAACAGGTGTGAGTCCTTTGGAGCACATTGAAACCTGGCACAAACACAAACAACAAACATTATATCAGGTCTAGAAGATGTGAGGTACATAAGTGAACCTATCAAGGATCTGTATAGGTGAATGTCCACATCTACTCCATCTTTGTCTGCATTAAGCTGCTTGTGAGTGTCCATTGGAGTACTAGCAACTTTGGTATCTTTGTAACCAAACTTTTCCAGAATGTCCTTAACATATTTTGATTGACTTATAAAAAGTCCTGTGGGCTTCTGCTTGACCTGCAATCCTAGAAAGAAGGCGAGTTCTCCCATTGAACTCATTTGAAACTTTTTATGCATCAATGCCTCAAACTCTTTGCACAAACTGTCATTTGTAGACCCAAAGATGATATCATCAACATAGATCTGAACAAGCAGAATCTCAGATTTGATGGAATTTGTGAATAATGTTTTGTCCAGGGTTCCTCTCTTGAATCCATTCTGTAGAAGGTATGATGACAGTGTGTCATACCATGCTCTTGGGGCTTGGTGGAGTCCATAGAGGGCTTTGTCTAATTTGTAGACTCTGTCTGGATACTTGTAGTCTTCAAATCCAGGGGGTTGACACACATAGACCTCTTCTTCAATTGTACCATAAAGGAATGCAGACTTCACATCCATTTGGTATACCTTAAACCCTTTGAAGCTTGCATAGGCTAGGAACAGTCTGATGGCTTCTATTCTTGCTACTGGAGCAAATACATCATCATAATCTATTCCTTCTTCTTGAGTATATCCTTGTGCTACCAGTCTTGCTTTGTTCTTGATTACTATCCCTCTCTCATCCTTCTTGTTTCTGAACACCCATCTTGTACCAATTGCTCTCTTTCCTTTAGGAAGATCAACTAGAGTCCATATATTCTGAATCCTGAATTGCTGTAATTCTTCCTGCATTGCCTCAATCCATGATGGATCTTTCAAAGCCTCAGATGCCTTCTTAGGTTCTAATTGGGACATGAAGCATGCATGTTCAAAGGCAGCTAGACTGAATTCAGGAACTGGTGATTCAGCATCAGTGGAATCCTTGTGAACCATTGTTCTTGTCTGTATAGGAGTGCGTGGATCACCCATTATCTGATTGAGAGGGTGATACTTGTGAACTCTGAGAGTTGGCTCTCTGTCTGTCTGAAATTAGGTTCCTAGATTTGTATCATCTCCTTCAGGATCACTTGATGGTTCAGCTTCAGGAACAGCTTGACCAGAAGATGTGACTGTTTCCCTATGTGATGGAGCTGTTTCCTTAGGGATTGGGATTGGCACTTCATAATTTAGATCTGAATCATGTTGGGTATCTAGTACCCCTGGTGGATCACAAGATAGAATTGGTAGAACATTATACTCATCCCATTGATCAGAATCTTTAACAGTTTGAAACTTTGTGCCAACAGCTTGAACAGTTGTGCTAACAACATGAGAATTTGTGTTGGCAGCTTCAACCCTGTTTTCATCAGTTTCTGCATTATACTCAACAAAGTTCAGAGAATGTGTTAGTGAATCTAAATCAAACAACCAATTAGGACCAGTGCCTTTGACATTTGCAGTATTTTCATTAAACTCAACATTGGCACTTTCTTCAATGGTTTTAGACACACTGTTATATACCCTATAGGCTTTGCTTTGAGTAGAGTATCCTACAAAGAAACCTTCTTCAGCCTTACTTTCAAACTTTCCTAAATGAGTCTTAGTGTGAAGAATAGTGCATGAACATCCAAAAGACTTTAGAAAGGCTATTAAGGGAACTCTATGATGGAATAACTCATATGGAGTTTTCCCTTGTGATTAAACAACTTGAACCCTATTTAGAACATAACAAGCTGTATTGACTGCCTCTGCCCAAAAGGTCATTGGCAGGTTGGAATCAGCTAGCATGGTTCTAGCAGCCTCAATTAGTGTTCTGTTCTTTCTTTCAGCTACACCATTTTGTTGTGGTGTTCTTGGTGCACTATATTGCCTTGCTATACCTTTAGACTCATAGAAACTGTATAGGATATGATTTTTAAACTCAGTTCCATTGTCTGACCTGATCACCTTAACTTTAACTTGGATTGGTTTTCTATCTTAAGGATAAATGATTTAACTAGCTCAGCAATTTCATCTTTAGTCCTAAGAAAGTAGACCCATGTAAATCTGGTGAAATCATCAACAATGACTAAACAGTAAGCTCTTTTATTCAAAATCAAAACAGATGTTGTACCAAAGAGGTTCATATGAATAAGATGAAGAGCAGATGAGATTAAATTTACTTCTTTGGCCTTATGAGAAGTTTTGTGCTGCTTGCCTTTAAGGCATGCTACACAATGATCATCACAAATGAACTCCTTTTGAGGTAAGCCTCTTACCAAATTCTTTTTGACTAAAACATTCATAGATTTGAAGTTCATGTGACACATCCTTCTGTGCCAAAGAGCAGACTCATTAGATGATGCTTTGGATATCAAACAACTTAAAGTACTTGATTTGGATAAAAGATCTGTGTCCAAACAGTAGACATTGTCCTTTCTTGGTGTTCTAAGTAAAACAAGATTTTCAGGTATTTTAAAATCTTTTAAAGGACAATGCACTCAGAATCTGTGAATACAACAATATTTTATTTATCACAGATTTGAGACACATTTAGTAAATTGTACTTCAGCTGTTCAACATACAAAACATCACTGAAAAGCATATTGCCTGCTTTGACAGTACCTTTACCTGTGACCTTACCTCCCTTGGAATTACCTCCAAATGCAACAAACCCTCCTTCAAAGCCTTTGAAATTTGACAAGCACTCAGAATTGCCTGTCATGTGCCTAGAGCATCCACTGTCCAAATGCCATCGTGTTTTATGTTGTGACCTGTGGGTGCCCTGCACAAATAAAAGCTTAGTTAGTAGTTGAGTAAACCCAAACCAAGTTGGTTTTGGGTTGTCCTTGTGCATTGACATAACTAAACACTGTTTGTGACTTTTTATACTTAGTGAGATCCACTTGTGGATTCTGTGAAGAATATTTAGTTATGACATGAGGTATCCAGGTGTTCTTTCCAACTTTTGCAGTAACAGTCTCAGATGATCCATTACCAGTTTCAGTTTTAGGCTTAGCAGTTTGAACTGGATTTTTAGTGCTAACAGCTTTAGAGTTTGCACTACCAGTTCTAACTTTAGGCCTAGCAGTTTCAACAGTTGTATCCACAGTTTGATATGAGTTTTTGCCTTTAACACACCATATCTGTTTAAAATGTGATTTGGGTTTTGCCAAAACTTGTTTTTGGTGTGTGGACTGTTTTTATTGACTTTTAAGAACCTATGATCAACTGTCTTCTTTGGAACTGGTGAAACAGAAGGTTTGGCCTTTGAATTTTTTGTGTTTTGAACAAATGCCTGTTTCTGCATCATATTTTGTTTTGCAACAGATGGTTTGTACAAGCAATGTCTGGCCAAATTATTCTTCCTGCCACATTGGAAACATCTTTTGACTGTTTTGATTGGAGGACCAGTTTTATTGGACCATAACTGGTTCTTGTTCCTTTGATTTCCCCTTACCTGCTGTTGTTTGGGAAACTTTTGGACACCATGCTTTTGGCATGTGCAGATTGGAACAGTCTTACCCCTTTTATTACCTTTTGAGGAAGATGCAGTGTTACAGTTAGAAGGTACAGAAACATGTGGAGTAGCATGGCATACACTCATCTTCTCTTTTCCTTTCTTACTGGGGGTAGAGGTTTCTATAGGTACACTCATTGTTTTGTGTTCTTTCTCAACCTCTTTGCACTCACAACCTTCATTTGGAATCAGTTCTTCGTTAGATTCATGACTGTGTTCAAGGATAGGATCTACAGTAGTCATTGACTCATCCAATGGTTCATTAACAAGCCTATCAGCAACTTCACTCATGGGATGAATGTATTTGTTGTTGTATGGGGGTGGAGTGGCTCTGTATCCTATACCTTCTTTGGGATTGAGTTGAGATTTAAGCCTATCTTTAAATTGAACTTCCATGAGGTGTTCCAGCTTTTGATTTGACAATTTGAAGTTTCCTAAATCTATATTGACAGATTCTATTTTCTTGTTAGCTTCTAACACCTTCTGTACATCCTTATCTAATTTCTTATTTAAAGACTCTATTTTCTTATTCAGCTCCTTTTTCTCCCACTCATGATATGTTCTATCATGTCCCATTTGAATCTCATTATCTTTATAGTCATTGATCTGTGTTTCAAGATCTTCTATGGCCTGCATGTACTCATATCTCCTTTCTTCCATCTTAGCTAGAGTTTTGCACATGCTCTCATTATGATCTCTGTACTTTTTAACCATATTTTTGCATGATTGAGAGCAAAGTTTAGCATTTACCTCAGATGGTAGTTCAGTGAAAGTGACATTAGATGTTTCTGCCATGAGAGCTTGATTTTGAAACTCCTCTTCTGTCTGATCACTCCAGTCAAATACATTGTCTTCTTGAGTGACAAGTGCTTGTGATGATGAAGCTTGATTAGTTTGCTGGGGTCTTGGTGGGTGTTGACCTTGGGATCTACACTCTCTGGAAAAGTGTCCAAGCTTGTGACATTTAAAGCATTCAACTTTTGATTTATCAAATGCGGGTTTGCCTTCTGGTCTGGCTTGGAAGTTTTATCTGCCAGTTCTTTTCAGAAACCTTTTAGCACTCATAGTCATCATTGCATGCTGCCATTTCAAGTCCATCTCTTCTAGATCATCTGGATGGATTTGTTCTAAATCTTTAGCATTTAGAGCAAGCAGTCCATCATTGGCAACAAAAGCTTCATAATGAACTTCAGTAGAATTTCCATCAATACCTGAAAAGGAATCACAACAGTTAGATTTATCAATCGATGCTGATGACAGCAGAGCAGTGTTATGATTGTATGAAAAGGATTTCTTTTTATTCTCAATCTCAGTTTTAAACACACTCAGACTGTTGTAAAGATCATCCAACTCTATTTCTTCAAGAGTATCTTTTGTTCTCCATTAGGCAGCATAGACTATCCACTCTTCACCAAGTGATCTAAGAAATTTTCTGTTTACTTCATCTTGATCCAAGCTGACTTTAGCACTCTCCAATTCACTGATCAATTTATTAAACCTGTCAAACATTTGAGTAAGGTTTTCATTCTTGCCACCAGAAAAGTTTTCATACTGCTGTTTCAAAATTTTTTTGATTTCTTTTGGTGCTAGCATTGCCAGCAAATCTTTTCTCTAAGGCAATCCAAAGAGAATGAGCAGTATAGAACTTTTTAAACTGGTGTTGATAAGCATTAGGAATGGCTATCTGTAAAAGTGTAAGAGCTTTCATGATGTACCACTAGCACACATTGGTTTTAATATAAAATAAAGAACATGATTAACTAAACTGGAACTAGCGGACAAATAGGCAAGTATTACCTATCGTTTACTAGCATAGCTTAAGTAAGTCCGGTTGTCGAACTCAGGGACAATTGGTGTAATGATGATAGGAACCGTCAGTTAATGGTTAGCTATGGTTGAAATTGTTTTAAAATGCATATAAGATAAATGTGGACAAAAGATCTATCGCAATAACACACATGAGCAGGAAAGGAGATTAATGACTTGGATTTCTGACAAGGGGGAATATGTAACCAAATGGGATCACTCCCCCTAAACAACGAATGAATAATTGAAAGTGCAGATTGGATAATATGTCGACATGATTTTTAACGAAACAACCACACAAATCTCTAAGCTCTGGTTGAATTATTTAATCATGATAGCCAATATCGTGATCACTCAAATCTCTTATACATGAAAACAATATTGACTCATAATGTAAGCAATGACAATTTACTATGCGGGTCTCTCGTTATAGCACAATAATCCCATAACTCACGAATTGAACACACAAATCTCTTTTATATGTTCATAACTCGAGTCATGCAAAACCGAATGCTCACAATATATTTACGAACTTTGAAAGATGATTCGGCTGACACCGAATCATAAAATTCTTGATATACTCTCCTAAAAACATAAACCCCCTCTCATTGTTATGAAAACACTTTTTAAACATACTCTTTCACCATCTCTAGTAGAAAGATTCAAAGACACCAAGATATTTGGATTATCGAAAATGAATACTAACTATCTCGAACTATCGTTATGGACATAATAAAGCATTCATAGCAAGTTTAACAAGTCTAAACGATACAACAAGATTTTCATTCAAAGTAAGCAAACTATGACATATCATCTAATCATATACAAAATATAAATCATCCAATGTTTAGGGTTTGTTACCCAAATGATTACATAGCAAAACTACTCCATTCTCATGGAGTAAAACACCATCTCAAAATAAGAAAGAATTCTACACATTAAGATAAATTAAGGTATAAGAATAACTCCCCTAATGATGTATGTGATGATGAAGATGCAATCCACTATGTCAAAACTCCATAATAATCTCCTCCCTTTCCTTCTTCCTCTCGAAATCAGAATGTGTGTGTTTTTATGATAAAAATGCGTCCCCACATAAATGAGCAGAATTCTCCTTTTATAGGCTGGGGAGAACTCGCCGAGTTCAAGGCCTAAACTCCCCGAGTTCATGAGTTGTCAGCTTCTGATTTGATCTCCAGGAGGGAGAACTCGCCGAGTTCATGAAGGGAACTCGCCGAGTTCATGAGTTGTCGACTCCTCATTCGATCGAGTTCAGGAGGAACTCCTCGAGTTCAGGGGGAACTCCCCGAGTTCAGGAGCATGTCATACTTTCTGTTTTGATGTGAACTCGCCTAGTTCTTGTTGTTTCAGCTCCTTCCATTTCTATTTACTCAACAAACACCTGAAATGACAACATGAACCTATAAGATCGAGTTTGAGACGAATAACAACCAAAAAGCTATGTAAAACACGAGATATCGTCCGATAAAACATGTACAACTTGGACGATAAAACATGTACAACTTGGACGATATTATGTACAACATGTTTTATCGGACGATATCTCGTGTTTTACATAGCTTTTTGGTTGTTATTCGTCTCAAACTCGATCTTATTGGTTCATGTTGTCATTTCAGGTGTTTGTTGAGTAAATAGAAATGGAAGGAGCTGAAACAACAAGAACTAGGCGAGTTCACATCAAAACAGAAAGTATGACATGCTCCTGAACTCGGGGAGTTCCCCCCTGAACTCGAGGAGTTCCTCCTGAACTCGATCGAATGAGGAGTCGACAACTCATGAACTCGGCGAGTTCCCTTCATGAACTCGGCGAGTTCTCCCTCCTGGAGATCAAATCAGAAGCTGACAACTCATGAACTCGGGGAGTTCAGGCCTTGAACTCGACGAGTTCTCCCCAGCCTATAAAAGGACAATTCTGCTCATTTATGGGGGGACGCATTTTTATCATAAAAACACACACATTCTGATTTCGAGAGGAAGATGGAAAGGGAGGAGATTATTATGGAGTTTTGACATAGTGGATTGCATCTTCATCATCACATACATCATTAGGGGAGTTATTCTTATACCTTAATTTATCTTAATGTGTAGAATTCTTTCTTATTTTGAGATGGTGTTTTACTCCATGAGAATGGAGTAGTTTTGCTATGTAATCATTTGGGTAACAAACCCTAAACATTGGATGATTTATATTTTGTATATGATTAGATGATATGTCATAGTTTGCTTACTTTGAATGAAAATCTTGTTGTATTGTTTAGACTTGTTAAACTTGCTATGAATGCTTTATTATGTCCATAACGAGAGTTCGAGATAGTTAGTATTCATTTTCGATAATCCAAATATCTTGGTGTCTTTGAATCTTTCTACTAGAGATGGTGAAAGAGTATGTTTAAAAAGTGTTTTCATAACAATGAGAGGGGGTTTATGTTTTTATGAGAGTATATCATGAATTTTATGATTCGGTGTCAGCCGAATCATCTTTCAAAGTTCGTAAATATATTGTGAGCATTCGGTTTTGCATGACTCGAGTTATGAACATATAAAAGAGATTTGCGTGTTCAACTTGCCCTCAAGCAAATCCGGCTTAATTACCATGCTTACAAAAAGAACTCGTTGGCTTTTTAATGTGATCATCAATTCACAAACATTTTAGAGATCTAAACGCATTAAGGAATTAGTGGCGGAAAGTGCAAAACATTAAATAATAGGAACAAAACCTTGAATTCTTGACTGGCACCGAAATAGCTACATAAAACAAACTGATCAATCCAGACCAAAGCAAAACTTAAACACCTCACTCAATGAAGCTCTCTACCCTCAGTGTTTAGGCTTAAACAAAACACTCAAATGCACAATTTGTCACAATTACTTACCATAAGCGTGCCAAAAGATCAAAATTCCAACACTGGAATTGAAACGATGCAATCATCAAGAGGACTTCAAAAAGGGAAAAATTGGGCTAAGGGTAAGGTGAGAATTTTTTTTTGGAAAGGTGGTGTGAGATAGCCTTAAGTTCGTACCATCAAGAAACGTCTCTATAATACAAAATAGATAGGAATGAGCAACCTTTGGTTTTTTTTTTTAATTATGAGACTACTTTGCTAGAAGCTTTTCACGAATTTTTTTCTTTTACGAGTGGGTCTTAAGTAGCTCAATTATTGTTGCTTTTTCATTATTTTTTTTTATTTTTTTTGGCTAACTATTTCTCTCATTAATTCACATTTCAACTTGAAATGGGGGCACGCACGTTGGCTAGGGATACTAAAGAAAAATGGATAAATATGGCTAAACAAAAAGATGGCTAACATAAAATAAAAAGGCTAAGGCTCAAAAGTGGCTATTTAATGGATATATGGGTGAAAGGAAAAATAAGGCTGAAGTTTGGGTAATCCTAAAATGTCTCTATCACACAACTGCGTCATTTCAAACTTGTGTTTTCACAAAGAATCTTTATGGCAAGTTCTGGAATAAAAGTAACAAATGGCATGCACACATAATCAATCGAAATAAGAGCAAGAAAGTATTCATGAATGATCGAAACGGCTCAAAACTCACGAAACGAAATGACATGTAGGGCTATAATGTGCAAAATCCAACTTTGGTCCGAACAACAAGGTCATGTAGCAATATCCAGTTCATAAGAGAATTCAAACTAAAGATCCTTCTTAAAGCTTTCCATTTAACTCACAATAATGGATTATGCAAATAGATCTAAAACCTATTCGATAATTGAATTTTAAAATTTTCGGCCAAATTGGACAAATAATAAACATGTCAAGCAAGATTTCCTAAGTGCCAAGCAAAATCACTCATTGGTTAGAGTTCTAACCTATATTCCCACACTTAAGAATTTCATTGTCCTCAATGAAACAAAATGGACAATATAAACGTGCAAGCATGTAAGTGAAAGGAAGGAAAAAGACTCCCTGAGTGCGTGGAAGAGGAGAGCTCAAAGTATAGCCAACCAAATTTTTGCAAGCGTGTAGAGTTGGAGCGAAGTGTGCAGCTGATTCTGTGCAATGCAATATATCCTTAGAGGAAGGGATTGCCAAAACTATCAAAACAACAACATAAATACAAGCTAAACTAAACTATAATTGACAAGAAAAAGTAAATCGCTTGGGTTGCCTCCCAAGAAGCGCTTGTTTATAGGGTCCCTAGCTTGACCCTATCCCACTTGGCTTAACTTTTAAAGGGATGAAAAGGGTAAAAGCCATACCTTTGAGTTGAGTGCAAAATATAATTTTAAACGGTAAAGCCCTGCACTGCTTACCCGTACTACCTCCATCAGTGTGCAAATGCTTACGTTTCGGCGCTGGAGGGTTATGAAGTTCCTTTAGTAGTCATAAGTCAAGACTCCTAGCATCACCAACATGTGACTCCAATAAATCCATCCATGAATTAGTACATTCAAATACAGGCGATGGCATCACAACATCAACATATATAAATGAAATCTCATCAAAAAGGGTAGAGTCAACTCCCTCATTGTATATAGGAGGAGACATATCAACACCAAGTAGCCGAGCAAGCTCTTCTAAATCCCTTTCGGGATTGAAGTCATCTTCAGTCTCATCATCGAAAATCGGAGGTGGGACGTGTGCAAGACTTTGTGGGCTTGGGATGTGCGCCTTGTCCATTAATGTCTCTGAAGTTTTGATGATCGGAAGAGCATGTAAAGAAGTTTCATCATAGACACACTCAACATCATCATCCGAATCACAAAAATCGGCGTCATGGATGCAGATGTGCTCTTCGTTTTCTTTGCTCTCCTCCACCTTGCCTGAACTACTTTCAGATGGCTCTTCCGTACGCAATTCATCCATTTGAATCCTTTGTTTCATGAGGTTGTCAAGGATTTCTGAAACGCTTTGTTGGTAACGGAGGCTCGTCTGACACTGATGAAATAGATCCTCCAAGCTTGACTCTATCTCGGGTTGATGTTGTGATGGAGTTTGGTAGGGATATTGGGTGTCTTGACTTTGGTAGTGTTGGGTGGAGGATAGGTATGAAGATTGATATATGTTCTCATTTTGATATTGGGAAGAGGTGGGATCGGTCGGGTAGTTAATGTTGACCTCCTCTTGATAACACCATGCTTCGTAGTTACCTTCATACAACTCAAATCTATGATCCATCCTACACAAAACACACCAAACAAAATACGACAAAATAAAGATAAATTAAACTAATGAATAGACTATGAAATAAACAAAACAAGAAAAAAAAATGAACATAGGAATTCTATGTACATGAAAATTAATTCCCACACTTGGATTTGTAAATATATTTATTTTTTTAAACTAACGAGAAACTTAAGGTTGTTCTAAAAACCACATCGCTTGTCCCCGGCAACGGCGCCAAAAACTTGATGTACCGCTAGCACACCTTGGTTTTATAATTAAAATAAAGAACACGATTAACTAAACTGGAACTAGCGGACTAATAGGGAAGTAGTACCTATCGTTTACTAGCATAGCTTAAGTAAGTCTGGGTTGTCGAACTCAGGGACAATTTGTGTAATGATGATAGGAACCATCAGTTAATGGTTAGCTATGGTTGAAATTGATTTAAAATGCATATAAGATAAATGTGGACAAAAGATCTATCGCAATAGCACACACGAGCAGGAAAGGAGATTAATGACTTGGATTTCTGACAAGGGGGAATATGTAACCAAATGGGATCAATCCCCCTAAACAACGGATGAATAATTGAAAGCGCAGATTGGATAATATGTCGACATGATTTTTAACGAAACAACCACACAAATCTCTAAGCTCTGGTTGAATTATTTAATCATGATAGCCAATATTGTGATCACTCAAATCTCTTATACATGAAAACAATATTGACTCATAATGTAAGTAATGACAATTTAGCTATGCGGGTCTCTCGTTATAGCACAATAATCCCATAACTCACGGATTGAACACACAAATCTCTTTTATATGTTCATAACTCGAGTCATGCAAAACCGAATGCTCACAATATATTTACGAACTTTCAAAGATGATTCGGCTGACATCGAATCATAAAATTCATGATATACTCTCATAAAAACATAAACCCCCTCTCATTGTTATGAAAACACTTTTTAAACATACTCTTTCACCATCTCTAGTAGAAAGATTCAAAGACAACAAGATATTTGGATTATCGAAAATGAATACTAACTATCTCGAACTCTCGTTATGGACATAATAAAGCATTCATAGCAAGTTTAACAAGTCTAAACGATACAACAAGATTTTCATTCAAAGTAAGCAAACTATGACATATCATCCAATCATATACAAAATATAAATCATCCAGTGTTTAGGGTTTGTTACCCAAATGATTACATAGCAAAACTACTCCATTCTCATGGAGTAAAACACCATCTCAAAATAAGAAAGAACTCTACACATTAAGATAAATTAAGGTATAAGAATAACTCCCCTAATGATGTATGTGATGATGAAGATGCAATCCACTATGTCAAAACTCCAAAATAATCTCCTCCCTTGCCTTCCTTCTTCCTCTCGAAATCAGAATGTGTGTGTTTTTATGATAAAAATTGGTCCCCTCATAAATGAGCACAGAATTCTCCTTTTATAGGCTGGGGAGAACTCGCCGAGTTCAAGGCTTGAACTCCCCGAGTTCATGAGTTGCCAGCTTCTGATTTGATCTCCAGGAGGGAGAACTCGCCGATTTCATGAAGGGAACTCGGCGAGTTCATGAGTTGTCGACTCCTCATTCGATCGAGTTCAGGAGGAACTTCCCGAGTTCAGGGGGAACTCCCTGAGTTCAGGAGGAACTCCCCGAGTTCAGGAGCATGTCAGATTAACTGTTTTGATGTGAACTCGCCTAGTAGGTATCTGAACTCGCCGAGTTCTTGTTGTTTCAGCTCCTTCCACTTCTATTTACTCAACAAACACCTGAAATGACAACATGAACCTATAAGATCGAGTTTGAGACGAATAACAACCAAAAAGCTATGTAAAACACGAGATATCGTCCGATAAACATGTACAACTTGGACGATATCAATTCACTTCATTCATTCTAGCCTTTCTTTCAAGTTCAGTCTTTGGAGGTGTTTTTATAGGCTTGCCCTCAGCACCAAGTTCAGGATCAACTACAGGAGGAAATTCAACAGCTTTCCATATGACATAATCAATAAATTGAATGTGTTGTTGAATCCTGAGTTAACACATCTCGAACTCATTGGGTTTGAGCATAGGCACTTTGAGTCCTTGCCCAGATCCACTACTACTATTATCAAATTCCATTGCAGAAAAATAATTTTAAAAGAAAGCTTCTGACTTTGAAAAGAAAGAAAAACCTGGCTCTGATACCACTTGTCAAGATCAAAATCACTACCTAAGATTAACTGGTTTGAATCAATCAGAGTATAAAACCAATAACCTTGTACTGAATCAAAGTCCAATTATGAAGTTTGCGAAATATCACTTAATTGTTTTAAGAAAAGCTTTCAAACAAATAACACATAAATATAATAAACAATCAAATGTTTTGTATTGCACAACTCAATGATTAAAATCACCTCTAATCTGTTTGATTAGACGAAGAACACAGATTGTTCTTAGGGTTTTACAACCTTAGAGGCTTATGAAAACTTAATCAGAAAAGCAATTACAACCAAATCAAAACTAGTACGTGTAAAGTTACAATAGAAAAACCTATTCTATGTATATATAATGCCTTCTGATTTGTTTCCTTGAGAAACTCTGATTTCTCTGATAGTAGATACGCTTGAATCTTCGAATATATATCTTTTCCTGAATTTCAACACTTTCTGTTTATTGAGCTGTTGAGCAGCCTGAAGACTATCTGTTGAGCAGCTTGAACTTGAACACTGGCAGCTTGAACTTTTGTACTAGCAGCTCAAACTTTCTCAACTAACAGCTTGAGCTTTGTAATTACACAAAAAATCTACTAACAGTTTGAGAAATCTAACTAACAGCTTGACATACTTAGAATATTTCCCAACACCAGTGGCAAGGCTTGAAGCAATCCATTTGTTTCTGGCCTTTGCGTCCTTCAAAGGTTTTAAGGTTTATCAACTTGACGTATAGGGTGTTTTTCTTTATGGGAAAGTGAAGGAACTGGTGTATGTGGAACAACCTCCCGGGTTTACAGATCCGAAGTATCCAGACAGAGTGTATCACTTAGATAAGGCTTTGTATGGACTACATCAAGCACCAAGGGCGTGGTACGAGACACTATCTACTCATCTTTTAGACAACGGGTTTGAAAGAGGGAGGATTGATAGTATGCTGTTTGTGAAGAGGAAGGGTGAACATTTCCTCTTGGTACAAGTGTACGTCGATGATATCATTTTCGGGTCATCAGACGAGCAGATGTGCAAAGACTTTGAGAAGGTGATGAAGTCTAAGTTTTAGATGAGTGCTATGGGAGAGCTTAACTTCTTTCTGGGTTTGCAAGTTAAACAAAGGAAGGAGGGCATGTTTATCCATCAGACGAAGTATGTCTACGACATTCTAGAGTGCTTCGGGATGGAAGGAACCAAGCTGACAGCTCATTTTAGCACGCTGATTCAAGTGAATCATAATCTCGGACCGGGTACAGAAAGTGATACCGATGTGGATCCGACGTTATATCGGGCCATGATTGGATCACTCATGTATTTAACTACTTCTAGACCTGACATAATGTTTGCTGTGTGTATTTGTGCTAGGTTTCAAGCTAATCCAAAAGAGATGCACATGAAAGCTGTGAAGCGGATTCTGAGATACCTCAAGTTGAAACCGAAGCTAAGACTTTGGTATCACGAAGATGGTGATCTGGAATTGGAAGCATTCACGGATTCAGACTATGGAGGATGCAGCTTGAATCGCAAGTCAATAACTGGAGGTTGTCAATTCCTTGGAGGGAGACTCGTTTCCTGGCAATGCAAGAAACAGACTTCGGTAGCCATGTCAACGTGCGAGGCCGAATATGTTGCTGCTGTTAGTTGCTGTTCACAGGTTTTGTGGATACAACAACAATTGCGGGATTACGGTTTGACTTATACTCATACTCCTATTTGGATAGATAACCAGTCAACTATTGCAATAACCAATAATCCAGTTAAACACAGTAAAACCAAGCACATAGACATAAGACACCACTTTATACGTGATTGTGCTGAAAAGAATTTAATTAAGCTGGTAAAGTGGCAACGGAAGATAATAATGTTGATTTATTTACCAAAACTTTTGATAAGTCACGTTTTGAGTTGTTAGTTCAACTAAATGGCATGCGTAATCCAGAGTAGCTTGACCTTAGTAGAATTTATTTCTTTTTATAGAAGTAATTTTTCTTTCTTTTAATAGTAAGTTTAGTAGCTTAGTGGAATTTCTTTCCTTTTATAGTAAGTTAGTAGGTTAGTGTTAGGCACAAAAAGGCCTCAGTCAAACCTGCTCGGCATCTGAGGGGGAGATTATTAATCAAACCTGTTTGATGCCTTTGAAGGTTGAATTTAAGGCTTGTTATATGCCTTATTGAAACTTGAAAAAGATTTTCAATATCAGCCTAAAGCTGTTCTATGTGTTGCATGTGTTGCAACAAAGACAGTTTTGCTCAAGCTGTTCAGTCTGCTGAACAGGCTGAACATAAACTGTCTACGCTGCTCTACACTGATGAGCAGCTTGGGCAGTTTACAAGTGTTCTGTTCTTTGTGAACAGAACCTGTTCTTTGTGAACAGGCTAAACACTTTATGGAATGTGTTTCCAAGTCCTCATGTATTGTTTTTGACTACAAGATCAGTTTACAAAGTCGAAGACAAAGTGGAAATCAGAACTGCTCAGCCTGCCCAAGCTGTTCTGTTACATGAAGACAAAAGGTTATTTGTAAAAGGGTGACAGACCTTTTTCTTATATCAAAATAGGCCTTTACAAGGAAGAAAGACGCAAAGTTGACATTCCTTATTTAGTTAAAGGCAATACAACAGTAGACAAAGTGAAAAGACAAAAGTTCTGCACATGTAAAGACAAGTCTGCTTTTCAGAAAGGTGCAGAAAAGGTTATGTTGTCTTTTCAACAAGACTTCTCCTTTTTCATCTCGTCCAATGAAGAAGTTTCTCTTAGATCCTCTGAGTGAGTATAAAAGGAAGCTTCTAAGGTCAGAAAGATTATGAAAAATAGCTAAGTGCTGAAACCAAGAGTGAACGTACAAGTGTGTTTTTCATGCATGCAAGCCTGCTTGTGTAATACGGTTTTCTCTGTGTCTACGTTGTTCTACCTAAGATGTCCCTCTGAGTCTTGTAAACACAGTGAGTACTTCTTAGTGAGTGTATTCATTTTAAACTAGTTTGAGTCTGTCTTAGACTAGTGAACATACTGTTGTATCTGTCATCTCAGCTTGAACCTTTCCGCATTCAAGCTTGTTTGTAATTAACAACTTGTTGATAATACATACAAACATTGAGAAAATAGTGTGTAGTTTTTAAATAGCTGTATTCACCCCCTCCTCTACAGCTTAAAGCTATATACTTTGGGAACCACTCGGGTCCTACAGTTAGTTTATTTTCTTACTCTAATTTATTGAAAACAAAAGAAAAAAGAGAGAAAACCATAAAAAGCTCAAAAAAAGAGAATATTAGAAAATGAGTTAAGTCTTAGATTCATAGGTTCAAAGTGACGAAAATTAGCACAGTCGATACAATCTCTAAGTGTTAAGCTTTCACACATAATGCATCTAAAACTCTAAGGGATATACATTTTCTAGTTTGATGTGTTGGCAGGCGTAATACACAAAGGGAATCTCAAGGCTAATAAAATATTCAAGAAAAAGTCAGACGTGTCACAAACTTAGATGTATGACCAAATGGTCTTAATTTTTATGTTAGAGACATACAAACATTTATTATAAATGAGGTATGCAAATTTTCTGGGGGATGTATAGCAACATCAGATACATCTTAAAGAAAAGAAAAGAATAGAAAAATCATGTTAGTAAATTAAGAGTCAAAACAAGTAACTCTGTTGTACGTAAGTACAGACCTGTTGCCTCTGGTTTGATTCGAGTTAGCAAGATAAGTCGCTTTGTTGTACGTTGGTACAGACCTGTCACCGCTGTCTTGCTAGCTTTAAAATAAACTTTAAGACAAACTAAGACACTCTGTTGTATGTAAATACAGAACTGTGTCCGATGTTTTCCTTTTAAAGAAAATTTGCAATATCGAAAAGTTATAATCATTGTGTGTATGCCTTGATCATAAAATTATGTCTAAGTATGAGACACGTAAGGTAGTTTCTTGATAAATAAAAAGGCCAAGGGATATTCCAAAGTGTAACATGTTTAAATGGAAAATAATACCAACAATCGGCTAGAAATGTATGTCACGACAAACAATCAAAAGAATCAAAAATTCCTAAGTGTGAAAGTTAGAATACTGAAAGTGTGTATTTGACGCCGCTATCTGATTGAACCTTTCTTTGACTATACTCGTCAAAAATACTCTGTTAAGTATTTAAGATAGGTTGTAAAGTTTAAATAATTTAGTTTAGGTGTGAAAGTAAGATACTGTTGGTACATCCTGTGTGACGATAACAGTCTAAGTGTATTAGCATTTTAGTTCAAGTGATATTGCAAAGTATTGAATGTTAATCGTGTGTTTGATATATGTGTTTATGTATGTTTGATAGTTATTGATTGTATGTTTGAACTTGATGTAATGTATTACAAGAAGTTCAAACATAAAATCCAAAGATTAATTCAAACATAAGTTAAATCATATACTCAAATAGAATTAGGTCATGTGAAATTCGAATTTAGGTCAAATTCGAATTTTAAAAATGGAGGTAAATTCGAATGTGTCTGGAAGACAAACTCGAATGGGGCCTTGGGCCTGGATTCGAGTTTGTCCAATGTCAAACTCGAATGGACCTCTATAATTAGGGATTAACTCGAATCATTAGGGACTTTTTGCAGAATTCGGGTGAGTAATTAGCAAAAGGCGATCTCGAGTTTATCAGCTGATAGTGAGTGTTTTCGGAGAGAATCATTGTGTAGGTTCGTTCGTGGTCGATCGTACAACGTTGTGGTAGTCTCCGTGTTTCGTGTGAGTGTTATATCCGTCAAGCCGCTAACGAGGATTCCGCACTCGTTGACGCTGTCGCGTCTAGATAGATCTGTGTAGTGCAAGACCTTACAAGTGGTATCAGAGCCTACGGGGTGTTCTTCGTGTTCTTCGTGTTCATAAAGATACATCCTAGGTTTCTTGACGCATTTGGACGGTTAATCTCACTTGTTTTTGGATTTTTCGAGCTTATCAAATTGGAATCAGAGAAATACTTTGTTGTAGTTCACATTTTTGATCAAAATCAATATTTTTACTTTTAAAAATATTGATTTAATCTGAAAAAACGTGAAAAACTCGAGGTATTAGCCGTTTCTCGAATTTGCGGAGCTCGACTTTGTTAAGGAGAAAAAGAGGTTTTCCTCATTTTCGCGTTTGACCAAAATACGCTCCTTTCGAGTTTCGTAAAAAGTGGTTTCGAGTTTGGACATCTCGAATTTACTTTAGGCTTCGACTTTGCACTAAAGTCGAATAGGGGGGATTCGAGTTTTTTTTTTTCTGGGTTTCGAGTTTGAGTAGGGTTCGAGTTTACCTGGACATTCGACTTAAGAGACCTTCGACTTTGTCATCACATTCGAATTTAATTGGATTAACAAACTTAACTCGAAGTTAATTCCAAATAGGTTTAAATTTAATTAGTTTCGAATTTACCTAAATTCGAAAGAATCAAACTAAATTAATTTCGAATTAAATAAATTAAGTTAAAATTCAATTATCTTTGAAACAATGACAAATCTACAACGGTTTCTGGAGATGGATCACGAGGTCGGTAAAGCAAATACTCCGCCAAAGTTGATGAAACTTGAAGATTATTACTGGTGGAAGGATCGGTTTGCCGACTTCACGCGCTTTAATGATATGCACATGTGGATTTGTATCGACGAGGGATACATTCCACCAACAGCTGAGGTAGAAGGACGACAAAAGGTTGTTCCATATTCTAAAATGAAGGATGAAGACAAAAAGCTGTTTGAAGCAGAGAATCGTGCATACGCTATCATCAGAATGGCGTTACCTCAGGATATATTACACACTTTTCGAAATCAGAAGACAGCAAAAGAGCTGTGGGAGGCTTTGGAAAAAAGGTGTGAGGGTAACCCGAGGGTTAGAAGGAAACGTATGGAGATGCTCAAGCAGCAGTTTGCTATCTTCAAGGCATTGAAGGATGAAAAGCTGGAGGACACTATCACGCGTTTCTATCATCTGCTGACTGAATTAGACAGTCATGATATTGAGTATAGTGACACAGAAAAGAATAATAAGCTTCTGGATGCTTTACCGGCGAAATGGGCGATGTACGTGGCCTTGATTAAGCATGATGAGGATAAATACTATACTATGACTCTGGAAAATGTGGTAGGAACGCTGAGGGCGTATCATTTTGAGTTATTGAAGGTAGAAACGGATTATGAACAAGTTCAAAATCCAGCAATGTATTTTGAAAAATCAAAACCTTCAGTGGCAGCCGAAATGAAGACAGCCACAACCTTCTTCTCGGGAGAAACATCGTCACCAACTGAGCTAGAGGACGCAGAGTAGGGCTTTCTTAGGGTTTAGTAGACCAGAAGAACAACAACATCAGGCTACACCGGCACCTACATCTCAAGGTTATTCTAAGATGCCTATGAGCGCTAAATCGGCTGAAGACCATCTAAATCTATTGGCTTCATTCGTGGCCGCATATGGAAATTGCGTGCAGGGTAAGATCAACGATCCTGCACTCTGGGATGAGGATTACGATCAGGTGGACCCTGATGACCTTGAAGAAATGGATCTCCAATGGCAACTGGCCATGGTAACTCAACGGGTTAAGAGGTTCATCAAACGGACGGGAAGAAATCTGAATATGAGTAACAATAGGATTGGCTTCGATAAGTCCAAAGTAAAATGCTACAACTGTCAAGGGTTAGGACACTTCGCCAGAGAGTGTCAGAGACCGAAGGTAGAGAATTACCAAGGATAGAATCAGAATTATGGACAGGATCAGAACCAATCACAACATCGATATCTTCCGAGTACATCAACTAGTCAAGCAAATGTAGCTGGTCTGTTATCTAACGTCACATCGGACAGACAGCTAGACGGTACTTATGACTGGAGTACACATCCAGAAACGAACGCTAAAGCTTTTATGGCTGAAGTGACTGACGCTGGATGTGACGGGGCAGAGCAGAACACATGGGACAGCATTCGAACTGAAAGAAGTCCAATGTGGGTAGAGAAGTCAGATGATCAGACGATTGTGGAGTTTGCCGCTAAGATGGCCAACGTGGAATCAGATCATACAAAGGTAAGTCTGAACTTTTCTCTTTTCCATGAATTGTGTGTTTTATGTGCTACTTCTAACGATAGGTTAAATCTAGTGCTAGAATCACATCAAAACATATCTACTCAAAATGAAACATTAAAAACAGATAATGCTAGCCTGATAGATATAAAGCAATATCTTAGGGATAAGCTTAAGGTTGATGCACAAGATGTTATAGTTCTAAAGGACAAACTGAGCGAACAGTGTGTTAGGTTAGAACTCATGTATGAACATGTTGAGGCTTTAACCAAGGAGCTGAAAACCAGAGACATAGAGCTAGCTGAGTCTAAGGTGAAGGTAGCTGAGGCAAATAGTAAACTTGAAAAGTTTAGGAACTCAAGTCTTAACCTAGGGAAAATTTTAGATGCACAACGACAATCTAAAAAGCCGGTAGGTCTAGGATTTCATGAGATTCCTCCACCGTTCAATGACAACTATGTCCCTCAACCTCAGGAGAAAACTGAGAAATCAGTAGACTTAGAGGAAATACATGAACCAGTGTCTGAACCTGTAAAGGAAAATGTGCCTAAGGTGGCTGATACCAATGTTAAGATTAAGAAAGTTAAATTTGTGCCATCCTCTAGTGACACACTTGTAGGAAAACACAAAATTGACTTTAATGATCAGGATGATGAACCAGTCCCTATAGGTGCACCAAACGAACCAGACACTAGTGAGACACCTAAGTCAAAAGGCACACACAAGAAGTCTATTGACAAAATGTCTTGCTTTAGATGTCACGAAAGGGGGCACGTTGCTTCTAGCTGTCCGTATAGGAAAGTAGACAATACACCTAAGACAGGAAAGCCAGAACAAGTTAAGCCTTCTACAAGTGTTGCGAGCACTAGTAGTTCTCAGAATACCGAGAAAACTGTGCAAGCTACACCAAAAACTGCTGTGAAACAAATACAGGTAAAAGGTGGACCAAAAGAAGTGATTAAGACTAATTCACCAAAACGAGTCACTAATCAATCTAGGTCTGGACCACAACAACAATATAGGAGCACAACACCTAGCAGAGCTTACACTCCGGTTAGGTCACACACTCCTGTTAGACATCACACACCGGGTAGAGCTTAGGGATATAAGTCTGAAATGCATTATAATCATAATTATTCAA
Organism: Centrapalus pauciflorus; assembly: GCA_020465985.1. Lineage (NCBI taxonomy): Eukaryota > Viridiplantae > Streptophyta > Magnoliopsida > Asterales > Asteraceae > Centrapalus > Centrapalus pauciflorus. The sequence goes on along the minus strand of JAANYP010000629.1, from coordinate 71,218 downwards.
GAGCTCCACAACAAATGCCTACACAAAGGCAAAGAGTGAACTTAAATCACTCGGCACCACAACAAACTCCAGTTCAAAGACCCAAGTCACTTGAAAGGAGAGATAGGTATTTGAAAGAGTTTCAGTATGTGGACGAGAATGGTATTACCAAGTCAGTTATGGCTTGGGTTCCCCGTGATAACTAACCTACCTTCTTTCATGTGCAGGAGATAACCACAGGTCTAAACAACAAATGGTTCATCGACAGTGGGTGCTCCTGGCACATGACAGGGGAAAGAAGTCTACTTACAGACTTCAAGGGAGGGAATAGGGGATTTGTATCATTCGCGGGTAATAAGGGAGGAAACATCACAGGTATGGGAGTAGTCACTAATGGGACGATCCAATTGGATCAAGTTTATCACGTTGATAAACTGGTTCATAATCTCATTAGTGTCTCTCAAATCTGTGATAAGAAGAATTCAGTGCTGTTCACTGATACTGAAGCGTTGGTGCTAAAACCGGGGTTCAAGATAACTGGAGAGTGGATATTGATGAAGGCTACAAGGAAGAATGACTTGTACATGCTCGACATGAACATGCCTGAATCTTCAGTGAGACCAATCTGTTTGTTATCTAAAGCTTCAGAAATGGAGTCGGTTTTGTGGCACAGACGCATGACACACTTGCACTTGAGAAAGATGAAATATATTACGAAACATGGGTTAGTGCAAGGTGTGCCTATGAAGAGTTTTCAGTTCGAGGATAAGTGTCTACCATGCAAGAAGGGCAAACAACATAAGAAGACGCACAAACCCATGACTCAGAACTCCATTACTGCCACATTCGATTTGTTGCATATGGACCTCTTCGGACCAATCAACAAAAGGAGTATAGGTGGTAGTTGGTACTGTTTAGTTATTACTGATGATTACTCACGCTTTTCTTGGGTTTTCTTTCTAGGTACAAAGGACGAGACGGCTTCCAAGCTCATCGGGTTTTTAGACCAAGTGGAGAATTCCTATGGAACAAGGGTTAAACACCTTCATAGTGATAATGGAACAGAGTTTAAAAACACTGTTTTTGGTGTATATTGCCTATCAAAGGGCATAGTGCATCAATTTAGTGCACCCTATGAGCCACAACAAAATGGGGTGGCCAAACGAAAGGACAGGACATAGATTGAGGCAGCAAGGACCATGCTTTCGGATTCAAAGCTTCCTACCATGTTTTGGGGAGAGGCAGTGAATACCGCATGTCATATTTTAAACCGGGTCCTTACTGTCAAATCTTTGAACAAACCCTGTTATGAAATTTTGAATAAACGGCCACCTAATTTAACTGGCTTCGAACCTTTTGGGTTACCATGTACTTTATTGCGAACAAAACATCAACCTAAGTTTGGTGAAAAGGTTGACGAAGGATACATTCTTGGTTATGTGCCGAACTCACCAAACAAATGATTTTTTAACAAATAAAATGGTACAGTAGAGATTGTGTATAACATTGAAGTCACAAGTTATACACATGAACCCCAAACAGGTCCGGAATGGATATTTGACTATGACAAACTGTTTGAGTCATTTAACATTCCTTTGGATGAAAATGCAGGTACCTTTGAAAAGGATATGGCGACGCTGAATCTAAATGACGAGGGTCATAGCTTTTCGAGGACCACATTTCAATCAACATCCGAGCCTACTTCAACTGAAGATGGATCTCCAGAAGTTACTGATTCAGAAGCACCTACAAATGAGAATCAGACTCAGACAACAACTTCCAACTCTGAGGAAACTGTCCACGAGGAAGGAAATGTGGAATCTGAGGTAGTTCCACCGTTAGGTGAAATAGGATCAAACTTAGGAGATAATCTGAGAGTTGACGAGATAGAGACATTCAGGATCAACAAACACCATCCTATAGAAAGCATCATAGGAAATCCTAATGCGGGTGTGCGGACTAGGAGTAGTTTAAATGTAACATCCTCGGATTTATTTTACTGTATTTTGGTTAATTAAGTGGAAAATATATGTTTAAGTTAAAATTAAGCAATTATTATGTATTTGGGTTATTTAGAAGTTTGTTGCTATTTTTAAAGAAAATTGAACTCAGAATCATTGTTATGGAATATTAAGGAATTAAAAAGTTATTTATGATAATTCTAAGATTAAATCAGTATTTTATGGAACCAGTTAGTTCGAGTGGTGAAATGTGCAAAAATGACGAAAGTAGTATATAAAGGGCAATAGGCTTCATTTTCTAGTTTACACTCTCTCACTACTTCATCTCTCTAGAAATTTTCTCTCTACATCTCTCTAAGATATATCACAAACCGACCGTCGGATTTTCGAGAATTATACGTCATCGGAAAGATATCGAGGAGTACATCAACAATCTGCAAACGGATTTCTGATTTCGTACGAAGTGAGGTAAGAATCGACCTTTCTAAGATTATGGTTTCGGTTTTGAAGAACAAAAATTTCGAATCTATCATTTTATGCAAATTTAAGCTTGTTTTGCTCGAAACATTGCTGGAATGTGAAAGTATATGCATAGTAGAATCGAATCTAGGTATTATACATGATATATTAGTGATTTTTGCCTTAGAAATGAAGGATTTAAGTTGAAATGATGAACAGACTCGAATAGGTCAAGATCAGAGTCGAAATGCAAGAACAAACTCGAGTTTGGTGCTAGATTCGAAGGTGTACCATTAGATTCTAAGGGGAGGGCTTCGAATCTAGGCATAGACTCGAAGTGAGGTTCGAATCTACCCCTAGATTCGAAGGGTAGTTCGAATCTGATGCTAAGGGGTTCGAATCTGATGCTAAGGGTTCGAATCTGATGCATATGGTTCGAATCTGATGCATGGTTTCGAATCTAACCCATTAAATTCGAGTTTAATGCTTATAAACAACACATAAAATGGCAAGAATTATTCAAAGGACAAGTTATGAACTTGAGATGGGTTCAACTCAATGGTAATATGGATTTGGACATAGATCGAAAAGGGAAAATATTGCAAAACTTACAAAAACATGGTTTTATGGATTTAAACGGTTAATGATATGAGGAATTGTTGTAATTGATATAACAGGTCCCTTGTGGTGTTGTTTAACCCACAGTGTGGTACTTGGTGGATCCGGTTGAAAGCCCGAAGAGAAATAATATCGGTTAAAGTTAAATTACGCACCCACTGTGAGTACAGTAGATTTCGCATGTTTATATTTGTTTTATGTAAGCTTTGCCTGCTGAGACCTGTTGCTTCAATTATTTGTTTGGAATTCTACTAACTTGCGTAGATTTAGATTCACATTCTTACTTGTTGCATGTCCTTTCGGTTGTTGTGCATCTAGTGATGGACCGGTGGGTCGCATCGATTACTCTGATGTTACTGTGCTATATGACCTGGAGCTGATCCCTCCTAGGCCCGGTAGGCAGTATGTCATCCCCGATCGTACGTTTGTCTCAGATGGTATGTTTAAATGCCGAGCTGTGAGCTCGAAGGGGCTGCGGCTCTGGTCCGTACTTTGTGTACGAAGAGGATATCCGATGTTGGTCATCTGTGTTATCCTTGGGCTTCATAAAAATTTATAAAATGCGCAATCTATGTATTCACTAAGCATTCGCTTACGTTTTAGTTGTTGTAATTTTTACAGGCAAAGGAAAATCTACTGCTGGACCTTCTAGTTAGGTCGTTTGGAAGATTTGGGAGACTCGGCACTATTTTATCGGTAATTTATGTTATGAGACAATGTTGTAATATTCTGGATGATTGTAATAATTGTATGGGTGTGTAGACTTAGACTTGGTACCTTATAGCACCGTAGGGTGTTTAACACTTGTTGCACTACTTTAATTATGTTTTTTAATGCTTCCGCACTTAAATTAGGTTATCAGATCATTATGTTAATGTATGTTGGTGATTAATCCTGGGTGTTTTGTAAATGGTGGTTGTTGTGGCAAGGGTGTCACACGAGATGGTATCAGAGCAGTTGTTTGAGATTCAAGTGTCCGTGAGGTCTTGATCTCAAACATTAGGTAATGATATGTAGTGGTTTAAGTAATGATCTGAACTAAGATAGGTTACGATCTAGTAATTATAAGAGATTGACTATCATACGGGACAAATGAATGGTGTCTTTAAGTTTATGACATGTTGCTAAACAAATTATATGTTTATATTACAGAACATGTCTGGAGGAGGAATGACACCTGAAGAAGCCAGAGAGATGATGCTAGCTATGATGGCTGAGCAGAATCGAATGATTCAAGATCAGTTTCGGGCTCGAGATGAGGCCGAAGCTAAACGTGATAGAAGTAAGAGATGTTGCCATTGTAATCAATTTGGACATAAGGCTAACAAATGTCCAATGAAGGTCGATGCTTGTTATAATTGTGGAAAAGTGGGCCATTTTAGCAGAAATTGCAAATTTCAACCAAAGAATTAGCATGTAATACATGATGAAACTATGAATGAAAGGTTTGACAAAGGGATGAGATCGTGGTTATAATTTTTGGACGTTAATCCATAGAGTTAGAGGTGTACCTTAAAGACTCCATATGCAATATTTTATCGAAGTTCTATGATGCTGAAGTTAACATGAAATCGAGTTATATAAGTTTTATTACTAATATAAGTATAATCCTGTTTGTGAATGAGAATGTTCGAGTATATAAATAGGCAGTAGATGAATAGCCAATATGGACTTGGAAGCTTTGAATTGGAAAAGATGTCATAGACTTCTTGGAAATTTATGAATGAGTTTAGAAGTTGTAATGAAGTTTAAGTTTGACCATGATGGGTTAAAAGAATTGGAACTAATAGTATTAGTATCATATGTAATATGTTTGAGGGAATGATAACAACTTGTAGTGTTTATCATAAAACAAATAGCATCAACTTGTATTAAAAGGAAACAGTAAGGTATATTGTATTGAATATTGTAAGCTTACAAAGGTTGTGGTTGAGAACGTATGACACGAACTGTTCATGAGAATTTGATGTAGTTGAAATCAAAGAGACTGATTCAATGTTGGTATATATATGAATATTATATGAGGAAAACAAATCTAGAAATTATAAGAGAAAAGCATACGAGGGTATGATAATACATGGAAAATACATGATAATTTTAAAAGAGAAATTGAAATATGTAATGCAAAGTGTAAAGTAAGAAATGAATGTGAAGTATAATCGATTGGAAGGGTGGATATAATACTTAATGAAATGAAGATTTGATCAAACATAAAAAGTTTAAAGAGACTTTGGATACTAACGACTTATGCTTGTAAAGCAAAGAAAAGTCTAGTACTAAGATTCAGAATCTAAGAAAGATTCGGAGGTAGACATGAGTTCTGTTTGATTCTGGTGCCGACCAATTATTTGTATCTACTGTTTTTGCTCAACAAGTGTTGATGCCTTGGTCTAAGTTGTCTGTTGTGATTGATGTTGAAATTGTTAAGTAACACATTAGTTAACGTAGATCACGTGTATCATGATTGTACTCTAGTGATTGAAGAGGTAGTCTTCAATCCTGACTTGATTCCAGTAGAGATCGGTGATTTGATATGAAAATTGGAATGAATTGGTTGTGTATATGTAATGAGACGCATGTAGTTTGCAATAAAGGAATAATAAAGATAATTACGCCGGAGGGGCGAGAGAATTGTATATATGAGTATTGGAGAAGTGGGGATCAATGTCTAATGATGATTGTTAGGTCCCGAAAGCTGATTGCTTAGGGATGTGAGTTTTGTTTGGTATAGGTTATTGATACCAAGACTGAAAAGAAAACTGTGGCCGATGCGCCTGTTGTCCCAAATGTTTCCATAAATGTGTATGGAAGACTTGTCTGGTGTGTCACTTGAAAGACAAGTGAAATTTTGTGTTGACTTGATCCCTGGAGTTTCTCCAATAGCTTGTTGTTCGTATCGGTATGCATCTACTGAAAGGTAAGATATGATGAAGCAACTTCAGAAGTTGTCAGATAGGGGTTTTGTAGATTGAGTTCTCTGCCGTGTGGAGCCCGATAGTGTTTATGAAACAAAAGATGTCACAATGAGAATGTGCATAGATTCACATGATTTGAACAAATTGACTATAAGTATCCGCTGCCGGGAAATGATGATTATTCAATTAGCTGCATGAGAGCTAATTATTTTTCTAAGATTAATCTACGAATGAGATATGATTAGTTGAGGTCCGAAGAGGGAATGTACTGAAATTGGCTTTCAGGAATATTTATGAGCACTACGAGTCTCTGGTCACGATATTTTGATTAAGTAACACCCCAACCGTTTTATGGACATTATGAATAGAGATTTGTATATCAATGATGGGGGAATCGGTAATTGTAATTATCGATGACATTCGGGTATAAGTTTTAAGTTGAATATGTCAAAACGTGAATTTTGATTACAATAGATTATAATTTGTGGTATGTGATTTCTGGAATTGGATCTCGGAGGATTCTGTTAAAAGAGGAATGATTGAGAATTTGGAATCTGTCTCGCAATAATTACAGATTTAAGAAGTTTTCTACGATTGGTAGATTGTAGACAACTTGATTATTCAGTATATTTTATATACAGACTCAAGAAATTTATTATTGGAAAGATTTTGCACAAGATGTACGTGGGAAAGGTTATTAATATTGTTTTAGTATTCTAGACTCGATTATGTCAGAATAGAAGAGTTGTTTCATTTTCAACTCTTGGTTTGTGTTATAAGTGGGATTAAACACACATATAGCTATGAGTACAGCTTACTGACAACTGATAGAAGATCAGAATGAATGGACTATTTCCACATCGGAATATATGATGAGACACCTAAACCAATCAGTTTTGAGGGAAACGATGTAGTATATTTATTAGTATTCCCGATGAGGTGTACTACTTGTTTTGAAAAAGAGATAAAATTTGCATTGAGGTGAGTTGGTTCATTGAGAATAACAGAAAAGTTAGGAATCTGTTATCTCATTTATAATTATTTAAGGAAATGTCGAAATAGCACTTGGTAATTCATGAAGAAATCTTTATTAAATCTTCACAACTGGTAATGAAGATTAGGCTGATTATAATGAATTAGAAATCATAAAGGGTTAGTATATGTTGAAAAGTCGGAATATATTATGAATACTGTGGTAATGAAGAATAAGGAACAAAGAGATTAAAATAGTATTGATACGTTGGAAGCATCACAAAGGAGTAGACCATACGTGGGAGACAAAGGCGGAAATGTTAAGAAAGTATCCGAAACTGTTTGAATCCGAGTAACTTCGAGGACGAAGTTGAGCGTGGTGGAGCCCATGCTGTAACATCCTCAGATTTATTTTGATGTATTTTGGTTAATTAAGTGGAAAAGTTATATAATTAAGTTGAATTTGGGCGATTATTATGTATTTTGGATATTTAGCAAGTTTGTTGCTACTTTTAAGAAAATTGAACTCAGAATCAATTTTGTGGAGTATTATGAATTTAAAAGTTATTTATGATAATTCTAAGATTAAAACAGTATTTTATGGAACCAGTTAGGTCGAGTGGTGAAATGTGCAAAAATGACGAAAGTTGTATAAAAAGGGCAATAGGCTTCATTTTTCTATTTTACACTATCTCACTACTTTATCTCCCTAGAAGTTCTCTCTACATCTCTCTAAGTTATCTCGCAAACCGACCGTCAGATTATCGAGAATTATACGTCAACGGAAAGGTATCGAGGAATACAACAACAATCTACAAACAGATTTCTGATTTCATACGAATTGAGGTAAGAATCGAATCTTTTAAGTTTATAGTTTCGGTTTTGAAGTTAACTAGAATTCGAATCTGTTGTTTGGTGCGAATTTGAGCTTGTTTTGCTTGAAATGTTGCTGGAATATGATAATATATGCATAGTAGAATCGAAACTAGGTATTATACATGATATATTAGTGATTTTAGCCTTAGAAATGAAGGATTTAAGTTGAAATGATGAACATACTCGAATATGTCAAGAACAGAGTCGAGATACAAGAACAAACTCGAGTTTGGTGTTAGATTCGAGTGTGTACCGTTAGATTCTAAGGGGAGAGCTTCGAATCTAAGCCTAGACTCGAAGTGGGGTTCGAATCTAACCCTAGATTCGAAGGTGAGTTCGAATCTGACATAGGGGTTCGAATCTGATGCATAAGCTTCGAATCTGATGCTTGATTTCGAATCTAACCCATTAAATTCGAGTTTAATGCCTAAAATTGAGAAATATACTCTCTAAATTTGTATATTTTGAATGAAATTTATAAACAACACATAGAATGGCAAGAATTATTCAAAGGACAAGTTATGAACTTGAGATGGGTTCAACTCAATTGTAATATGGATTTGGACATAGACCGAAAGGGGGAATATATTGCAAAACTTACAAAACATGGTTTTATGGATTTAAATGGTTATTGACACGAGGTATTGTTGTAATTAACTTAACAGGTCCCTTGTGGTGTTGTTTAACCCACAGTGGGGTACTTGGTGGATCCGGTTGAAAGCCCGAAGAGAAATAATATCGGTTAAAAGATAAATTACGCACCCACTGTGAGTACAGTAGATTTCGCATGTTTATATTTGTTTTATGTAAGCTTTGCCTGCTGAGACCTGTTGTTTCATTGATTGTTTGGAATTATACTAACTTGCGTAGATTTAGATGCACATTCTTACTTGTTGCATGTCCTTTCGGTTGTTGTGCATCTAGTGATGGACCGGTGGGTCGCATCGATTACTCTGATGTTACTGTGCTATATGACCTGGAGCTGATCCCTCCTAGGCCCGGTAGGCAGTATGTCATCCCCGATCGTACGTTTGTCTCAGATGGTATGTTTAAATGCCGAGCTTTGAGCTCGAAGGGGCTGCGGCTCTGGTCCGTACTTTGTGTACGAAGAGGATATCCGATGTTGGTCATCTGTGTTATCCTTGGGCTTCATAAAAATTTATAAAATGCATAATCTCTGTATTCACTAAGCATCCGCTTATTCCCCAGTTGTTGATTTTTATTTTACAGGAAAAGGGAAGTCTACTGCTGGACCTTCTAGTTAGGTCGTTTAGAAGATTTGGGAGACTCGGCACTATTTGATCGGTAATTGTGATTTGGACAATGTTGTAATATATTCTGGATGATTGTAATAAATGTATGGGTGTGTAGACTTAGACTTGGTACCTTATAGCACCGTAGGGTGTTTAACACTTTTTGCACTACTTTATTTATGTTTTTAATGCTTCCGCACTTAATTTAGGTTATCAGATCATTATGTTATTGTATGTTGGTGATTAATCCTGGGTGTATTGTAATTGGTGGTGGTTGTGGCAAGGGTGTCACACGAGATGGTATCATAGCAGTTGTTTGAGATTCAAGTGTCCGTGGGGTCTTGATCTCAAACATTAGGTAATGATATATAGTGGTTTAAGTAATGATCTGAACTAAGATAGGTTATGATCTAGTAATTATAAGAGATTGACTATCATACGGGACAAATAAGTGGTGTCTTTAAACTGATGACATGTTACTAAACAAGTTATATGTTTATATTTTCAGAACATGTCTGGAGGAATGACACCTGAGGAAGCCAGAGAGATGATGCTAGCCATGATGGCTGAGCAGAATAAAATGATACAAGATCAGTTTCGGGCTCGAGATGAGGCCGATGCTAAGAGGAGAGAGGATAAGAGAAAGAACAAGGAGAAGGAAGGGGGTAACAACGAGGAACGAGATGACAATACTGGGTCATCTAATAAGCCCAGGGGCTGTCGGTTTAAGGATTTTAAGGGAAACGGAGCAGTCGAGTTTGATGGACTCGGTGATGCTGTTGCTGCTCTGGAATGGATAACAACCACAGAACGGACATTCCGAATCAGTGATTGTGCTGAGAAGGACATGGTCCGGTTCGCTACTGCTATGTTCACCAAAGACGCAGTAATGTGGTGGAATTCAATGGTGAATGCCTTAACAATGGAGAAGGTTTTTAGAATGACATGGGCTGAGTTTACTGAAATTTTCACTCAGCAATACTGCCCGGCCGATGAACGCCGAAGACTAGAAGCTAAGTTCATGACACTAATTCAGGGGACTAAGTCTGTGTCCCAATATGCGGTAGAGTTCACAAGGCTAAGTTTATTTGCGCCTCATCAGGTTGATACAGAAGAAAGAAAAGTTACTCGATTTGAGGTTGGTCTTGATTTGGAAATCCGAAGGGTGATGAGCAACATACGTTACCCCACGTTTGCTAGTCTGCTGGAAGCTGCCAGAAATGTAGAACAGATCCTGATTATGTCAGGATATGTGATGGGGTCTGCTGATGCTGCTTCAACTAACCCAACTCAACCTTCACCGCCGAAACGTCAACGTGAAGGAGGCTACTCTGGTTCTGCACGATCATCACAGTACTCGCCACCACAGTCTTATCGTCGGCAGTCTAGTTCTCCTGGTCATGCTCGTGCATGTTTCTGCTGTGGAGAATTGGGCCACTACCAAAGTGAATGCCCACGAAGATCGGATGCCTGCCATAAGTGTGGTGTATGGGGACACTACAGTAGGAATTGCAGAAGGAACGATCCAGCTGCTTCTGCACCATCGTCGACTCGATCATTTGGAGGATCAAGTGGTGGTTCAGTCAACCGCCGGAACCAGCCAAAAAGGGGACAGACTAGTGCATTTCAGATTACCATGGAGGAAGCTAGGAAAAACCCGGAGGTGGATGCGGGTACGTTTATAAGTTAAATTTATGTTTGCAATAATGATGTTTAATTCTGATATCAACAAGCCTTTTGTGTCTACTGTTTTGAACAAACGACCAGTCATGACGCTGTTTAAGTTACTGGCTAGATTTGACATAGAAGTTACTAGTAACACATTAGCCGAGTTAGAATACCTATATCATAGTCGCACCTTAGAAAATTAAAGATGTAGTCTTCAAATTTGGATCTTACTCCGATATCATTTAGTGAATGTAACGTGATAAATATAGAAGATGTCGACGTTATAAATAAGAATGACAATGTCAAAAAGGAAATATAATGCTACTTGAGGATAGTATACTTATTGATATGATAATTGATCAATAAGAAAGTTAAAGAGACTTTGGACAGTAATGAAATTTGCTTATACCGTAAAGAAAGGTCTAATACTACGATTCGGAATCTAAAAGAGATTCGGAGGTGGTCATGAGTTTTGTTTAAATTCTGGTGCCAATTAATTAAATCGTAACTACTGCATTTGTGCAATCAATGTTAGTCTTTTGGACTAAGTTGATAGTTGTGATTGATGTTGAAATTGTTAAGTAACACATTAGTTAACGTAGATCATGTATATCATGATTGTACTTTAGTGATTGAGGAGGTAGTACTCAATCCTGACTTGATTTCAATAGAGATCGGTGATTTGATACGATAATTAGAAAGAACTTATTAAATATATGTGACAAGACGCATGTAGTTTGCAATGAAGGAATAATAAAGATAACTTCGCCGAAAGGAGGCGAGAAAAATTGTACATATGAGTATTGGAGAAGTGGGGATCAATGTCTAATGATGATTGTTAGGTCTCGAAAGCTGATTGCTTAGGGTCGTGAGTCTTGTATGGTATATGCTATTGATACCAAGATTGAAGAGAGAACTGTGGCCGATGCGCCTGTTGTCCCAAATGTTTCCATAAATGTGTATGGAAGACTTGTCTGGTGTGGCACCTGAAAGACAAGTGAAAAGTTGGTGTTGACTTGATTCCTGGAGCTTCTCCAAAAGTTTGTTATTCGTACTGTTTTGTATCTACTGAATGTGCATAGATTAAAGTGGTTAGAACAAATTGACTATAATAAATAAATATCCGCTGCCGAGAAATGATGATTATTCAATTAGCTGCATGAGCGCTAATTATTTTTCTAAGATAAATCTACGAATGGGATATGATTAGTTGAGGTCCGAAAAGGGAATGTACTGAAATTGGCTTTCAGGAATATTTATGAGGACTACGAGTCTTTGGTCACGATATTTTGATTAAGTAACACCCCAACCGTTTAATGGACATCATGAATAGAGATTTGTATATCAATGATGGGGGAATCGGTAATTGTAATTATCGATGACATTCAGGTATAAGTTTTAAGTTGAATATGTCAAAACGTGAATTTTGATTACAATAGATTATAATTTGTGGTATGTGATTTCTGGAAATGAATCTCGGAGGATTCTGTTAAAAGAGGAATGATTGAGAATTTGGAATCTGTCTCGCAGTAATTACAGATTTAAGAAGTTTTCTACGATTGGTAGATTGTAGACAACTTGATTATTCAGTATATTTTATATACAGACTCAAGAAGTTTATTATTGGAAAGATTTTGCACAAGATGTACGTGGGAAAGGTTATTAATATTGTTTTAGTATTCTAGACTCGATTATGTCAGAATAGAAGAGTTGTTTCATTTTCAACTCTTGGTTTGTGTTATAAGTGGGATTAAACACACATATAGCTATGAGTACAGCTTACTGACAACTGATAGAAGATCAGAATGAATGGACTATTTCCACATCGGAATATATGATGAGACACCTAAACCAATCAGTTTTGAGGGAAACGATGTAGTATATTTATTAGTATCACCGATGAGGTGTACTACTTGTTTTGAAAAAGAGATAAAATTTGCACTGAGGTGAGTTGGTTCATTGAGAATAACAGAAAAGTTAGGAATCTGTTATCTCATTTATAATTATTTAAGGAAATGTCGAAATAGCACTTGGTAATTCATGAAGAAATCTTTATTAAATCTTCACAACTGGTAATGAAGATTAGGCTGATTATAATGAATTAGAAATCATAAAGGGTTAGTATATGTTGAAAAGTCGGAATATATTATGAATATTGTGGTAATGAAGAATAAGAAACAAAGAGATAGAAATGGTGCTTGTACGTTGGAAGCATCATAAAGGAGCAAATCATACAGGGGAAACTAAGTCAGAAATGTTAAGAAAGTATCCGAAACTGATTGAATCCGAGTAACTTCGAGGACGAAGTTGAGCGTGGTGGAGCCCATGCTGTAACATCCTCGGATTTATTTTGATGTATTTTGGTTAATTAAGTGGAAAAGTTATATAATTAAGTTGAATTTAGGCGATTATTATGTATTTTGGATATTTAGCAAGTTTGTTGCTACTTTTAAGAAAATTGAACTCAGAATCAATTTTGTGGAGTATTATGAATTTAAAAGTTATTTATGATAATTCTAAGATTAAAACAGTATTTTATGGAACCGGTTAGGTCGAGTGGTGAAATGTGCAAAAATGACGAAAGTTGTATAAAAAGGGCAATAGGCTTCATTTTTCTATTTTACACTATCTCACTACTTTATCTCTCTAGAATTTCCTCTCTACATCTCTCTAAGTTATCTCACAAACCGACCGTCAGATTACCGAGAATTATACGTCAACGGAAAGGTATCGAGGAGTACAACAGCAATCTACAAACAGATTTCAGATTTCGTGCGAATTTAGGTAAGAATCGACCTTTCTAAGATTATGGTTTCGGTTTTGTAGAAACTAAAATTTCGAATCTATCATTTTATGCAAATTTAAGCTTGTTTTGCTCGAAACATTGCTGGAATGTGATAATATATGCATAGTAGAATCGAATCTAGGTATTATATATGATATATTAGTGATTTTAGCCTTAGAAATGAAGGATTTAAGTTGAAATGATGAACAGACTCGAATATGTCAAGAACAGAGTCGAAATACAAGAACAAACTCGAGTTTGGTGCTAGATTCGAGTGTGTACCGTTAGATTCTAAGGGGAGGGCTTCGAATCTAAGCCTAGACTCGAAGTGGGGTTCGAATCTAACCCTAGATTCGAAGGTGAGTTCGAATCTGACATAGGGGTTCGAATCTGATGCTTGATTTCGAATCTAACCCATTAAATTCGAGTTTAATGCCTAAAATTGAGAAATATACTCTCTAAACTTGTATATTTTGAATGAATTTTATAAACAACACATAGAATGGCAAGAATTATTCAAAGGACAA
>JAANYP010000629.1:0-57180 GCA_020465985.1 Centrapalus pauciflorus | reverse complement strand
AAATTTCTTAAGCTGACCTCTATGTGCATTCCCCATCATCCTCTCTTCAAAAAACGTCTTTTCCACCTTGCAGAGGTGAAGGGACAAACCTGGCTCTCTTAGTGCACCAGCCTTCTTAGTGCACAGTCTGGTTGGTCCCCCCTGCTGCCAAAACTGCCCTGCAAAGCCTGCTGAATTGTTTCTTCGGTAGACCCAGTGTTGAAGGGCTGCGTCCATCCCTTCAAAGGGGGAGAAGTCGTCTGCCTCGAAGACTAAGTATAAGGGGAGAAAACCTCTTCTCCCAAGGAGAAATCAGCCTCTACTTGCCAACCGAGTGCCATCGATAACAGGTACAGGTCCAGTTGAAGGTGCCTCTCATCAACCTGAAGCGCTCAGGCCTACTTCGGCTGATCTCCAACCCCTGCATTGTCTAAGGGGGAGGAATTCATTCCTGAGGACAGGCCAAGCAGCAACAGGAGGCATCTAATTTCTGGACGAAGAAGAAGAAGAAGAAGAGGAGGAATTCCTGAAAGTCTGTTACCATACAACAGCTAAAGGAACAGAAAAAAGCAGTTGTTGATTCTGATCACCAGGAAAGCAGCACAGCTAAAATTTGCCAAGGCCAAGGACTAAAGAAATGGGTGTTGTAACATCCTGAAATCAAATTTCTTACTTGAGGTTTTAGTTTAAAATGTGATTTAAGTGAATTGTCTTTTATCAAAGTGGTTGCTCTTTTAAGAAGCCTATGAAGTTTGAGAATTACTAATTCTTGTTATGGGAGTATATGACTTATAAAAGTTAGTGATGATAAACCTACGCATAAAATCATGTATTATATGGACACCGGATAAGTTGAGGAGTGAAAATGTTGCAAAAAAATGCTGAAAGTTGAATAAACAGGCAAAAGCCATTCATCCACATTACTTCTCTCTACTTTATCTCTCTCGATTCTCTCTACCTTCTCTCTAGATTTCTCCCAAAACCGAACGTCGATTATCGAGTTCTATACGTCATCGAAAGATCTCGAGGAGTACTACAACAATCTCGGTTGCATCGTGATTTCGTACGACTTGAGGTAAGATCGACCCTCCCTTTTAAGCTCTTACATTTTCGGGTTTTGAAGATATGCATTCGAGTTTTATCATTTCCACTAGCGCAACTTTAGCTCGAGTTTTAACTAGTAATATGATTGAGTATGTGTAATGGAATTCGAAACTAGGCCTAATACGATATATTGTGTTTTTAGACTTAGAAACGAATGATTTACGCCTGTATTATATGAACAAATTCGAGAAATGCCATGAACAAACTCGAAATATATAGAAAAACTCGATTTTGGCTAAAATCGGAATTGGACTTCGATATGTGCATAAATTCGGATTGACTTCGAATTTGTCTCACATTCGATATTGACTTCGAATTTAGCCAATAAAGTCGAAACAGCTTCGGAATTAGTAGGAATTCGATTTTATGTCTTTATAGTTCATTACCTGTTCGCAATTTAGTATATAAATTCGAAATCCACTCTTTAAACTCGATATTTTGAATGAAACACCATAGTCGACGCATAAAATAATTCTAGTGTGAGAATTCGGATGGGGACCGGATTCAGATATGGTCCGAATGGATTTGTTACCTTGGCCCGAATGGGGATCAGATAGTGCAAAACTTATAAATTTAAGGTTTACGAAATTAACAGTTTTTGACGCGGATATTGTTGCAACTGACTAACAGGCGTATATGTGTGCACCTCATACTTATTGTCATGTCCGTTCATTTGTTGTGCATCCTTTGATGGACCTGAGTGGTCGCATCTGAACTGACTGTTACTGTGCTATATGACCAAGAGTTTGACACCTCTATGGTCAGATAGACAGTAAGTCATCCCCGATGTAATTGTCTGCCTCAGATGGTTGGTTTTTCTTATGCCGAGTTTCAGCTCGAAGGAGCTGGCGGCTCGGTTTGCGTACTTTGAGTAGTGGGGAGTATACGGATGTGTTATCGGTTGACTCTGGCTGGCATCATCAAGATTTGTAGAATGTGTAAAAATCTTATGGTATTCACTAAGCAATCGCTTACCCCTTCAGTTGTTATATTTTTACAGGAAAAGGAATCCGCTGCGGGACCATAGCTCAGGACATCAGTCGAAGTGATTTGAAGTATTACTGTTATCTTGGTAACAAAATTATGGAATGTTGTTGAAAATAAATTGTGGGATGATGTAATGCTTTGAGATTGTAGACTTAGAATTGTAACCTATGTAGCACCGTAAGGGTGTTGGGCAATAGTTTTGTATTATTTATTTCGTATTTATGCTCCGCCCTTAAATTAAGTTATCAGATCATTATAACTGTTTGATGGTGATTAATCTCGGGTGAATGGTAATGGTGGTTAATGTGGCAAGGGTGTCACAACGTATGGTATCAGAGCAGTGTTTGAGATTCAGTGTCCGTGAGGTCTTGATCTCACACATTAAGTGATGTATGTGGATTCTAAGATGATCTGAATTAAGATAGCTTACGATCTTAGAAGTCATAGGAAATTGACTATCATAATGTACATTGGGTGGAGTCTTTAAATTAATGACATGTTACTAAATAAAGTTAAGGTTTCATATATCAGAACATGTCTGGAGGGGAATGACACCAGAAGAGACAAGAGAAATGATGCTAGCCATGTGGGACAGTGAATTACTGGGTTGGGTGATGCCTGTTACTGCATTGGAGTGGATAACAGCTACCAGAAAGGACTTTTACATCAGCGATTGTGCTGAGAAAGGATCTGGTCCGGTTCGTTACTGCACATGTTCACCAAAGACGCAATAACCGTGGTGGAATTCGATGCTGAGCATTAACATGGAGAGGTTGCGTAAGACATGGCGTTGAGTTTACTGAAATTTTCACTCACAATCTCTGCCCGGTCGATGAGCCGCGAAGACTGAAGCTAAGTTTATGACGTTGATTCAGGGGACTAAATCTGTGTCCCCGTATGTGGTAGAGTTCACGGGTGAGTTTGTTGCGCCAAATCAGGTGTATACTGAGAAAGAAAAGTGACCAGGTTTGAGGCTGGTATGATCTGGAAATTCGAAGGGTAATGAGCAAGTACGGCTACCCCACCTTTGCTGGTCTACGGAAGCGCCAGAATGTGGAAAGATCCTGGTTGTCAGGGACGTAATGGGTCTTGCTGCTGACTTCAGCTAACCCAACAAAACTTCAACCATCAAACGTCAATGCGACGGAGGGCTCCTCGGGTTTCCTCGATATCCCAATATTCACCGCAATAGTATTTCCGTCGACAGCTCTGTTCTTCTGGTCGTGCTCGAGCGTACTCTTCAACACTGAGCCACAATAATGCACCAAATTCATTTGAACATTTCGGCAAGTGCCCCGACGGACGTGCATGTTTTTTGTTGTGGAGAGTGGGTCACCTATCAGAATGAGTGCCCACGGGTCGAGATGCTGCCATAAATGTGGGGTATGGGGGCACTTCTAGTGGAAACTGCTGAAAGAACGCTAAGCAGTCTGCTGGCTCCATGTCGCACTCGATGTCTGGGTGATCTAGTGGTGGTTCAGTTAACCGGGGTCGGGGTCAGTCACAAAGGGCACCGGCTCGTGCATTTCAGATTACTGCAGAGGAGGCTAGGGAAAACCCGGAGGTGGTCACGGGTATGTTTATTGTAAACTCTTTACCTGCACGAGTTCTTTTCGATTCGGGTGCCAATCGCTCGTTTGTATCTACTATGTTTGCACAACAACTTGCCATGCCTTTGTCTAAGCTATCTGCTGTACTAGATATTGAAACTGCTAGCAACACCTTAGTCAAAGTAGATCATGTATACCGTAACTGCACTTTAGTGATTGAAGATGTAGTCTTCAATCTGGACTTGATTCCGATAGACTTCAGTGAATTTGATGTGATAATCGGGATGGATTGGTTAATTGAGAATGAAGCCCACATAGTATGTAAGAAGCGAATGATAAAGATAACTACTCCAGAGGGGCGTGAGATCTGCATTTATGGGGATAGGAGAAGTGGGGATCTGTGTCTGTTGACCATTGCAAAAGCCCGAAAGCTTGTTGCAAAGGGTTGTGACGCCTACCTGGCATATGCTATTGATGCCAAGGCTGAGGAGAAGACGTTGGCCGATGTGCCTGTTGTTTCACAATTCCCGGATGTGTTTCCGGAAGACTTGTCTGGCGTGCCGCCTGAGAGACAAGTGGAATTTAGAATTGATCTGATCCCTGGAGCTGCACCGGTAGCTCGTTCTCCGTATCGCCTTGCTCCTACTGAAATGAAAGAAATGATGACACAACTCCAGGAGTTGTTGGATAAGGGCGTCATTCGACCGAGTTCATCGCCGTGGGGAGCTCCGGTATTGTTCGTGAATAAGAAAGATGGCACCATGAGGATGTGCATCGATTACCGGGAGCTGAATAAGTTGATAACTAAGAACGAGTATCCGTTACCGCGGATAGACGATTTGTTCGATCAGTTACATGGGGCTAGTGTATTTTCTAAGATTGTTCTGAGGTCAGGATATCATCAATTGAAGGTTCGAGAGGAAGATGTGCCAAAGACAGCTTTCAGGACTCGGTATGGTCACTACGAGTTTCTGGTAATGCCTTTTGGGCTAACCAACGCCCCGGCAGTGTTTATGGATCTAATGAATAGAGTATGTAGACCGATGTTGGATAAATCGGTAATTGTGTTTATTGATGACATATTGGTGTATTCTAAGACTGAAGCTGAGCATGCTGAACATTTAAGGGAACTATTAGAATTGCTGAGAAAAGAAAAGTTGTATGCCAAGTTCTCAAAGTTTGAGTTTTGGCTGCAACAGATTCAGTTTTTGGGACATGTGATTTCGGGGGCTGGGATTTCTGTGGATCCAGCCAAAGTTGAAGCAATAAAGAACTGGGAGCGGCCTCGATCAGCTACTGAAGTTAGAAGTTTTCTTGGACTGGCAGGGTATTATCAGAGATTTATTAAGGATTTCTCAAAGATTGCAGTTCCCTTGACTGCATTAACAAAGAAGAATGTACCTTTTGTTTGGGAAACCGTGCAACAAGAGGCATTTGAGGTTCTGAAGAAGGCATTAAGTGAGGCGCCGATACTTGCCTTACCTAAGGGCAATGACGATTTTGTGGTGTATACGGATGCCTCGAGACTGGGGTTAGGCGCTGTACTGATGCACCGTGGAAAGGTTATAGCATATGCTTCAAGACAGTTGAAGCAGCATGAGAAGAATTATTCAACTCATGATCTTGAGTTGACTGCTGTAACTTTTGCTTTAAAGTTATGGAGACATTATCTGTACGGAACTAAGTGTCAACTCTACACGGATCATAAGAGCCTGAAGTACATTTTCAGCCAGAAAGAACTTAACATGAGGCAGAGACGTTCGATGGAACTAATAAAGGATTATGACTGTGAGATCCTTTACCATCCTGGTAAGGCTAATGTAGTAGCCGATGCTTTAAGCCGTAAAGCATATTCTAAGGATTGCTGCTACATGATGACGTCTACTATGTTGACCTCCACTATTATTGATGATGTCAAGGCCGCTCAAGAGAAAGCCTTGAAAGATGAAAATGTTGGTAATGAGGATATAAGGGTGCAAATGAAGAATATGGAGACTAGTGAATCGGGTTTGAAATGAATTTACGAAAGAATCTGGGTGCCAAAGTATGGAGGCATGAGAAATGTGATAATAGAAGAAGCTCATCAATCGAAATTTTCTGTACATCCCGGGAGCATAAAGATGTACAACGAGCTGAAAGCAGACTTCTGGTGGCCCGGATTGAAAAAGGATATCGGTCAGTACGTGGAGAGATGCAGAACTTGTCGACTTGTGAAAGCCGAACATCAGCAACCATACGGTAGTTTGCAACCGCTTCCCATTCCGGAGTGGAAGTGGGAGCATATCACTATGGACTTTGTCACAAAGTTGCCAAAGACTAGATGTCAACACGATGCAGTTTGGGTGACAGTAGATCGGCTAACTAAGTCCACACACTTTATTCCAATAAGAGAGAATTATTCTTTGGATAAGTTACCACAGATTTATGTGGCTGAGATAGTTTCTAGACACGGGGTGCCAAAGTCTATTGTATCGGACCGGGACAGCCGATTTACTTCCAATTTTTGGTCGGCTTTACAAGAAAGGTTGGGTACGAGAATAGCAATGAGTACAGCTTACCGTCCGCAAACTGATGGTCATAGTGAGGGGACCATCCTAACGCTTGAAGATATGATGCGGTCGTTGTTGGTACACCCTGTGTGACGATAGCAGTCTAAGTGATCCTACATTGTGGTTTAGCAAGTGTTTGTTATATATGTTTATATATGGTTGATATTTATTATTGTTTGTGTGTTTGAACTTGATGTAACGTATTACAAGAAGTTCAAACATAAAGATCAAAGATAAAATCATTCATAAGGTAAAAACATAAGTTTCAATACTAAGTTGAGTATGTGAAATAGTAGATTCGAATTATATAAGGTTTGACATTCGAATCTGTGTCAGATTCGAATGTAGACCTAGATTCGAAGCTAGGCAGATTCGAGAGTGTCTATGAGGACAAACTCGAATGGGCCTTGGGCCAGATTCGAGTTTGGCCCCCGACAGACTCGAATTAGCCTCTATAGTTAGGGATAGACTCGAATCATTAACAGACTTTTTGCAGAATTCGACAGTGATCAAGCAAAAGGCGATCTCGAGTTTATCATCAGTGTTAGTGCCGTTTCGGAGAGAATCAGTTCGTAGGATCGTTCGTGTGTCGTTCGTTCAGCTTCTGATAGTCTCCGTGTTTCTTGATTGAGAGTTGTTTCCGTCTACCCGTTAACAAGGATTCCGCACTCGTTGACGGTTCTGCGTCTAGATAGATCTCGTAGTGGTTGACCTTACAAGTGGTATCAGAGACTACGGAGTGTTCTTGGTGTTCTTCGTGTTCATCTCGATACATTCTAGGTTTCTTTACGCTTTTGGACGGTTTTTCTCTCAAAATCGTGTTTTTCGTGTTCGTCGAGCTTAGCAAATAATTATCCGGGAAATACTTTCTGTTTTTCACGTTTTTTGATCGAAATCAATATTTTTCGTTGTAAAAATATTGATTTAATCTGCAAAACGTCAAAAAATCAAAGTGTTAGCCGTTTTTCGAGTTTGCGGCGCTCGAATCTATTAGGGGTAATTAGGGTTACACTTAGTCTCGAGTCTAACCGAATACGGTCCTTTCGAGTCTGATACAGAGAGTTTTCGAATCTAATTCGAGTTTGTGCTACATTCGAATAGGGTCTCGAGTCTACTTACTTTTGAGTTTAATTCGAGTTTAGTTTAGTTTCGAATCTGGTTTCGAATCTGCTGTGTCTTCGAGTTTGTCTTGACCTTCGAATCTGAGGACTTTTCGAATCTGACATAATTTCGAATTTAATTGAATTTCAACACTTAATCGAATTTAATCCCAAAAGACTTAATCTAAATTACATTCGAATCTATCTAGATTCGAAAGAGTTAGCCTAAGTTAGTTTCGAATTAAATTAATTAAGTTCAAATTCAATTCTTTTGAAAAGATGTCAAATCTTCAAAAATTCCTGGAAATGGACCACGAGGTCGGGAAGGCAAACACTCCGCCTAAGCTGATGAAAATCGAGGATTATTACTGGTGGAAAGATCGGTTTACCGATTTCGTGCATTTTAATGATATGCGCATGTGGGTATGTATCGACGAAGGATACATTCCACCAGTATCTGAAGTTGAAGGCCGTCAGAAAGTCTTGTCATACCAAATGATGAAGGAGGATGATAAAAAGCTGTATGAAGCCGAGAACAAAGTGTTTTCGATAATCCGAATGGCTTTCACTCAAGATATACTGCACACATTTCGGACGCAAAAGACTTCAAAAGAACTTTGGGAGTCACTGGAGAAACGGTGTGAGGGTAATCCAAGGGTACGAAGAAAGCGTACGGAATTATTGAAACAACAGTTTGCGATTTTCAAGGCGTTAAAGGATGAGCAGCTGGATGACACCATCACCCGATTCTATCATCTGTTGACGGAGCTTGAAAGTCACGGGATTGAGTATACTGACACCGACAGGAACAACAAGCTTCTTGATGCCTTACCAGCCAAATGGGCTATGTATGTGGCAATGATCAAGCTTAATGAAGACAAGTATTATACCCAATCTCTGGAGGATATCGTGGGAACGTTGCGGGCATATCACTTCGAGCTACTGAAGGCCAAAACGGATTACGAGCAAGTCCAGAATCCAGCGATGTATTTTGGAAAATCAACAAAACCTTCAGCGACCGCCGATCTGATGACTACTACAGCGCTTTTCACCGGAGAAACGTCGTCACCAGCAGAGACTGATGACACGCTGAACAGAGCGTTCTTAGGATTAGGAAGAACGAAAGAACCGCAGCCTCAAGTACAACAGGCATCGACATCTCAGAGCTATTCTAAGATGCCCATGAGCGCAAAATCAGCGGAAGAACATTTGAATCTGCTAGCTTCATTTGTGGCCGCGTATGGGAATTGTGTTCAGGGGAAAATCAACGATCCTGCTCTCTGGGATGAGGACTATGATCAGGTCGACCCTGATGATCTTGAGGAAATGGATCTTAAATGGCAACTGGCCATGGTGACCCAACGGGTTAAGAGATTCATCAAAAGAACTGGGAGGAATCTGACGATGAAGAACAAGGGGATTGGATTTGATAAGTCCAAGGTAAAGTGCTACAACTGTCAAGGTCTGGGACACTTCGCCAGAGAATGTCAGAGGCCGAAGGTAGAGACGTACCAAGGGCAGAGTCAGCATCAGGGACAGTTTCAGAATCAGTCTCAACAACGATACCTTCCAAGTTCATCTAACGGTCAAGCCAACCTAGCTGGTCTACTGTCCAATGTCACTTCAGACAGACAGCTAGATGGTAGTTACGACTGGAGCTCACATCCAGAATCAAATGCTCGGGCTTTTATGGCTGAAGTCACAGAGACTGGGTGTGAAGGGGAAGAGCAGACCACAAGGGACAGCAGTCCGATGTGGGTGGAGAAGACGAATGATCAGACAGTTCTGGAGTATGCCGCTCAAATGGCCAATGTGGAATCCGACCACACAAAGGTTAGTCTGACTTACTATCTTTTTCATGAGTTATGTGCATTGTGTGTTACTTCTAATGATAGGTTAAATATAGTCTTAGAATCACAAAAAACCATAACTGCACAAAATGAGTCTTTAAAAATTGAAAACGCTAGCCTAAACGATATTAAGCAAGATCTTAAAGAAAAACTTAAGGCTGATGCTCAAGACATAACAGTTCTAAAAGACAAACTGAGTGAGCAGTGTGTTAGGATAGAGCTTATGTATGAGCATGTAGAGGCCTTGACCAAAAACCTTAAAGACAAAGACATAGAGCTAGCTGAAACAAAGGTTAAGGTAGCCGAGGCGAATAGTAAGTTAGAAAAGTTTAGGAATTCAAGCCTGAACCTAGGGAAGGTTTTAGACGCTCAACGCCAGTCTAAAAAGCCTGTAGGTCTAGGATTTCATGAAATTCCTCCACCTTTTAATGCAAACTATGTGCCTCAGCCTCAGGAGAAAACTGACAAATCAGTAGACTTAGAGGACATACCTGACGCTATAATTGAGCCTACAGTAGAAAATACACCTAAGGTGGCTGACACCACTGTCAAGGTCAAGAAAGTCAAATTTGTATCTTCCTCCAGTGAAACACCTGCAGGAAAACATAAAATTGATTGGGCTGATCAGGACGATGAGCCAGTCGCAATAGATGTACAAAAGGACCAAGACACTAGTGAGACTCCTAAGTCTAAGGGAACACACAAGAAATCCATAGATAAGATGTCTTGCTTTAGATGTCACGAAAAGGGGCATGTTGCTTCTCACTGTCCGCTTAGGAAAGCCGAAGTTACACCTAAGACAGTGAACCCAACACCTGTTAAGCCCTCAACCAATGTGGCGAGCACTAGTAGTGAAACAAACACCGGTAAAGGTTGGACCAAAGGAAGTGGTTAGGACAAATTCACCGAATCGTGTCGTTAATCAATCTAGGTCAGCACCTCAACAAGTCTATAGGAGCACAACACCTAGCAGGTCACACACTCCAGTTAGGTCTCATACTCCAGTTAGACAGTACGCACCGGTAAGAGCTCAGGGATCACAGTCAGAAATGCAATATAATAGGAATTATTCTAGAGCTCCACAACAAATGCCTACTCAAAGGCAAAGAGTGAATTTACATCACTCGGCACCACAACAAACTCCTGTTCAACGACCCAAGTCACCTGAAAGGCGAGATGGGTATTTGAAAGAGTTTAAGTATGTGGACGAGAATGGTATAACCAAGTCAGTCATGGCTTGGGTTCCCTGTGATAACTAACCTATTTTCTTTCATGTGCAGGAGATTACCACAGGTCCAAACAACAAGTGGTTCGTCGACAGTGGATGCTCCAGGCACATGACAGTGAACGAAGTCTCCTTACAGACTTCAAGGGTGGGAATCGTGGATTCGTATCATTCGCGGGTAACAAAGGAGGAAACATCACGGGTACCGGAGTGGTCACTAATGGGACGATCAAGTTGGACCAAGTTATCACGTTGATAAACTGGTTCACAATCTCATTAGTGTATCTCAAATTTGTGACAAGAAGAATTCAGTGTTGTTCACGGACACTGAGGCGTTAGTGCTAAAACCGGGATTCAAGATTCCTGAAGAATGGGTATTGATGCGGGCACCAAGGAAGAATGACTTGTACATGCTTGATATGAACAAGCCGGAGACTTCGATGGGGCCAATCTGTCTGTTATCCAAAGCTTCGGAGACGGAATCGGTATTGTGGCACAGACGCATGGCTCACTTGCACCTAAGAAAGATGAACTACATCACGAAACATGGATTGGTGCATGGTGTGCCTATGAAGAGCTTTCAGTTCGAGGACAAGTGTCTACCGTGCAAGAAGGGCAAACAACATAAGAAGACACACAAGTCCAAGACACAAAACTCCATAACCTCAACATTCGATTTGTTGCATATGGGTCTTTTCGGTCCAATCAACAAAAAGAGTATCGGAGGTAGTTGGTTTTGTTTGGTTATCACTGACGATTACTCACGCTTTTCTTGGGTTTTCTTTTTAGGTACAAAGGACGAGACGGCTTCCAAGCTCATCGGGTTCTTAGACTAACTGGAGAATTCCTACGGAACAAGGGTTAAACGGATACGTAGTGATAATGGAACTGAATTCAAAAACACTGTAATTGGTGTATATTGCCTATCAAAGGGCATAGTGCATCAATTCAGTGCACCATATGAGCCTCAACAAAATGGGGTGGCCGAACGTAAAAACAGGAGACTGATTGAGGCAGCTAGGACTATGTTGTCGGATTCAAAGCTTCCTACCATGTTTTGGGGGGAGGCAGTGAATACCGCATGTCACATTTTAAACAGAGTCCTAACTGTCAAATCTTTGAACAAAACATGTTATGAAATTTTGAATAAACGGCCACCTAATTTAACTGGATTCAAACCGTTTGGGGTACCATGCACTTTACTGCGAACAAAACATCAACCAAAGTTTGGTGAAAAGGCTGACGAAGGATACTTCCTAGGTTATGTGCCGAACTCACCAAACAAACGGGTTTTTAATAAAACAAATGGTACGGTAGAGATTGTGTATAACATTGAAGTCACTAGTTATACACATGAACCCCAAACTGGTCCGGAATGGATATTTGACTATGATAAATTATTTGAGTTATTTAACATTCCTTTGGATGATAATGCAGGTACAATCGAAAAGGACATGGAGACGTTGCATCTGAATGACGATGGTCATACCTTTCCGAGGACTACGTTTGAATCCACATCCGAGCCTACTGCGACTGTAGATGGATCTCCAGAAGTTGCTGATCCAGAAGCACCTACCACTGAGAATCAGACTCAAGCAACAAGTTCCAACTCTGAGGAAGACGTCCATGAGGAGGAAAATGTAGAAACTGGGCCTGTTCCCCCATTAGGTGAAATAGGATCTAACTTAGGAGATAATCTGAGAGTTGACGAGATAGAGACCTCTAGGATTAATAAGAACCATCCTATAGAAAGCATCATAGGAAATCCTAACGAGGGTGTGAGGACGAGGAGTAGTGTAAATAACAA
This sequence comes from Centrapalus pauciflorus, assembly GCA_020465985.1. NCBI lineage: Eukaryota > Viridiplantae > Streptophyta > Magnoliopsida > Asterales > Asteraceae > Centrapalus > Centrapalus pauciflorus. The sequence goes on along the minus strand of JAANYP010000629.1, from coordinate 45,029 downwards.
CACTGTGTTGTTGTCGATGATAAACGACTCCGAGGCATATCATACCTGTCTCTATTCGTGTTTCATATCGCAAGTAGAGCCTAAGAATGTGCAAATGGCACTAAAGGATAACTCCTGGGTTGAAGCGATGCAGGAAGAACTCTCTCAATTTAGGAAACTAGAAGTGTGGGAGTTAGTTCCATTACCTCGAGGGGAAGTTGCCATAGGAACCAAATGGGTTTTTAAGTGCAAAAGAGACGATCGGGATATAGTCACTCGCAACAAGGCTAGGTTAGTTGTAAAGGGTATCAACCAAGAGGAGGGAATCGATTACAATGAGGTGTTTGCACCAGTAGCAAGGCTGGAAGCCATTAGGTTGTTTCTGGCTTTTGCTTCCTTCAAGGGCTTTAAGGTATATCAATTAGATGTTAAGAGTGCTTTCCTCTATGGGAAATTGAAGGAGCTGGTGTATGTAGAACAGCCGCCCGGATTTACAGATCCAAAATATCCAGATAGAGTATATCGTTTTGATAAGGCTCTATATGGATTGCATCAACCACCTAGGGCATGGTACGAGACTTTATCCAACCATTTATTAGAGAACGGGTTTGAAAGGGGTAGGATAGATAGTACGCTGTTCGTTAGGAGAAAGGGAGAACACTTCATCTTGGTACAAGTGTACGACGATGATATCATTTTTGGATCATCAGACGAACAAATGTGCAAAGATTTCGAGAAGGTGATGAAGTCGAAATTCGAGATGAGTGCAACGGGAGAGTTAAATTTCTTTTTGGGGTTACAAGTTGACCAAAAGAAGGAAGATATGTTTATCCATCAGACGAAGTATGTCTATGACATATTGGAACGCTTCGGGATGGAAGGGACGAAACTGACTGCCCATTTCAGCACGCCGATTCAAGTGAATCACAATCTTGGACCGGGTACTAAAGTGATACCAATGTGGATCCGACGTTATATCGGGCCATGATTGGATCACTTATGTATTTAACTGCTTCAAGACCTGACATCATGTTTGCTGTGTGTATTTGTGCTAGGTTTCAAGCTAATCCAAAGGAGATGCACATGAAAGCTGTGAAGCGGATTCTACGATACCTCAAGTCGAAACCGAAGCTAGGACTTTGGTATCACGCGGAGGGAGATCTAGAGTTGGAGGCGTTCACGGATTCTGACTACCGAGGATGTAGCTTGACGCGCAAATCAACAACTGGAGGTTGTCAATTCCTAGGAGGAAGACTTGTTTCCTGGCAATGCAAGAAACAGACGTCGGTAGCCGTGTCAACGTGCGAGGCCGAGTATGTTGCTGCTGGTAGTTGCTGCTCACTGGTTCTGTGGATACAACAACAATTGCGGGATTACGGTTTGGCTTACACTCAAACTCCTATTAGGATTGATAATCAGTCTACTATCGCTATAACTAATAATCTAGTTAAACACAACAAAACAAAGCACATAGACATTAGGCATCACTTTATTCGTGATTATGCTGAAAAGAACTTAATCAAATTGGTAAAAGTGGCAACAGAAGATAATAATGCAGATTTATTTACCAAAGCATTTGATAAGTCACGGTTTGAATATTTAATTCAACTAAATGGAATGCGCAACCCAGAGTAATTTGGCCTTAGTAATAGTTTATTTCCTTTTATAGCTGTAGTATTTCTTTCTTTTTATAGTAAGCCTGCTAAATTAGGATAGTTTCTATTTTTAGTAAGTTGCTATTTTTAGTAAGTTTCTATTTTTAGTAGGTTAGTAGGTTATCTTATTTTATTGCTATTTCTTATGAAAAACAAAAAAGAAAAAAGAAAAAAGAGAGAAAATTATAAAAATACAAAAAAAGAGAATATCAGAAAAAAGAGTCAAGTCTTAGAAGCATAGGTTCAAAGTGACGAAAATTAGCACAGTCGTTACAAACTCTAAGTGTTTAGGCTTTCACACATAATGCAACTAAATTCTAAGTGTTATACTTTAGTTTAGTTTGATGTGTTGGTAGCCATAATACATACAGGGAGTCTCAAGGCAAATAAAATATTCAAGAAAAACTCAAACGTGTCACTAACTTAGATGTACGACCAATCGGTCTTAATTTTTATGTACAAGACATACAAACTTTGAGTCTAAATGAGGTATGCAAACTTTCTGGGGATGTATGGCAACATCAAATACATCTTAAAATGGAAATAATAGAAAAATCATATAAAATTGAGAGTCGAAGACATGTAACTTTGTTGTACGTAAGTACAGACCTGTTGCCTCTGTTTAGATTCGGGTTAGCAATATATGTCGCTTTGTTGTACGTCGGTACAGACCTGTCACCGCTGTCTTGCTAACTTTAAGAATAAACCTTAAGTCAATCTAAGACACTTTGTTGTATGAAAATACAGACCTGTGTCCGATGTTTGTCTTTTAAAGAAAGTTTGTAAATACCGACAAGTTAGAATCTTTGTCTGTATGCCTTGATCATAAAAGTATGTCTATGTCTGAGTCACGTAAGATAATTTCTTGATAAATAAAAATGCCAAGGGATATTCCAAAATGTAGAATGTTTAAAGGGGTAAAATACCAACAATCGGCTAAATGAGTATTTCACGACAAACAATCAAAGGAATCAAAAATTCCTAAGTGTGAAAGTTTAAGTACCGAGAGTGAGTATCAGACACCGCTATCTGATTGAACCTTTCTTTGACTATACTCATCAAAAATATTTTGTTTACCGTTTAGCTTAGGTTGTAAATTTTAATAAGTATAGTTTAAGTCTAAGTTAAATTTGGTCAAAATTTTAAAATTTTATTTTTACTTAGTTTTTATTTTATTTTACCTTAGTTTATTTTATTTTAGTTTTTTCTTAGGTAAAAGGTCAAAAAATTACTGAGGGTGCATTCATAGTTGGATAAAATAAACACAGTGTGAAAAATCTTGTGCTTAGGGTAAAAGATTTGGCATAGTTTATCTCGTTACACAATACCGTAGAAAACGTTGAAAAAGTTGAAGTTATTTCAAAATTTTCGAAAATTTTCTAAGTGTTTGGTGTTATTCGAGTTTAGGACAGACTCGAAATTAAGATGTTTCGAATCTGTCAGTAGATTCGAGTTTGGCCTTAGACTCGAAGGTTGGTGGTATATATAGGTTAACAGTGAAGTCATTATCTCCTTACTGTTTTCGAATCTATATCCTCGAATCTATTTAGGCGATTTCGAATCTATTGCTCGAATCTATCATTTTCCTCAAAAACGACAATTTGTCGAGTTTCTTGCCTTAGTGTTCGATTCTACTGATACTTCTTGGTACAAACAACTTGGTTGTACAAGATTCATGTAGTTTTATACACCATTTTAGGCAAAATCATCGATTTTTGAAGGTTTATGGGTATAAATCGTGGTTTTCAAAATTACCAAGGTTGGACCGATAAATAGTCAAATTAAATGCACATATCTGTGATTAGTAACTAGTAGGACTAATGAATGTAATTTTCTGAGTCCAAAAAGGTTAAAATCAAGAGATTTGGCGTTGAGTAAGGCCGACGGTTCGAATCTGTTCCTGAGGTTTCTCGAGTCTGTCATTAAACTCGAGAAGGACACTAGATTCGAATCTGTCATCAAACTCGAAAAGGGGATTTATTCGAATATGTCTATTCGAATCTGTTACTTTATTTGAATTATTTAATTTAAATTTTATTAAACTTGTAGAAATTCATTTGTGTTGGATTTTGTACTTAATCAAGTTCAAAATTAAACAAATTCGAATTTAGGCAAGTTTATTGATTTTTATTAATTCTAATAGTTTATTTGTTGTGCAGATATGGCTGTTCGAGTTTTTGTGCCGAAGCACAATATGGTCCTTCACCCTGACCATCATCTCCCTGAGGCGCAGGGATATCGTCAAATGTTGGATTTCCTAGTAGAATCGAGGATAGCTTTTGCCTTGTCTCATAATATTCAGATTGTAATTCCATATGTTCGTCAATTTTAATGATCATCTTCAGGTGGACTGCTCTGTCACCCCGACAGTGCTAAGAACAAGAATCTCAGGGCAACCTTTAGTGTTTTCCGCGGATATGCTGCGTCAGGTGTTGCAGCTGGGTTCACAAGAAGAAGAGGCTGGGCCTATTGACTTTCCACTGAGTATTAGGCAGGCAGCATTTCAAAGAATGGGTTACAGTTTGGATGTCACGAAGACTTCCTATATGAAGAGCGGGCTAATTGGCCAATGGAGATTTTTGGCTCATGTTTTCATGGTCTGTTTCGCAGCAAAGAAAGCTGGCTTTGATTACATCGTCTCGAAGATCCAGTCTGGGATGATCGCGTTAGTGTATAATCGGCCATTCAGCTTTTCACAGATGTTTTTCTCGGAATTCGTTCACCAAATTTCGGTGCCAGAGCAGCAACAATTTCTTCTGTTTCCTCGATTTATAATGATGCTCATCAGGCATTTCTTGCCGAATCTGCCTCCGCTGAATGAGATCCAAAGTGTCGCGGTAATGGATAAGAGGATTTTTGCTGATTGTTCATCGCACAGAGGAAAGCTGGCTGTTCCGGTCGAGCGACCGTTGTTTGGAGCTATTTTGGATAGGAATTTTGAAGCCCCAGATACTGCCAACTGGGCAGGGGAAGTTGAAGTTCAAGCCAGGCAGCCACCGCAACAACAACAACAACAACAACCACAGCCACGGCGAGCACAGCCACAAAGGCGAAGACAAAGAGCGACTGCGAGTCAAAAACAGGCATCAAGGCCTTCTACAAGTCAGCAGCCGGAGGTACAAGAAGCAGGGCCTTCAAATGTCCCAAGTGAAGCTGAACAGTTGTGCCAAACTCTAAATGAAATTTGGGAGGCAGGTCCTCATGCAAATGAAGATATAGCTGCAGCGTTAGTGGGAGAATTACTTGAGCCTCCAGAGGGAGAAGAAGATGTGTTGAGAGATGTTGACGAATATGTGCCAGAGCAGACTGGTAGTGATGAGTCATCATCTGCCACCGAATCAGAAGAGATGGAGGAAATTGAAGTTGAAGCTCCAGAATCAGTGTCTACTGAACCTCATGTTCAAATAGGAACATATGGATCAAGGTTGGTAGTAAATGAAGAAGCTTCGAGGAGGAGAATATCAAGAGAATCTGATGAATCCGATTTTGAAGAAGAAGAGATTGCTCCTTTAGTGACGAGGCAACGGGCCAAGCGTCATAGATTCATGCAAGGCTCATCTTCAGCATCAGCAGATCAACCAGAAATTCAGCAACCTCAAAACCCTCAAACTCAGGATCCTCAAACCACCATTCCACCACCACAACCTCAAGATGAACCGTATATCCCATCGCCAATCATTCCACCGCCAATTAAATCCATTCCATCAACCTCATCCACATATGCTGAAAATCAAAGGTTTCTGCGCCTAAAGGATCGAGTTGACTTCCAGGAAATCCAAATCTTTGGACTAACAACGACAATCAATGAGATTCAGAGTCATAACGCAAATCTTCATAATGAGAATGCCGAACTCAAAAAGATTGTGGAGAAAGTTCAGGAAGAGAACACAGAGATAAAATCATTTGTAGCAGATCAGGCAGCTGAGATAAGGTCGATGCGCTCCCTAATTGAGCAGTTAATGAAAAATTTACAGGCTCAGGGGGGAGACGTCGTGCCGTGATCAAGAAGCACAAAGGCCGAGGGATGATGAAGAAGATAACCAAGGCATTGATCCCAGCTCTCAAAGACAGGATGAGCCAGTAGATTTTTCTGCTGCTCAGGCTGCTCAATCTCAGGGGGAGTCAAGTCAAGCAGGAGGAGAAGTAGGAGAAGCGAGTTCATCTAAGCCTACAGATTTTGAGATTAGTGAGATGATAGATGCTCTCATGGATCTTGATGACGATCCGATGGATTTGGGTTTTGATTTTGAAGATGAAATGGAAGAGCTGGAAGAGGGTGAGTTTGTGCCTGAAGATATTGTTGACTGGAGATCAGATGATGAGGTATGTGCTGATGAGGACGATGAAGCTGATGAGATCGTCGTGCAGCAAAACCCTATCACTGATACATATATAATAGAAGCCAATGATGTTGTTAACCTAGAAGTGGTGAATGCTGCTTTAATTGCTCAGTCATCAATAGAAGAACCTGCTAGAGAGTTAACAAATGAAGAGAAACGAAAGTTGTGGTTCAGGGCTGAACAGAATGAGTTAGAGCTTAAAAAGAAAATGAGGGTGCCGGGTACTGGAAAGCTTTCTGGAAACATATTAAGCTGGTTCTTTGATCGAGAACTGCAGCTATTCATAATCAAGAGGAAAGACGGGCTCCGGTACCTGAGGCGAACTCTGAAAGCATTCAACTCACTGCCAAAGATTGAGATTAAGGCATTAGCGTGGAAAGACCTGATCAATATTGGCAATGATCCCTACGCAGATATAATAGCCAGAATCATAAGGAAAGAGGGAAGATCAAGAAAATTTGAATGCCTGAATCCAAGGGTAGGAAGAAGAGTAGAGGATCCTTCTCGTATTGATCCTCTAACTGGGCGACCTTGGATGAAAATTCAATACAAACCCGTAAGGTGTCTAAGGAAGGTGCCGCTCAAACCTATGCCACAGAATGTCTTGAAGAATCTGCATTGGTGGTATGCTGAGAGTGAGACTGGAGAAGCGGTGATGGAAGATTTTGAAGAAAATGTTATTCTTAAAATCTATGATCCTCTTCATCTGGTAAACCTTTCTCGAGATGATCTTCAAATTTTGTATGCTTGTAAGATTTCTAGTGATGCTCATATGGATAGTGAGGCTAGGAAATATGAGAATGTGGTTAAAGTATGTGTTGAAAAGGGCTTGTATGCTGGAAGTAGTTTGAATAAATAATAAACAAAGATTTTGATCAAATGTGTGAATTAATAGAAGCTATCGTCAAGGGGGAGTCTGTTGGTACACCCTGTGTGACGATAGCAGTCTAAGTGATCCTACATTGTGGTTTAGCAAGTGTTTGTTATATATGTTTATATATGGTTGATATCTATTATTGTTTGTGTGTTTGAACTTGATGTAACGTATTACAAGAAGTTCAAACATAAAGATCAAAGATAAAATCAATCATAAGGTAAAAACATAAGTTTCAATACTAAGTTGAGTATGTGAAATAGTAGATTCGAATTATATAAGGTTTGACATTCAAATCTGTGTCAGATTCGAATGTAGACTTAGATTCGAAGCTAGGCAGATTCGAGAGTGTCTATGAGGACAAACTCGAATGGGCCTTGGGCCAGATTCGAGTTTGGCCCCCGACAGACTCGAATTAGCCTCTATAATTAGGGATAGACTCGAATCATTAACAGACTTTTTGCAGAATTCGCCAGTGATTAAGCAAAAGGCGATCTCGAGTTTATCATCAGTGTTAGTGCCGTTTCGAAGAGATTCAGTTCGTAGGATCGTTCGTGTGTCGTTCGTTCAGCTTCTGATAGTCTCCGTGTTTCTAGATTGAGAGTTGTTTCCATCTACCCGTTAACGAGGATTCCGCACTCGTTGACGGTTCCGCGTCTAGATAGATCTCGTAGTGGTTGATCTTACAGTCGTGCATATTGGATCTCGGTGGTAATTGGGACGATCATTTTCCACTGATTGAGTTTTCATATAATAATAGTTACCACGCGACGATAAAGAAGGCACCGTTTGAGGCGTTGTATGGGAGAAGGTGTAGGACTCCTACTTGTTGGAGAGAAACAAGGGAAACACCTATCGTTGGGGCGGCATTAATACAAGAGACAAACGAGAAGATACAGTTGGTGCGACAGAATATGAAAGCGGCCCAGGATCGCCAGAAGAGTTATTACGACAGGAGACACAAACCAATTAACTTTGAGGTAATTGATCGGGTGTATTTGAAAGTGTCACCTATGAGAGGTATTACACGATTTGTGAAGAGAGGAAAGTTGGCTCCGAGATTCGTCGGACCATTCAGGATTGTAGAGAAGGTGGGTAGTCAGTCATACCGTTTAGAGCTGCCTGAAGAAATGTCGGGCATACACCCGGTGTTCCATGTAGGGAACCTTAGAAAGTCATTCACAACCGAAAACGATGATTGGGCAGATCGCACTGAGTTGCAGATTGATGAAAGGCTCCGGTATGTTGAAGAGCCTGAATGTGTTTTAGATACTAAAGTAAAGAAATTGAGAAACAAGGAGATTGAAATGGTGCTTGTACGTTGGAAGCATCACAAAGGATCCAATCATACGTGGGAGCCTAAGTCTGAAATGTCGAAGAAGTATCCGCAACTGTTTGAACCCAAGTAAAACTTCGAGGACGAAGTTTGAGCGTGGTGGAGCCCATGCTGTAACATCCTGATGATAAAATTTATGTATTTGAGGTTATTAGTTTAAAATTTGTGATTTTAGTTGAATTGTATTTTTATCAAAGTTGGTTGCTATTTTAAGAAGCTATGAAGTTTGAGAATTAATAATTATTATTATGGAGTATTATGAATTATAAAAGTTAGTGATGATAAAACAAAGCATAAATCAGTATTATATGGAACCGGATAAGTTGAGGAGTGAAATGTGCAAAAATGATGAAAGTTGAATAAAAAGGCCAAAAAGCCATTCATTCCACATTTACTCTCTCTCTACTTTATCTCTCTAGAATTCTCTCTACCTTCTCTCTAGAATTTCTCCCAAACCGACCGACCGATTATCGAGTTCTATACGTCATCGGAAAGATCTCGAGGAGTACTACAACAATCTACGGTTGCATTCGTGATTTCGTACGAATTGAGGTAAGAATCGACCCTTTTAAGCTCTTACATTTTCGGTTTTGAAGATATGCATTCGAGTTTATCATTTTTAGCCAATTTAGCTCGAGTTTTAACTAAAATGTGATAGAGTATGTGTAATGGAATCGAAACTAGGCCTAATACGTATCATATTTGTGTTTTTAGACTTAGAAACCAATGATTTAAGCTGTATATATGAACAAATTCGAGAATGCCAAGAACAAACTCGAAAATATATAGAACAAACTCGATTTTTGGCTAAAATCGTACTTCGAATTTGTACATAAATTCGAATTGGACTTCGAATTTGTACTCAAATTCGATATGGACTTCGAATTTAGCCAATAAAGTCGAAAAGAGCTTCGAATTTAGCTAGGAATTCGATTTTAATGTCTTTAAGTTCATTACATGTTCGAATTTAGTATATAAATTCGAAACCCACTCTTCAAACTCGAATATTTTGAATGAAACACATAGTCGACGAATAAAATATTATTTATTTCGTATTTTATGCTTCCGCACTTAAATTAAGTTATCAGATCATTATATAACTGTTTGATGGTGATTAATCCTGGGTGAATGGTAAATGGTGGTTAATGTGGCAAGGGTGTCACAACGTATGGTATCAGAGCAGTAGTTTGAGATTCAAGTGTCCGTGAGGTCTTGATCTCAAACATTAAGTGATGATATGTAGAGATTCTAAGTAATGATCTGAATTAAGATAGGTTACGATCTAGAATTCATAGGAAATTGACTATCATAATGGACAATTGGGTAGAGTCTTTAAATTAATGACATGTTACTAAATAAGTTATATGTTTCATATATCAGAACATGTCTGGAGGAGGAATGACACCAAAAGAGACGAGAGAAATGATGCTAGCCATGATGGGTGAGCAAAATCGGATGATACAAGATCAGTTTCGGGCTCGAGATGAGGCCGAAGCTAAGCGAAGAGAAGACAAAAGGAAGAATAAGGAAAAAGAGGGGGGAAACAATGACGAGCAAGAAGACAACACTGGGTCATCTAACAAGCCCAGAGGTTGTTGGTTTAAAGATTTCAAGGGAAATGGAGCAGTTGAATTTACTGGGTTGGGTGATGCTGTTACTGCATTGGAGTGGATAACAGCTACAGAAAGGACTTTCCGAATCAGCGATTGTGCTGAGAAGGATATGGTCCGGTTCGTTACTGCCATGTTCACCAAAGACGCAATAATGTGGTGGAATTCGATGATGAATGCATTAACAATGGAGAAGGTTGCTGTAATGACATGGGCTGAGTTTACTGAAATTTTCACTCAGCAATACTGCCCGGCCGATGAGCGCCGAAGACTAGAAGCTAAGTTTATGACGTTGATTCAGGAGACTAAATCTGTGTCCCAGTATGTGGTAGAGTTCACGAGGCTGAGTTTGTTCGCGCCACATCAGGTGTATACTGAGGAAAGAAAAGTGACCAGGTTTGAGGCTGGTATTGATCTGGAAATTCGAAGGGTAATGAGCAATGTACGCTACCCCACCTTTGCTGGTCTACTGGAAGCCGCCAGGAATGTGGAACAGATCCTGGGTATGTCAGGGTACGTAATGGGGTCTGCTGCTGCTTCAGCTAACCCAACACAACCTTCACCACCAAAACGTCAATGAGACGGAGGCTACTCGGGTTCTTCACGATCATCCCAATATTCACCGCAACAGTCTTTCCGTCGACAGTCTAGTTCTTCTGGTCGTGCTCGAGCGTACTCTATCAACACTGAGCCACAATACTGCAACAAATGTCATTTAGAACATTTCGGCAAGTGCACCAACGGACGTGCATGTTTTTGTTGTGGAGAGTTGGGTCACTATCAGAATGAGTGCCCACGGATATCGGATGCTTGACATAAATGTGGTGTATGGGGGCACTATAGTAGAAACTGCTGAAAGAACGCTCCAACAGCTGCTGCTCCATCGTCGACTCGATCGTCTGGAGGATCTAGTGGTGTTTTAGTAAACTGCCGGAACCAGCCACAAAGGGCACCGGCTCGTGCATTCCAGATTACCGCAGAGGAGGCCAGAGAAAACCCGGTGGTGGTTACGGGTACGTTTATAGTTAACTCTTTACCTGCACGAGTGCTATTTGATTCTGGTGCCAATCACTCGTTTGTATCTACTATGTTTGCACAACAACTTGCCATGCCTTTGTCTAAATTATCTGCCATACTTGACATAGAAACTGCTAGTAACACTCTAGTCAAGGTAGACCACGTATACCGTAACTGCACGTTAGTAATTGAAGACTTAGTCTTCAATTTGGACCTGATTCCGATTGTGTTTAATAAATTTGATGTGATTGTCGGGATGGATTGGTTAATTGAGAATGAAGCTCACATAGTTTGTAAGAAGCGGATGATAAAGATAACTACTCCGGAGGGGCGTGAGATATGTATTTACGAGGATAGGAGAAGTGGGGATCTGTGTCTGTTGACCATTGCAAAAGCTCGAAAGCTTGTTGCAAAGGGGTGTGACGCCTAGCTGGCATATGCTATTGATTCCAAGGCTGAAAAGAGTACTTTGGCCGATGTGCCTGTTGTTTCACAATTCCCGGATGTGTTTCCGGAAGACTTGTCTGGCATACCGCCTTAGAGACAAGTGGAATTTAGAATTGAGCTGATCCATGGAGCTGCACCGGTAGCTCGTTCTCCGTATCGCCTTGCCCCAACTGAGATGAAAGAAATGATGACACAGCTTCAAGAGTTGTTGGACAAGGGCTTCATTCGACCGAGTTCATGCCGTGGGGAGCCCTTGTTTTGTTTGTGAAAAAGAAGGATGGCACAATGCGAATGTGCATTGATTACCGGGAGTTGAATAACTTGATTATTAAGAACAAGTATCCGTTGTCGAGGATAGAAGATTTGATCGATCAGTTACATGGGGCTAGTGTATTTTCTAAGATTGATATGAGGTCAGGATATCATCAATTGAAGGTTCGAGAGGAAGATGTGCCAAAGACAGCTTTCAGGACTCGGTATGGTCACTACGAGTTTCTGGTAATGCCTTTTGGGCTAACCAACGCCCCGGCAGTGTTTATGGATCTAATGAATAGAGTATGTAGACCGATGTTGGATAAATCGGTAATTGTGTTTATTGATGACATATTGGTGTATTCTAAGACTGAAGCTGAGCATGCTGAACATTTAAGGGAACTATTAGAATTGCTGAGAAAAGAAAAGTTGTATGCCAAGTTCTCAAAGTATGAGTTTTGGCTACAACAGATTCAGTTTTTGGGACATGTGATTTCGGGGGCAGGGATTTCTGTGGATCCAGCCAAAGTTGAAGCAATAAAGAACTGGGAGCCGCCTCGATCACCTACTGAAGTTAGAAGTTTTCGTGGACTGGCAGGGTATTTTCAGAGATTTATTAAGGATTTCTCAAAGATTGCAGTTCCCTTGACTGCATTAACAAAGAAGAATGTACCTTTTGTTTGGGAAACCGTGCAACAAGAGGCATTTGAGGTTCTGAAGAAGGCATTAAGTGAGGCGCCGATACTTGCCTTACCTAAGGGCAATGACGATTTTGTGGTGTATACGGATGCCTCGAGACTGGGGTTAGGCGCTGTACTGATGCAGCGTGGAAAGGTTATAGCATATGCTTCAAGACAGTTGAAGCAGCATGAGAAGAATTAATCAACTCATGATCTTGAGTTGACTGCTGTAATTTTTGCTTTAAAGTTATGGAGACATTATCTGTACGGAACTAAGTGTCAACTCTACACGGATCATAAGAGCCTGAAGTACATTTTCAGCCAGAAAGAACTTAACATGAGGCAGAGACGTTCGATGGAACTAATAAAGGATTATGACTGTGAGATCCTTTACCATCCTGGTAAGGCTAATGTAGTAGCCGATGCTTTAAGCCGTAAAGCATATTCTAAGGATTGCTGCTACATGATGACGTCTACTATGTTGACCTCCACTATTATTGATGATGTCAAGGCCGCTCAAGAGGAAGCCTTGAAAGATGAAAATGTTGGTAATGAGGATATAAGGGTGCAAATGAAGAATATGGAGACTAGTGAATCGGGTTTGAAAGGAATTTACGGAAGAATCTGGGTGCCAAAGTATGGTGGCATGAGAAATGTGATAATAGAAGAAGCTCATCAATCGAAATTTTCTATACATCCCGGGAGCACAAAGATGTACAACGAGCTGAAAGCAGACTTCTGGTGGCCCGGATTGAAAAAGGATATCGGTCAGTACGTGGAGAGATGCAGAACTTGTCGACTTGTGAAAGCCGAACATCAGCAACCATACGGTAGTTTGCAACCGCTTCCCATTCCGGAGTGGAAGTGGGAGCATATCACTATGGACTTTGTCACAAAGTTGCCAAAGACTAGATGTCAACACGATGCAGTTTGGGTGATAGTAGATCGGCTAACTAAGTCCACACACTTTATTCTGATAAGAGAGAATTATTCTTTGGAAAAGTTAGCACAGATTTATGTGGCTGAGATAGTTTCTAGACACGGGGTGCCAAAGTCTATTATATCGGACCGGGACAGCCGATTTACTTCAAATTTTTGGTCGGCTTTACAAGAAGGGTTGGGTACGAGAATAGCAATGAGTACAGCTTACCGTCCGCAAACTGATGGTCATAGTGAGGGGACCATCCTAACGCTTGAAGATATGATGCGGTCGTGCATATTGGATCTCGGTGGTAATTGGGATGATCATTTGCCACTGATTGAGTTTTCATATAATAATAGTTACCACGCGTCGATAAAGAAGGCACCGTTTGAGGCATTGTATGGGAGAAGGTGTAGGACTCCTACTTGTTGGAGAGAAACAAGGGAAACACCTATCGTTGGGCCGACATTACTACAAGAGACAAACGAGAAGATACAGTTGGTGCGACAGAATATGAAAGCGGCCCAGGATCGCCAGAAGAGTTATTACGAAAGGAGACACAAACCAATTAACTTTGAGGTAAACGATTGGGTGTATTTGAAAGTGTCACCTATGAGAGGTATTACACGATTCGTGAAGAGAGGAAAGTTGGCTCCGAGATTCGTCGGACCATTCAGGATTGTAGAGAAGGTGGGTAGTCAGTCATACCGTTTAGAGCTGCCTGAAGAAATGTCGGGCATACACCCGGTGTTCCATGTGGGGAACCTTAGAAAGTCATTCACAACCGAAAATGAAGATTGGGCAGATCGCACTGAGTTGCAGATTGATGAAAGGCTCCGGTATGTTGAAGAGCCAGAATGTGTTTTAGATGCTAAAGTAAAGAAATTGAGAAACAAGGAGATTGAAATGGTGCTTGTACGTTGGAAGCATCACAAAGGATCCAATCATACGTGGGAGCCTAAGTCTGAAATGTCGAAGAAGTATCCGCAACTGTTTGAACCCAAGTAAAACTTCGAGGACGAAGTTTGAGCGTGGTGGAGCCCATGCTGTAACATCCTGATGATAAAATTTATGTATTTGAGGTTATTAGTTTAAAATTTGTGATTTTAGTTGAATTGTATTTTTATCAAAGTTGGTTGCTATTTTAAGAAGCTATGAAGTTTGAGAATTAATAATTATTATTATGGAGTATTATGAATTATAAAAGTTAGTGATGATAATACTAAGCATAAATCAGTATTATATGGAACCGGATAAGTTGAGGAGTAAAATGTGCAAAAATGATGAAAGTTGAATAAAAAGGCCAAAAAGCCATTCATTCCACATTTACTCTCTCTCTACTTTATCTCTCTAGAATTCTCTCTACCTTCTCTCTAGAATTTCTCCCAAACCGACCGGCCGATTATCGAGTTTCATACGTCATCGGAAAGATCTCGAGGAGTACTACAACAATCTACGGTTGCATTCGTGATTTCGTACGAATTGAGGTAAGTATCGACCCTTTTAAGCTCTTACATTTTCGGTTTTGAAGATATGCATTCGAGTTTATCATTTTTAGCTAATTTAGCTCGAGTTTTAACTAGAATGTGATAGTATGTGTAATGGAATCGAAACTAGGCCTAATACATATCATATTTGTGTTTTTAGACTTAGAAACGAATGATTTAAGCTGTATATATGAACAAATTCGAGAATGCCAAGAACAAACTCGAAAATATATAGAACAAACTCGATTTTTGGCTAAAATCGAGAATTGGACTTCGAATTTGTACATAAATTCGAATTGGACTTCGAATTTGTAGTCAAATTCGATATGGACTTCGAATTTAGCCAATAAAGTCGAAAAGAGCTTCGAATTTAGCTAGGAATTCGATTTTAATGTCTTTAAGTTCATTACATGTTCGAATTTAGTATATAAATTCGAAACCCACTCTTTAAACTCGAATATTTTGAATGAAACACATAGTCAACGCATAAAATAAATTCTAAGTGTTGGATATTCGGATGGGGACCGGATTCTGATATGGTCCGAAATTGGATTTGAATTTACCTTGGATCCGAAATGGGGATCAGATAGTGCAAAACTTATAAATTTAAGGTTTTACGAAATTAGATAGTTTTTGACGCGAGATATTGTTGCAACTGACTTAACAGGCCCCTTGTGGTGTTGTTTAACCCACAGTGGGGTACTTTGTGATCCGGTTGAAAGCCCGAGGAGAAATAAAATTTGGATAAAGTTAATAACGCACCCACTGTGAGTACCTTTGATTTTAACATTGTTGCATCTGCTTTATGTTTGCATTGCCTGCTGAGGCATGTTGTTTCATATTCGTTTGGCACTCTACTAACATATATGTTGATGCACATTCATACTTGTTGCATGTCCGTTCATTTGTTGTGCATCCTTTTGATGGACCTGCGTGGTCGCATCTGAACTCTGATGTTACTGTGCTATATGACCAAGAGTTTGACACCTCTATGGTCAGGATAGACAGTAAGTCATCCCCGATGTAATGTCTGCCTCAGATGGTTGGCTTTTCTTATGCCGAGTGTCAGCTCGAAGGAGCTGCGGCTCGGGTTTGCGTACTTTGAGTACGTGTGGAGTATACGGTATGTGTTACCGCGGTTACTCTGGGTGGCATCATAAAGATTTGTAGAATGTGTAAAATATTATGGTATTCACTAAGCAATTCGCTTACCCCTTCAGTTGTTATATTTTTACAGGAAAAGGGAAATCCGCTACGGGACCATCTAGCTAGGACATCAGTCGAAGTGATTTGAAGTATCTACTGTTTATCTTGGTAACAAAATTATGGATTGTTGTTGAAATAAATTTGGGGATGATGTAATGCTTTTGAGATTGTAGACTTAGAATTGTAACCTATGTAGCACCGTAGGGTGTTGGGCACTAGTTTGTATTATTTTATTTCGTATTTTATGCTTCCGCACTTAAATTAAGTTATCAGATCATTATATAACTGTTTGATGGTGATTAATCCTGGGTGAATGGTAAATGGTGGTTAATGTGGCAATGGTGTCACAGGTGTCCCTATGGAAAAATACTATGAGCTCAGAGATGAACAGCTCAAAGCCCTGGAAATACTGAGAAAAGAAGAAGCTTCTGCCAAAGCTGCCATATCCCTTGCATTCAAAGAGGCATGCAAAACCAAAATGCCTTATTTGGATGTGCATAGAAAACTACTTGAAGCTGCTAGAGAATCAGCTGGTGAAAAGGAAAGTGAACAGGAGAAGGGTGCTCAGGTCTTAGTGACCAAAACCAAGCAAGCATCCTCTGGAAGGGCCCAATTCCACTTTGACAACTTGGCATGGAAAAAGTTCCATGATGTTGCTTATAGAAGACTTGCCAAGGAATCTATTGTCAAAGCTGTCCCTACTTTAAGAAAAGGCAAACAGTGGAAGCTGCAAATAACCAGAATGGGTGCTACAGACCCAGAACTGAAATATTATGACTACACTGATGTTGCACAAATGGGGTACAGGGAATCGGTTGAGCTGGCAGTTGCCCTGAGCCAGTCTAAGTCTGAAACGGCTAAGACTATCAGGCCATATGTCAAGAAGCTGATGGAGAGAGTGAAAGACCTTGGCCTGATCTCAAAAGAAGTAAGTGAGGGTGTCTCTGTGACTTACCCCAAGATAAAGGCCAAGAGGACCAGAAAGGATTCTGAGCTGGAGGAACTCCTGATCTTGATTGAACAAGGTGACTACGCAGTAGAGATCAAAGGAGTTGACTACAGCCTGCCCAGAGGAGTAGAGTTTGAATAAGGCAAAGTGATGGAAGAACCTGAGTTGGGGGCATTTTTTGTAGATCCCCTGACACAGAAGAAGTGCTTTCAGAGAGCATCAGACCTATACAAGGTGGATCTGAAACAGCTTGCAGCCTTCAGACTTGCAAACTCCTTCAGGCAATCCAGCAAGTGGAGAGCAGCCATCTGGAACCAGCTCAGAGGTTTTTATGATATAGGAGAGCTTCAATATCCCAACTTTATGTTTCTCAGAGTTGAAATTCAAGATCTGGTGGAAACAAGGGATGAACTTGAAAGAATATTTGAAGAAGGACTGCCACCACCAATGCAGTGAAGTCCACCTACAATCTGAGTAGGTAAAGAATGGAAGCTGTCCATCTGTTGGACAGGCTTGTCATTATCTGCTCCCAACATCAACAGTCCAAATTATTGAACTCTTTTGTACATTAGTTGTACTCAGTTGCATCAGTTGTAACTTCTATTTACATCAGTTGTAATATACATTAGTACATTAGTTGTACTTCTGTAAAAACATGTGTTGTTTATGTAATCAAAATCAGTATATATAAACTGATCTTTTACTTTACTTAAATGTTGTAATTTCATTTCAGCAAGATGTATTGTAAAATGTATAGTGATTATTGATTAGATCAGCTCAGACTGATTATTGCAAATAGGGGGAGATTGTTAGGCAAAAAAAGGCTTCAGTCAAACCTCCTCTACATCTTAGGGGGAGATTTCTAATCAAACCTGCTTGATGCACTCGAAGGTATAATTTAAGGCCTGTTTATGCCTTATTAAAACCTGAAAAGTGATTTGCAATATCAGCCAAAGTTGTTTACCATGTTGCATTCGTTGCAATAAAGGCAGTTTGTCCAAGCTGTTCTGTCTGCTGAACAGGCTGGACATAAACTGTCTACGCTGCTCTGTTCTGTTGAGCAGCTTAGACAGTTTACAAGTGTTCTGTTCTTTGTGGACAGAGCCTGTTCTTTGTGAACAGGCTAAACACTTTATGAAATTTGTTTCCAAGTCCTCATGTATTGTTTTTGGCTACAAGATCAGTTTACAGGTCGAAGACAAAGTGGAAAACAAGACTGCACAGACTGCCCACGCTGTTCTGTTGCATGAAGACAAACGGATATCTGAAAAGGGTGACAGACCTTTTCTTATATCAAAATGGCCTTAGCAAAAGAAGAAAGATGTAAAGTTGACATTCCTCTTTTGGTTAAAGCCTTATGCAACAGTGACAAAAAGAAAAAGACAAAGATTCTGCCATGTGAAGACAAATATGCTTTATCAGAATGTGCAGAAAAGGTGTCTTGTCTTTTTGGAAAGACTTTCCACTATCTCATCTGTCCAATGAAGAAGCTTCACTGAGATTCTCCTTTTGAGTATAAAAGGAAGCTTCTAAGGATTGAGAGTTATCCAAGAGTGTGAAATCAGATCGTGCATTAAAGTATGTTTTTCATGCATGCAAGTCCGCTTGAATATAACAGTACGTGTGTCTAAGTTGTTCTTATTCAAGCTGTCAATCTGAGTCTTGTAAAATCAGTGAGTGCATCTAAGTGAGTGTAGTCATTGTATCTAGTCTAAGTGTGTCTTAGATTAGTTGAACAACTGTTGTATCTGTCATCTCAGCTTGAACCTTTCCGCAGTCAAACTTGTTTGTAATTAACACTTGTTGATAATATACACAAACATTGAGAAAAGAGTGTTGAGTTATCAAATAGCTGTATTCACCCCCCCCCCCCCTCTACAGCTTAGAACAATACACTAGGGAAACCCTTTGGGACCTACACAATTAATCAATTCAATTCAATTCCATTCCATTCCATGAATAATAAAACTTAGGTTAAAATTAATCAAGTAAGTTTATAAACCTAGGTTATATACAATTAATCAACTCAATTCAATTGCATTCCATTCCATGAATAATAAAACTTAGGTTAAAATTAATCAAGTATTTTTATAAACCTAGGTTATATACAGTTCATCAATTCCATTCCATTCCATGAATAATAAAACTTAGGTTATATATTATTCAAGTAATTTTATAAACCTAGGTTATATACAATTAATCAATTCAATTTAATTAATCCATTCAATTCTATTCCATTCCATGAATAATAAATTTAGGTTATATATTATTCAAATAATTTCATAAACCTAGGTTATATACAGTTAATCAATTCAATTCAATTCCATTTCATTCCTTGAATAATAAAACTTAGGCTAAATACAATTAATCAAGTAATTTTATAAACCTAGGTTATATAAAGTTAATCAATTAATTTCAAATTTATTGCATTCCATTCCATTAATAATAAAACTAAGGTTAAAATTAATCAAGTAAGTTAATAAACCTAGGTTATATAGAATTAATAAATTCAATTAAATTCCATTCCATGAATTATAAAACTTAGGTTGAAATTAATCAAGTAATTTTATAAACTTAGGTTATCTATAATCAGTTCATTTCCATTCTATTCCATTCCGTGAATAACTAATAAGGCTTAGGTTGAAATTAATCAAATAATTTTATAAAACTAGGTTATATACAATTAATCAATTCAATTCAATTAATCCATTCAATTCAATTCCATTCCATGAATAATAAAACTTTGGTTAAAATTAATCAAGTAAGTTTATAAACCTAGGTTAGATACTGTTAGCCCTAAAATAGTGTATAATTATATATAATAAAAGTCTAGGTTCAATTTATAATTAGGAATAATTTACTTTGGGGGGAATCTTAATTTTCAAGACTTTAAGAGGAGTGTTTGGACAAACCCCTAAAGTAAGTTTAGGTATAAATGATATTGAATTAATCAATTCAATTCAATTGCATTCCATGAATAATATAACTTAGGTAAAAATTAATCAAGTAATTTTATAAACCTAGGTTATATACAATTAATCAATTCCATTCCATTCCATGAATAATAAATCTTAGGTTATATATTATTCAAGTAATTTTATAAACCTAGGTTATATACAATTAATCAATTCAATTCAATTAATCCATTCAATTCCATTCCATTCCAAGAATAATATAACTTAGGTTATATATTATTCAAGTAATTTCATGAACCTAGGTTATATACAGTTAATCAGTTAAATTCAATTCCATTATTCTATGAATAATAAAACTTAGGTTAAACACAATTAATCAAGTAATTTTCTAAACTTAGGTTATATATAATTAATCAATTCCATTCCATTCCATTCCATTCCATTAATAATAAAACTTAGGTTAAAACTAATCAAGTAATTTTAGACCTAGGTTATATACAATTAATCAATTCAATTCAATTCCATTCCAATACATGAATAATAAAACTTAGATTGAAATTAATCAAGTAATTTTATAAACTTAGGTTATAGATAATCAATTCATTTCCCTTCCATTCCATTCCTTGAATAATTAATAAAACTTTGGTAGAATTAATCTAGTAATTTTATAAACATAGGTTATATATAATCAATTCAATTCCATTTCAAAAAGAAAAGAACTTTTTGTTATTGACAAAAATATCATTACTCATACAATAGGATGTTTTTTATTTTTAGGGGCATTTACGTCATTTCAGTAGAAAAATGAAAATGGCGGCTTGTAATGACCACACGCTTACATCCAGCACCCTTTTCCTATTCCTGCCATTCATCCTCCACAACGTCAGAACAGAGCATAACCTATACCTGCAAATCATCATTTCAAACTCTCGCCAAGCAACTACGCAAATCAGATTAACGATTATGGAACTTCTAGAAGAAGTAATAGCTAGGATATTGGGGTTTTGGGGGGCATCAAGTGCCTTTGAACTTTTTAAAAGCAAGAGAATGTAAGTTTCCTAACCCTATCATATACTATCGATTCAACTAAGATAATGATGTATTTGCTTATTTAAGAGATATATAAAGGTTAATGAACCGTAGCCCATTTATTAGGGCTTAGATTTTAGATTTTCTGAATGAACATGACGTCTAAGAAATTAAAATTGATAATACTGTTATTTCCTATTTAAGAGTACGTTTTATTAAGAAATTACAGTTGATAATAATGTATTTTCCTATTTAAGAGTACGTTTTATTAAGCTTTTATGTCTGCATTCATTACAGCTGCAAAACCTTTAAACGCAAAGCTGAGTATAATGTCGTTTACCAAATGATGGAAGTGGATCCAATCCTTCGAATAGGGTTTAGGGGGCCAAAAAATGAACTGCTATACCTTCTGAGGGAGAAGAGAAGCATTAACTTGCTGTTTAATGATGGATTGGTACACTTTATTTGCCATGCTTTCTGTTGTTTTCTTAATTGACTAAACATGAAATACATATTTATGTTTTTGTATTGTCTTGATTAACAGCTAAATATTTTGTATGCGGGTAAATAGCCTGAAGGAAAGGAGAAGCTCCAACGAGCAACACGTTTCGGATCGCTTAATGCTAAGTTTCTCCCTGGAATGCTGTTGATGGCAGAAGGAGGACAAAGCGTACAAGACGCAAGGACCCAGTTGAATGCTCGTTTCAATAAATCAGAAGGGCGTCCACGAATGGTGACCGAAACGGCAGCCATAGTCCATCAGTTGTTGATGCAAGATCGCCAAAGGCTTCTACCGAGGCATTTCAACAGGTTGAGTCGTTCTTGTCAACAACACAATTGGCATGATGATGCATTAGTTAGAGTGTTTCTTTTTGGCGATGAACACAATTTTAGTTGTAATGTTTGTATTTGGGATGCTTATTATCACAATTTTATACAACATAGGATGTCAATGTATGGTTTTGATATAATTTTGTACAAAATACAATGCTAATACTTGTAATTACTACACACAGGTTTTGATTTATAATACAATATATGTTTAGGTTTATGTAAAAATATTGGTTTATCATTTCTGTTGGTTTGAATTCAAATTACAGTAAATTGCAAAAAATGATCCTTAAACTATACCCAAATTGCAGGTCTAAGTTATTTAGCTTATATAAGTTTGGTTGTTAATGAAATTCTAGCCGTTCAAAATATATGATACAATTTATATCATTATCACTTACAAATATATAACACTTAACCGCTTGAGAAAATGTACAAACAGCTTGAGAAATTAAACTAATAGTTCGAGATTTATAAAAACAGAATTTCTCAATTTAACCCTAGAGAATAATAAAACTTAGGTTATAATTAATCAAGTAATTTATAAACTTAGGTTATATATAATCAATTCAATTCCATTCCATTCCATGAATAATAAAAATTAGGTTGAAATTAATCAAGTAATTTTATAAACGTAGGTTATATACAATCAATTCAATTCCATTCCATTCCATGAATAATAAAACTTAGGTTCATATTAATCAAGTAATTATTTTATCAACTTAGGTAATATATAATACAATATATGTTTAGGTTTATGTACAAATGTTGATTTATCATTTTTGTTGGTTTGAATTCAAATTAGAGTAAATTGCAAAATATGATCATTAAACTATACCCAAATTGCTACTATAAGTTATTTAGCTTATATAAGTTTGGTTGTTAATGATATTCTAGACGTTCAAAATATAAGATATATTTATATTATTATCACTTGGAAAATTAAAAAAAAAACAAAGAAGTTACATGTTAGACTCGAACACGTGACCAGCCCAACACACTAACACCATCCACCACCTTTACCACTAAGCTAACTCATGCATTTTTGTATTTTTCTCACAAAACATTTCTGATATTTTTAATATTAATTTTGGACCGATATATCAATTTTGGACCGAAATATTTTAAAAATAGAGCCAAAATTTATGCGAAAATTTTAAATTAGACTTTCCGTTTTACATTACTTAAACTTCGATAATTACAGTTAATGCCTACAAACATAATCATTAATCTGCTTATACACTTTTCTGCCGAATCTTCATCATTTTTAACTCTCTCCTAAAGAACTAAAGGATCATGGATACTGAAACTATGAACAATCAACTTCTTATTCAAGATAATAGCGAGGCAGATGATCATGACGGATATGAATCAGAGGAGTATGATTATTCTTAATGTTCAAAAATTAAACAAGATTGTTGTTAATCAGATTTGTGTATTTAGTTTGTTATTTGCAGTGATATTTTGATGTTGATGAGACACATAGAAAGTTAGTAATGAATCATCTTGGTGCACATTTAAGGAACTTCAGAAGGAAATTGAGGTAAAAGTACATATTGCCCAATAAAGATTCACCTTCAAAACTAAATCAAGTCCCACCCAAGTATAGTGAAATTTTCAAGCCCAAGGAATGGGTTGATTTCGTACAGTATACGAGAACAGAAGCTTACTAGGTTTTGGTTATATTATAATTAATTCCATACATATATCTTTCATATTATATATTGTGTTTGCGAACGTTAATTAAGTATCATTTTGTTCTTAAATTAAGAAAAAGTTAGATGCATCTTAAGAGTCGCGCTCCATGTCTGTTTATCCGCATACTATGGGACGAGGTGGATACGAATATGTGAAAAAGAAACTGGTAACTACATTTACAGAGCAGTAATTTGTTTCTGTTTTTTGGTTTATATTTTCTAAGTACTGTATATATATACTAATTGGTGTAACTTTACATGTGTATTTGATGATTATAAGATCGAATAAAAAGTAATTGAAGCAGATGAAGAACCCCCACGTGGTGTATTGTGGTTGAAAGGAAGGCAAAACAAAGTAGGGGTATTTCGAGATGAACGGATTAAAACAAAGGCCCATGAAGTAGTAAGCATTTTGACATATATATATATATGCTTGACGAATATATGCTAATACATAATTTAATTACATATTCATGTTTATTTTCTTGAAACAAATTACCAACTGCCTATTGGAATCTTTAATGCAGAGAGCCACCGAGGACAATATCAAAGCCAGAACCTTATCGTTGATGAGAGGACCGATGCCTTGACAGAGGTATTTGGTCCCGAAAAGTCGGGATATGCAAGAGGAGTGGGAAGCGGAGTGACAATAAGAAAATAGTTTATTATTCCTCGAAGAAAAGCATTGGATGATGAGAGTGTCAAACTACTTGAAGAAGAACTTGCTGCTGAGAGACGCGAACGTGAAGCTGATCTGAGACGCAAACGTGAAGACAAAGAACATAAGATAAAGTTGTTGACAACACAAGTGGAAGATACACATGCAATGGTTCACCAACTTATGGCTCGGTTGGATGCATAAGGGGAGAAGCCAAAATCATTGTCAACTCATGCACCAGAATCTTAGGAAACCATTTATTGTATTAATTATGCTAATTAACATTTTATACAATATATATTACTAACAAATGCATTTCTTAATTTTTATTGCAGGTGTCTCTAGTGGTGTCTCCACCATTGGACGTTAATCTTAACGCTGCCAATACCCGTTAGGATGAGTGCCAATTTGAGAAGGAAAAGCCAGTTGTACAAACAAATGCAAATATTCAAATATTTGAGTTAAATTGATCTGTTTAATATTATTTTCGAGTTCACTATGATTTAATAGTTTTACATATATACATGACTCATTAATTTACCGAGCTTTATATATAGGAATCGATTGGTAAATCTGCTGGCGAGTCAAACAGCACGCCGCCTGATTCATAAGTCACGAAGAATACTAAATTGAGGCAAAGAGGCAGCACTCTCCAACAGTGCCAAAACAACCGCAGGTATATAACTTTCAAACCACTACAACAAAACAAGTCTATTGCAACCTTGGCAAAATGTTGCATTAGGCCTGTAAAAAGTTGCATTATGCCTAAAGCAACCTTTTAGCAAGAGTTGCATTATGTCCTCTTGCATTAGGTCTAAAGTAACCTTTTTGGTAGAATATGCAACCTTTTTTGAAAGAGTTGCATTAATCATAGAAATGCAACCTTTTTAGAGTGCAACCTTTTTACATTCAAATGCAACCTTTTTACAACCAATGCAACTTTTTTCACACTCAAATGCAACCTTTTTTTCCATCAAATGCAACCTTTTTCAAACATAAAGGCAACATTTTTTATTTTCAAATGCAACCTTTTCACATTAAAATACAACTACTTTTAAACTCAAACGCAACATTTTTATGCTCAAATGCAACCTTTTTATTCTCAAATACAACCTTTTTTTACATTCAAATGCAATTTTTTTTATTTTTAAATATAACATTTATGAATTTAGTTACAAAAAGTACAACCTTTTAATACATGAATGTAACTAATAAGCATCATCGGTTCAAAAAATGTCGATTACAATAATTAAAAGGTATCAAAATCTTTCACCAGTTACATAATAATCTAAAAACACAATATTCTATATAATAATTGTTAATTATAATGACAAAAGGTATCTAAATCCTCCAAAATACACCGGTCTTCATTATCGATATCCCAAAACAAAGTTGTCGATCTGTTACACACAAACAATAATAAGTAAGTAACTCAAACCAAAATAATCAAATTGATGAAATAGTTATACTTGTCATGATCGAAACGACATCATACCTTGAACCAAAATAATCAATTTTTCCACCATCCACACTTTTAATCAACTTGTTGGTCGCCTCTACCATAAAGTCTACGATATCTATCATGCTCCTTGTTCATCACAACCGAAAAAGAATCTACTGAAGCACTTCCATCTTCTAAAGGTTTGTAGTTCTTCATTTGTTCCTTCAATGAAAAAATATTGTCAAAAAATGGCTACTTGATATCTATAAAAAGACCTACTATGTGAATAAGTTGTTTCACACTCAAATATATACCAAAATTATAGTCTAGGAACAAATCAAAAAGATAATTACAAAAACTTAATTACGACTAAATTGCATCAAAAAATCTTATAAAACCAACCAAAACCATCCAAAATCATAACCAACATTAATCCCAGCAAATTAATACATAATCAAATTTCCATTAATTGATTATTTTTGAACTCTTTTAACAATCCAAACTGTGCTAATGATCATGTATAAACCACATAAATCCCTAAAAGAAATAAATATGTCTAGACCCTTTTAACAACATTAAAGCATGCATAAAACCATCATGAACCTTACTGGAAAAGATTTCTACAGTTGTATTCGTCTTGCATCAGATGCGGCTATGCAAGTATGGTCTATAATCCCGGCTGCAACTGCTGCATCATATAATAATTGTTGTATTGGACACTGGTTTAGATAATCAATCAACATGTATAACCCAAGTAAATATACATAATATAAATGCACCTAAATTCTATTATTTAATTCAACATAAACTTGGTACAACATTCAAGTAATCATATATCAGCACATACACACATTTGTGTTGGACATGGATGTTTTCAAGATGCTATAATAATATCCAACAGATGCAGTAGCTGCAGGTTAAACATGTTAATACTTGCTGCAACAGATGCACAGAACCCTATTGTTTTAATCAATTCATATCAATAACAAATTAAAAATTAGTATTTGGGGACATTCATACCATTTAGAATTTGGGTAAACTCATAAATAATGGTATACCAGCACATACACGCAGATTTGGTTTTTTTTTCAAGATTTGGTTTTTTTTCATATAAGTTGGGGAATCATAGGAAGAAGGTACAAAACAAAATATGATAATCTATGTGGGTAGTTAAACTGTTCTTGTGGTCATAACTCATTGATAGGACTCCACCAAGGCACCAAACATTTCATCAAACATGTGTATTGTATGATGCATTATAGTAAACAAAACAAAAAACTAAAATAAGCCACCTAAACGAAGATCACATCCTGGTCCACTTAACAACTTAACATTCAGGAAATGAAATAATTCTCATCACATAAACTAGCCAGAAATTTGGATATGGACTCATAAACATATGCAAAATAGAACGAAAGAGCATCATATGAAATTTTCATAGTAATACAAACATACAAGTTTGTAAATCACAATTCATAAGAAATTTTTATAGTAATACAAACATACAAGTTACTTTGAGAGAGTTGTTCTTCCTTTTTCCTTATGATTAATTAAGAATACAAATACGAAAGTACCTTATAATTTCTGCAAGCTGGCCACCTGCAAAGAGTAAATCACACACCTGCATTTGACAGCACGGACACACGTGTATTATACTACTGCTGGTTTTGAACATAAATCACACACCTGCATTTAATAATTAACTTGTTTGCGTTTCTTCTTTTGAGAATGGAACACGTACACATACATAACAAAGGACTGCTGATTATTTTTGTTTTCGACAACAAGACTCAACCAAACACACACTTAGACTTAGGATGAGGGACTAGGAGAGGGCTGCTGCGACAAGAGACTAGTTTGAGACTTGGCTTGGAGCTGAGTCTCGGAACTTTTCATTTCATGCAACACACACAGACGTAAACACTGCACCTTTCACACCCCTGGGCTCACTAATTTCATCCATTTCAGCAGCAAAACAGAAGGATTAAGGGCGATTTATGCATTTACATGTTGAACAAACAATATGGAAATGAATAGGCCAACGCCAAGGGCCAATGGTCGTACCTTCTACCAAAAAGAATGGGTTGATACATTAGTTCAGATGGTTGTACCTACCACCAAAAACAAAGTTTTGATACATAGTTCAGATATATCCACCAAAGGCTTGGTTGCCAAATAATTATTAATTAAAGTATTTGTAGGACAGAAATATTAATTAATTTATGTTTACATATATCATGACCAAATCAATAAAAGAATATTAGAACATAAACTTGCAAGCATATCGCATTCTACCGTACTTGTGTACAAGATCAAGTTTTACTGCTGAGCCTTCATGTGCCTCTAAAACTTAACCAATTTGTGAGAGAAAACAGAGCCCTAATCTGCATATATTTGAGAGAAACAAGGCCCTAATATTTCAAAATCAAACATTAACAACAACATAGAGCAAATCCAAAAGAATTCTTCATCAAATACACGAGCAGATCTGAAGGAATCAATAGATATGTACATCAAATACAAATCACAATTCAAAACTTACTCAAAGAGATCTGATGGAAACGAGTTCAATCAGATAGATTTTAAGAACCTGAGAAATCGACTTCGAGGCTTCAAGCAGTTGGAACAAATATGCTGAAAAGAGCAGGGGTGGGTGACGAGAAGACGTGTGCCAGTAACAATCGCCGAAGTCAAGGAGACGCTGGCAGTAACCATCGCCGAAGCAGTGAGCACTAAACAATGTTATTGTTTGCTTGACTTTGGAGCCATCGTCATTATACGTCATGGATGGGGTCGTCTGGTGGTTGATAACGACGAAGACAAGGCTTTTGTTCTTGGGAGGGGATGCGATTGTGGTGGAGACCAACCAGTTAGGCATGGGAAGTGATTGTGCATACGACAGTCATAGTAATTAGGAAGAGTTTAAACCTAGAATGGGAATTTAGGGTATAACAAAATTTTGGGGGAGGGAAATTGAAGGAAAAGTTTTCATTCCTTCTAAATTTTTGGTAAACAAATTATTTATCAAAAAAATTTTGTACCCTGTTTTTTTTTGTTTACTTTAATGAATCCACTTGTTTTAAAATCATCTTAAAATAATATATGTTTTTATTTATTTAGAAAAATAAAGGGTGGGAGATTTGTAAAAAGAAAAAAGAAGACATCCTAAAATAATATATTTTATTATTTTAAAAAATAAAAGGAATTACAATCACATGTTATATGTAACCTCTTTAAAAAAGTTACATTTACTTTACACATATTCAGCCTTTTAAAAAAATGTAACTTTAACCTATAAAAAATGCAACATTTCTTATAAATGTTGCCATTTTCAATCAAATTTGTAACTTTTTAAATTAAAGGTTGCATTAGATCTTCTTTTGCAACCTTTATTTTTTTATACTTGCTTTAGAATCAAATGCAACTAATTATATAAAAGTTGCTTGTAAAAGGTTACAATAGGCTCATTTTGTAGTAGTGAACTCAGAACTTTATACTGAAACTCATAATGATTACAAATTTCACAAGAACCTCTAATCCTTTTGATTAGACGAAGAACACAGACTGTTCTTAGGCTTTTACAACCTTAGAGGCTTAGGGAAACTTAAAACAGAATAACAAAATATTACGTCTGTACATTAAGACCTTCTGTCTACTCTATTTTTTCTATTCTATTTGATTCCTTGTAAAACTACAATTTATCTTCAAGAGATATCTTAAATCTTCTGATCTTTATGTCTTCCTTGAAAGTAGCACCTTCTGTTATTATCAAAAAGCAACTTGATCATTTGATTCTAGTAGCTTGAGTTTCTTTAACTAGCGGCTTGAGTTTCTTGAACTAACAGCTACAGAATTGTAATTGTAACAACCTAACTTTTGATCTAGTCTTAAATTCAGTAATATTTGAACCGATAATGTAATAATGTTACATTATTTGAATTATAATTTAATTAAGTTATGAAATATTTATTTAAATTATATAAATATTTATATTATGAATTAATAAATTGTTAAAGATAATTAAATAAAAGAGATATAATATACAAAAATGAAAGTGGGTTAACTAGCAAATATAACTAGATGAAGTATATAAATGTGATTTATTAATTAAAAATCAGATTCTCTCTCTCTCTCTACTCTCTCTCTAACTTTTTCTCTCTACTCTCTCTCTACCTTCTCTCTAAATTTATTCCAAACCGACCGTCCGATTATCAAGTTATATATATCATTAGAAAGATCTCGGAGAATACTACACGAATCTGCTATCTCCTGCGTGATTTCATACGAATTTGAGGTAAGAATTGATATTTTCACGTTTTTATATATATTTCAGTTTTTCGAATTTATTAGTTTTATGAAATTTAAAGCTATTTTTTATGGAGTTTAACTAGAATTTGTATAATATAATCGAATATAGGTTTGTTACGTAACATATTCGTGATTTTAGGCCTAAAATCGTATGTTTTAAAACTGCAAATATGAACAAACTCGAGTTACCAAGAACAAACTCGAAAATACATGGAACAAACTCAAATTTGAGTTAGATTCGAAATTATATTCGAATTTAATCATTAGATTCGAAATTCATTAAATTCGAATCTAATTTCCTCGAATTTATGCATGTGTGTGGTTCGAATTTAATCATATAGATTCGAATGACGGTTGTTGTAAACATTAGAATCGAAATGTGGTCCTCAAAAATTTGACAAGTGCATATATATATTGGAAATTGAAAATCTCGAATCTAGCTTCTGACATTTGAATTTGATAGGTTTTAATAGTATATATATACTTGAATTTAATATATATGAATTAAATCTAATTTTAATTTGAATTTAATCCTTTATTCTACTTTAACCTATATTCGAATATATTGAATAAAATACATAGACAATGCATAAAATAACTAGATAGTTAGCAAAATGAGCTAAGTATATATATTTATATATATATATATATATTGACCCTTGAGAATTTATGAATAAAGAAGTTATCAGAATCAGATAAAATAAAGAATTTAAAGATAAAAGATAATGATATTTACATGAGATTGTTATGATAATTCTGGACAGGTTCAGTGAAATTCTGAACAAAGATTTAGAGATTTATAAAGTGGGTCAAAGATTTGATTTGACAGAGAACAGATTGAGATAAAATCCTGAGATAACTCAGGTGGCAGATTTTACATCTGTTTGATAAAGACCCAACACTGTGAGTTATAGATATTCAGATTTAACATGCTTAAATTTCCGGTTGAGACATATTGTTGATGCTAGATTGATTTGACATTCATATTATCAGCTGGATTGTGACCTGTGCACACCATGGTTCGGTGTTGCCCAGTGGATCATGATAGCTATTTGACTTATCATTTCATATGATATTGCATTTTTCATGACATGATTACATATGCTTCATCATTGCATAGACTTGACATATTGATTCAGCTTGATTAGCCTTGATTGGTCTATTGTTCTAGACTTGGCTATTTCACCAGTTCTATTGAACTTGGTAATGACCTCCGATGTTCCGGCACGTTGATTTACTGGTAGCTAGCCCAGTATGTGGCTGATCCCCACGATTTAAGCGTGAGCGTGGCCTGAGCATCATCCGACTCTATGATTTCTATGTCTCAATCATGAGGGCTGTAGCGGCAGCCAAGACATATCACGCTGGATTGATGATCCGCTTGACATTGCATGTTTTATTTGAAAATCTATTTACTCACTAAGCTTTGCTTACGGTTGCTACATTAATATTTTTACAGGAAAAGACAAAGGAAAGTCACCTGCCGGACCTAGTTCTTAGGTCTTACACGCTCAAGACAGAAGTTTCATAAACCTCTACTCAGCGACCCCATTTTGGTACTAATTGGATGACGATATTATGGTGATCTGGGTAGATTTATTTTGATAATATGATGATATTAATTAGATTAGACTTGTGCCCTTTATAAGTTTAATTTAAAAACTTAATCTGTATTAAACTTAAATCTTAATAGCTTGTACTGTAATTTATAATTCCGCATCTAAAATTACTCTATCTTAGTTTGATTGATATCGTATTGCATGATGTGGGACCTAGACTCGTGAGAACTGCCCCGTAAGGGGTGGTCATCACAGGATGGTATCAGAGCACATAGTTTGAGTGAATCAAGTATTACGTGAGTATACTTGGTCTCAAACTGAAGCAATACATATGTATCAATCATTTAGGAGGTTGGAACTGAGATAGGATGTACAGACTACTAGGATGGGAAAAAGGGTACATAGATCTAAGTCTATAAACTGATAGTTAAATGCTTGTAATTTTCAGTAGAAGATGTCAGGATCAGGATCAGGTGATATTCCCAGCAACATGAACCCACAACAAATGTTTGAAATGATGCAACAACTTTTAGCCCAACATTCAGAACAACAAAATAAGACAATGCAAGAACAGTTCCAGGCCAGAGATGAGGCCGAAGCTAAAAGACGTGAAGAAAAGAAAAATAAGAGAAAAGAAAAGCAAGTCCAGACTAATGAATCTGATTCTGATAAATCTAATCCAGAAACCCAAACTGCTCAGCCAAAAGGCTGCAAATTTAAAGATTTCAAAGCGAGCGGTTCCCTGAACTTTGAGGGTACAGTGAATCCAATTCAGGCGATGGATTGGATCAGCCATACCGAAGAGATTTTCAGAATCTCTGATTGCTTAGATTCGAAGAAAGTGAGCTATGCGTCTGCGTTGTTTGTCGGAGCTGCCCGTGCCTGGTGGAAAACCCAGAGAAGCATATATGGCGAGGAAGTAATACAGACTCTAGAGTGGAACCAGTTCCTAGATATGTTTAATGCAAAATATTGTCCGATCGACCAACAAGATAAGATGGAGGTTCAACTAATGCAGCTCACCCAGGGAACAAAGACTGTTGATGAATACGAGCACGAATTTTCTCGACTATGCGGCTACTCCTCATATCAAGTAGCTACTGAAGAAAGTAAGATGAATAGATTCCGTGGAGGACTCAACCCAAGATACCGGCACCCGATGAGCACGATAAAGTATAAGTCCTATCTGGAAATGGTGGAAGCGGCCAGACAGATTGAGAGAGGATATCTAGAGTACGGTGATCAGCTATACGCTTCAACGACTAACCCAATGAATCCGTCTCCTCCGAAGAAACAAAGATTTGGTAGATTTTTCAAGCCAAATAAGTCGCAATCTCAGCAATCCTATCAGCATAGTTCACAGCTAAAAGCACAAGTTTACTCCCTCACGAACGAACCACGATTCTGCAAGCGATGCAGAAGATCACACATGGGATTGTGCAATCCAGATGATGTTACTTGCTTTGCGTGCAACATGATCGGTCACAGTAGTGAAGAATGCCCACAGCAGGGACGTGGATGCGCAAAATGTGGAAAAAGGGGACACTTTATGTATCAGTGTCGTAGCGGGCCGCGTTATCAGTCTCAGTCATCAGCTGGAGGGTCTACAGTTAAGAGTTCTGCTTCAACGCCGACTGCAAAGACTCGAGCTTTTCAAATAACAGCTGAGGAAGCAAAAGAAACACCTGACGTAGTTACCGGTATGATCCTGCTTAACTCTATTCCTGCCCGAGTACTATTTGATTCCGGCGCGAGTCGTTCTTTCATATCAACATCTTTTGCACAAAGATTACATAAGTCTCCATCAAAGCTTTCTGTGATACTAGGCATTGAGACAGCTAGTAACAATTTCGTTATGGCTGATTCTGTTTATCGTAATTGCACACTACTTATTGGCAACATCGTATTCCATCTCGATCTCATTCCTATTCCGTTAAAATAATTTGACGTCATCATCGGCATGGACTGGTTAATGAACAACGAGGCTACAATTATCTGCAATCGACGAATCATCAGAATCAAGTCCTCAGACGGCCGAGCATTGGAAATCAAAGGCGAGAAGCGAAAAGGTGCTCACTGCTTTATAACTGTTGAAAAGGCTCACAATTATCTGTCTAAGGGTCATGAGTCTTACGTATGCTATGTCTCATCTGAATCTAACTCTGAAGCCCAAAAGAAATCTTTATCTGATATCCCAATTGTCTGCGAGTTCCCAGACGTCTTTCCTGATGACATTTCCGGAGTGCCACCGGAACGTCAAGTCGAGTTCAG
Source organism: Centrapalus pauciflorus (assembly GCA_020465985.1). Classification (NCBI taxonomy): domain Eukaryota; kingdom Viridiplantae; phylum Streptophyta; class Magnoliopsida; order Asterales; family Asteraceae; genus Centrapalus; species Centrapalus pauciflorus. The sequence continues at coordinate 11,566 of JAANYP010000629.1, read as the reverse complement.
TATTGACTTGGTTCCTGGTGCGGCTCCCATTGCAAAAGCTCCCTACGGACTTGCACCTGCAGAAATGCAGGAAATGTCAAAACAATTGCAAGAGCTGTTAGAAAAGGGATTTATCCGACCAAGTTCATCTCCATGGGGTGCACCTGTCTTATTCGTTAAGAAGAATGACGAAACTTTTCGAATGTGCATTGATTACCGTGAGTTGAACAAAGTCACAATAAAGAATAAATATCCCCTGCCCAGGATCGATGATCTATTTGATCAGCTACAAGGAGCCAGCTACTTCTCGAAAATCGATCTTCGTTCTGGGTATCACCAATTAAAAGTCAGAGATGAGGATATTCCGAAGACAGCCTTCCGAACGAGATACGGTCATTACGAATTTCTCGTGATGCCGTTCGGCTTAACAAATGCACCAGCGGCGTTCATGGACCTCATGAATCGCGTGTGCAGACCGATGCTGGATAAGTCAGTTATCGTATTCATAGACGATATTCTGATTTACTCCAAAACGAAGGCTGATCATGCTATTCATTTGCGGCAATTGCTAGAGTTACTGAGAAAAGAAAGACTCTATGCAAAGTTTTCTAAATGCGAATTCTGGCTCAGACAGGTATAACTTTACATTGTCTTAAGCTATTTCTTAAGCGTTCTTTGATTGTACAAAACTTGAAATTTTACTTTGCTGCTTTTATAGATTCAATTCCTTGGCCATGTTGTTTCTGGCGAAGGGATATCTGTTGATCCTTCTAAAGTCGAGGCCGTTCAAAAATGGCAAACGCCTCGCAATGCCTCTGAGATCCAAAGTTTCCTTGGATTGGCCGGTTACTATCGGCGATTAATAAAGGACTTCTCAAAGATTGTTGTGCCACTTACGATGTTAACACGAAAGAATACACCTTTCGTGTGGGCTGATAAACAGCAAGAGGCATTTGAAACTCTGAAGCAAAAGCTAATTCAAGCGCCAATCCTAGCCTTACCAGAGGGCAATGATGACTTTGTTGTTTACAGCGACGCATCTGGTACTGGCTTAGGATGTGTTCTGATGCAAAGCGGAAAAGTTATTGCCTATGCTTCAAGGCAATTGAAAGATTTCGAGAAAAGTGCACCAACTCATGATCTTGAGTTGGCTGCCGTTACCTTTGCTCTGAAGATCTGGCGTCACTATTTATATGGGACTCGGTGTCAGCTTTACACCGATCATAAGAGTCTCAAACATCTCTTTACTCAAAAGGATCTAAACATGAAATAGCGACGGTCCTTGGAGCTTATCAAGGACTATGATTGCGAGATCCTATATCATCCCGGCAAAGCTAATGTTGTCGCGGATGCTTTGAGTAGAAAAGTTTATCCAGAAAAGTGCTGCTATGCCCTAACTTCGGTTATATTCTCTTCTGATCTTATTGAAGACATCCGAGTTGCTCAAGCTGAAGCACTGAAAGAAGAGAATCTCTGTTCTGAAAATCTTAAAGGGCAGCTACAATTTCTAACTCTGAATCATTTGGGACTTCACTGTCTCAAGGGAAACCGAATCTGGATTCCTAAATATGGTTCTATTCACAGCACTCTTCTATCCGAAGCCCATCACTCCAAGTTATCTGTTCATCCTGGCAGCTCAAAGATGTATTTTGATCTGAAAGCCGATTATTGGTGGCCAGGAATGAAGAAAGACATCGGTAAATGTGTTGAAAGCTGCAGAGTCTGTCAGATGGTAAAGGCAGAACATCAGAAACCCTTCGGGGATATGCAACCACTGCCAGTTCCCGAATGGAAGTGGGAGCATATAACAATGGACTTCATCACGAAGTTGCCAAAAACCAAAAGACAGCACGACTCCATCTGGGTAGTCGTGGATCGGTTAACGAAGTCAGCTCACTTCATACCGATGAAAGAAACATATTCCCTCGATAGATTGGCACAGCTATACATCACTGAAATAATTTTTCGTCACGGTGTGCCAAAGTCTATCGTATCTGATCGTGATAGTCGTTTCACATCTAGATTCTGGCAAGCTCTACAAGACGGGATGGGTACTCGGATCTCTATGAGTACTGTTTATCATCCTAATGCAGATGGCCAGAGTGAGCGTACTATCCTTACTCTTGAAGATATGCTTCGTGCCTGCGTTCTTGATCTGGGTGGTAACTGGGATGACCACTTGTCGTTGGTCGAATTCTCATATAATAACAGTTATCATTCTACGATCAAGATGGCTCCTTTTGAAGCTTTGTACGGAAGAAAGTCCAGAACTCCTACCTGTTGGCGCGAAACAGGCAAATCGCCAATAGCTGGTCCTGCCCTTCTACAGTTGACTCACGAGAAGATTCAACTCGTTAGAAGAAACATACTTGAAGCTCAAAGCAGGCAGAAGTCGTATTATGATAATCGACACAGATCAATAAGCTTTGCGGTTAACGATTGGGTGATGTTGAAAGTATCCCCAATGAAGAATGTGGTAAGATTCATAAAGAGAAACAAGCTAGCTCCAAGATTCATCGGCCCGTTCAAGATTGTTGAAAAGATAGGAAATCAATCTTATCGTCTTGAACTGCCAGCGGACTTATCTAGAATACATCCTGTATTTCATGTCAGTCATCTGAGAAAGAGCTTAGCAGACGAAAGAGAAGTTTAAATACCACACGTTAACTTGCAAATTGATGAAAAGCTTAGAGTGGTTGAAGAGCCAGAACGTATTCTGGACTCGAAGACCAAGAAGCTTAGAAACAAAGAAATACAGATGGTGCTCGTCCAGTGGAAACACCATAAAGGTTCGCATCAGTCTTGGGAATCGAGAGATGTTATGAAAGCTACTTATCCCAGTCTGTTCGAACATAGCTAACTTCGAGGACGAAGTTTGTGCGTGGTGGAGCCCATTCTGTAACAACCTAACTTTTGATCTAGTCGTAAATTCAGTAATATTTGAAACGATAATGTAATAATGTTACATTATTTGAATTATAATTTAATTAAGTTATGATATATTTAATTAAATTATATAAATATTTATATTACGAATTAATAAATTATTAAAGATAATTAAATAAAAGAGATATAATATACAAAAATGAAAGTGGGTTAACTAGCAAATATAACTAGATGAAGTTTATAAACGTGATTTATTAATTAAAAATCAGATTCTCTCTCTCTCTAACTTTTTCTCTCTACTCTCTCTCTACCTTCTCTCTAAATTTTATTCCAAACCGACCGTCCGATTATCAAGTTATATATATCATTAGAAAGATCTCGGAGAATACTACACGAATCTGCTATCTCCTGCGTGATTTCATACGAATTTGAGGTAAGAATTGATATTTTCACGTTTTTATATATATTTCAGTTTTTCGAATTTATTAGTTTTATGAAATATAAAGCTATTTTTTATGGAGTTTAACTAGAATTTGTATAATATAATCGAATATAGGTTTGTTACGTAACATATTCGTGATTTTAGGCCTAAAAACGTATGTTTTAAAACTGCAAATATGAACAAACTCGAGTTACCAAGAACAAACTCGAAATACATGGAACAAACTCGAATTTGAGTTAGATTCGAAATTATATTCGAATTTAATCATTAGATTCAAAATTCATTAAATTCGAATCTAATTTCCTCGAATTTATGCATGTGTGTGGTTCGAATTTAATCATATAGATTGGAATGATGGTTGGTGTAAACATTGGAATCGAAATGTGGTCCTCAAAAATTTGACAAGTGCATATATATATTGGAAATTGAAAATCTCGAATCTAGCTTCTGACATTTGAATTTGATAGGTTTTAATAGTATATATATACTTGAATTTAATATATATGAATTAAATCTAATTTTAATTTGAATTTAATCCTTTATTCTACTTTAACCTATATTCGAATATATTGAATAAAATACATAGACAATGCATAAAATAACTAGATAGTTAGCAAAATGAGCTAAGTATATATATTTATATATATATATTGACCCTTGAGAATTTATGAATAAAGAAGTTATCAGAATCAGATAAAATAAAGAATTTAAAGATAAAAGATAATGATATTTACATGAGATTGTTATGATAATTCTGGACAGGTTCAGTGAAATTCTGAACAAAGATTTAGAGATTTATAAAGTGGGTCAAAGATTTGATTTGACAGAGAACAGATTGAGATAAAATCCTGAGATAACTCAGGTGGCAGATTTTACATCTGTTTGATAAAGACCCAACACTGTGAGTTATAGATATTCAGATTTAACATGCTTAAATTTCCGGTTGAGACATATTGTTGATGCTAGATTTATTTGACATTCATATTATCAGCTGGATTGTGACCTGTGCACACCATGGTTCGGTGTTGGCCAGTGGATCATGATAGCTATTTGACTTATCATTTCATATGATATTGCATTTTTCGTTCATTTCTGACATTGCTTTGACATTACTGCTATCATGACATGATTATGTATGCTTCATCATTGCATAGACTTGACATATTGATTCAGCTTGATTAGCCTTGATTGGTCTATTGTTCTAGACTTGGCTATTTCACCAGTTCTATTAAACTTGGTAATGACCTCCGATGTTCCGCCACGTTGATTTACTGGTAGCTAGCCCAGTATGTGGCTGATCCCCACGATTTAAGCGTGAGCGTGGCCTGAGCATCATCCGACTCTATGATTTCTATGTCTCAATCATGAGGGCTGTAGCGGCAGCCAAGACATATCACGCTAGATTGATGATCCGCTTGACATTGCATGTTTTATTTGAAAATCTATTTACTCACTAAGCTTTGCTTACGGTTGCTACATTAATATTTTTACAGGAAAAGACAAAGGAAAGTCACCTGCCGGACCTAGTTCTTAGGTCTTACACGCTCAAGACAGAAGTTTCATAGACCTCTACTCAGCGACCCCATTTTGGTACTAATTGGATGACGATATTATGGTGATCTGGGTAGATTTATTTTGATAATATGATGATATTAATTAGATTAGACTTGTGCCCTTTATAAGTTTAATTTAAAAACTTAATCTGTATTAAACTTAAATCTTAATAGCTTGTACTGTAATTTATAATTCCGCATCTAAAATTACTCTATCTTAGTTTGATTGATATCGTATTGCATGATGTGGGACCTAGACTCGTGAGAACTGCCCCGTAAGGGGTGGTCTTCACAGTAATCACCCCAGAAGTATGCTAACAGCATGAAAAACTCATCTAGCAGCTTGACATTTATACTAAATGATATTTTCCTAACAATATATGTATTCAATCAAAATATTCATCCGTACATTGATCTTCAGTTTAGTCAAATTCTAATGCACGCATACATACAAATTTAAAATAAATACATTATAATCATTATCATTTTCTTTAGATGTTCAACTTTAAACTGTGGAACATAAAGAGGACAAGCATCATTGCTAAGGGTACTGTCTACTTGACAGATGAAAAAGTGATGCTTCATAACACACCACTCCCAGATGATTACTACAAAGTGTCCGTTGAATAATCGATAATTGATGCAGCTTGTATTCCGGACAAAGGAAACAATGGTTTCAAAACAGCTAAAGACGCAGTAGGTGGTTTTTATTCATGGCCCAAGGACAAAATGATTATTGATAAGGGTCACGAGGTATTTTATCTGCTTACATGTCTATATATGTGTGTGTGTGTATATATATATATATACACACATATATATAGTTCTTCATTTTAATTTAGTGTTTCATAGATATACACCTTCTTTCTTATTACACGTAACACCACAAAATGTTGGACAAAAGGAAGCAGCTGGAGCTGCACCAGAAGTAAAACGAAAGCACAACAAACAAACACCAATTTGTGTGACTAGTCATCAACTGCAATTACAAAAGCAAGCGAAGACCAAATTGAAGAGTCAAAAGGCATTACATTACAGTTCTGTATAAGTAGTTGATGCAATTACTATACATGTACATATTCCAATTTTTATTTGTGATATATAAATAAATATATCATATGGTCACATGTTGTGGCCACTGTTTTATTAAATATTTTTGTGACTAAATAGTGCATAAAATTTCAATGGTCATTGGGTGATCGATTAATGGTCACACTTTTTAACACCTACGACCATATATGGCATAATTTTATGTGACCAAAGCCCACAATATGACACTCGCTGTGTGACCAAATGGTTGCAATCAGCCACACATACATAAAAATAAAGTGGCCATTGCATGGACAATAGTAACACAAAATACAAGTTTACCTCACTTAAAAGAACATATGGTCACACTTTTTAACACCTACGGCCACATATGGCATAATTTTATGTGACGAAAGCGCACAAGAAGACACTCATTGTGTGACCAAATGGTTGCAATCAGCCACACATACATAAAAATAAAGTGGCCATTGCATGGACAATAGTCACACAAAATACAAGTTTATTTCACTTAAAAGAGCATATGGTCACACTTTTTAACACCTACGGCCACATATGACATATTTTTATGTGACCAAAGCCTAGAGGAAGACACTTGTTGTGTGACCAAATGGTTGCAATCAGCTACACATACATAAAAATAAAGTGGCCATTGCATGGACAATAGTTACCCAAAATACAAGTTTACCTCACATAAAAGAGCATATGGTCACACTTTTTAACACCTACGGCCACATATGGCATAATTTTATGTGACCAAAGTCCACAAGAAGACACTCGTTGTGTGACCAAATGGTTACAATCAGCCACACATACATAAAAATAAAGTGGCCATTGCATTGACAATAGTCACACAAAATAAAAGTTTATATCACTTAAAATAGCATATGGTCACACTTTTTAACACCTACGACCACATTTGACATAATTTTATGTGACCAAAGCCCACAAGAAGACACTCGTTGTGTGACCAAATGGTTGCAATCAGCCACACATACATAAAAATAATGTGGCCATTGCATGGACAATAGTCACACAAAATAAAAGTTTACCTCACTTAAAAGAGAATATGGTCACACTTTTTAACACCTATGGCCACATTAGGCATAATTTTATGTGACCAAAGCCCACAACAAGACACTCGTTGTGTGACCAAATGGTTGCAATCAGCCACACATACATAAAAATAAAGTGGCCATTGCATGGACAATAGTCACACAAAATACAAGTTTTTTTCACTTAAAAGAGCATATGGTCACACTTTTCAACACCTACGGCCACATATGACATATTTTTATGTGACCAAAGCCTAGAGGAAGACACTTGTTGTGTGACCCAATGGTTGCAATCAGCCACACATACATAAAAGTAAAGTGGCCATTGCATGGACAATAGTTACCCAAAATACAAGTTTACCTCACTTAAAAGAGCATATGGTCACACTTTTTCACACCTACGGCCACATATGTCATAAATTTATGTGACCAAAGCCCACAAGAAGACACTCGTTGTGTGACCAAATGGTTACAATCAGCCACACATACATAAAAATAAAGTGGCCATTGCATTGACAATAGTCACACAAAATAAAAGTTTACCTCACTTAAAAGAGCATATGGTCACACTTTTTAACACCTACGACCACATTTGACATAATTTTATGTGACCAAAGCCCACAAGAAAACACTCGTTGTGTGACCAAATGGTTGCAATCAGCCACACATACATAAAAATAAAGTGGCCATTGCATGGACAATAGTCACACAAAATAAAAGTTTACCTCACTTAAAAGAGCATATGGTCACACTTTTAACACCTATGGCCACATTTGGCATAATTTTATGTGACCAAAGCCCACAACAAGACACTCGTTGTGTGACCAAACGGTTGCAATCAGCCACACATACATGAAAATAAAGTGGCCATTGCATGTACAATAGTCACACAAAAATACAAGTTTACCTAACTTAAAAGAGCATATGGTCATACTTTTTAACACCTACGACCACATTTGAAAAAATTTTATGTGACCAAAGCCCACAAGAAGACACTCAATGTGTGACCAAATGGTTGCAATCAGCCACACATACATAAAAATAAAGTTGCCATTGCATGGACAATAGTCACACAGAATACAAGTTTATTTCACTTAAAAGAGCATATGGTGACACTTTTTAACACCTACGGCCACATATGGCATATTTTTAGGTGACCAAAGCCTAGAGGAAGACACTTGTTGTGTGACCAAATGGTTGCAATCAGCCACACATACATAAAAATAAAGTGGCCATTGCATGGACAATAGTCACACAAAATAAAAGTTTACCTCACTTAAAAGAGCATATGGTCACACTTTTAACACCTATGGCCACATTTGGCATAATTTTATGTGACCAAAGCCCACAACAAGACACTCGTTGTGTGACCAAACGGTTGCAATTAGCCACACATACATAAAAATAAAGTGGCCATTGCATGGACAATAGTAACACAAAATACAAGTTTACCTCACTTAAAAGAACATATGGTCACACTTTTTAACAACTACGGCCACATATGGCATAATTTTATGTGACCAAAGCCCACAAGAAGACACTCATTGTGTGACCAAATGGTTGCAATCAGCCACACATACATAAAAATAAAGTAGCCATTGCATGGACAATAGTCACACAAAATACAAGTTTATTTCACTTAAAACAGCATATGGTCACACTTTTTAACACCTACGGCCACATATGACATATTTTTATGTGACCAAAGCCTAGAGGAAGACACTTGTTGTGTGACCAAATGGTTGCAATCAGCTACACATACATAAAAATAAAGTGGGCATTGCATGGACAATAGTTACCCAAAATACAAGTTTACCTCACTTAAAAGAGCATATGGTCACACTTTTTAACACCTACGGCCACATATGGCATAATTTTATGTGACCAAAGCCCACAAGAAGACACTCATTGTGTGACCAAATGGTTGCAATCAGCCACACATACATAAAAATAAAGTGGCCATTGCATGGACAATAGTCACACAAAATACAAGTTTATTTCACTTAAAAGAGCATATGGTCACACTTTTTAACACCTACGGCCACATATGGCATATTTTTATGTGACCAAAGCCAAGAGGAAGACACTTGTTGTGTGACCAAATGGTTGCAATCAGCTACACATACATAAAAATAAAGTGGGCATTGCATGGACAATAGTTACCCAAAATACAAGTTTACCTCACTTAAAAGAGCATATGGTCACACTTTTTAACACCTACGGCCACATATGGCATAATTTTATGTGACCAAAGCCCACAAGAAGACACTCGTTGTGTGACCAAATGGTTACAATCAGCCACACATACATAAAAATAAAGTGGCCATTGCACGGACAATAGTCACACAAAAGACATGTTTATTTCACTTAAAAGAGCACATGGTCACACTTTTTAACACCTACGGCCACATATGGCATATTTTTAGGTGACCAAAGCCTAGAGGAAGACACTTGTTGTGTGACCAAATGGTTGCAATCAGCCACACATACATAAAAATAAAGTGGCCATTGCATGGACAATAGTTACCCAAAATACAAGTTTACCTCTCTTAAAAGAGCATATGGTCACACTTTTTAACACCTATGGCCACATATGACATAATTTTATGTGACCAAAGCGCACAAGAAGACACTCGTTGTGTGACCAAATGGTTACAATTAGCCACACATACATAAAAATAAAGTGGCCATTTCATTGACAATAGTAACACAAAATACAAGTTTACCTCACTTAAAAGAACATATGGTCACACTTTTTAACAACTACGGCCACATATGGCATAATTTTATGTGACCAAAGCCCACAAGAAGACACTCATTGTGTGACCAAATGGTTGCAATCAGCCACACATACATAAAAATAAAGTAGCCATTGCATGGACAATAGTCACACAAAATACAAGTTTATTTCACTTAAAACAGCATATGGTCACACTTTTTAACACCTACGGCCACATATGACATATTTTTATGTGACCAAAGCCTAGAGGAAGACACTTGTTGTGTGACCAAATGGTTGCAATCAGCTACACATACATAAAAATAAAGTGGCCATTGCATGGACAATAGTTACCCAAAATACAAGTTTACCTCACATAAAAGAGCATATGGTCACACTTTTTAACACCTACGGCCACATATGGCATAATTTTATGTGACCAAAGTCCACAAGAAGACACTCGTTGTGTGACCAAATGGTTACAATCAGCCACACATACATAAAAATAAAGTGGCCATTGCATTGACAATAGTCACACAAAATAAAAGTTTACCTCACTTAAAATAGCATATGGTCACACTTTTTAACACCTACGACCACATTTGACATAATTTTATGTGACCAAAGCCCACAAGAAGACACTCGTTGTGTGACCAAATGGTTGCAATCAGCCACACATACATAAAAATAAAGTGGCCATTGCATGGACAATAGTCACACAAAATAAAAGTTTACCTCACTTAAAAGAGAATATGGTCACACTTTTTAACACCTATGGCCACATTTGGCATAATTTTATGTGACCAAAGCCCACAACAAGACACTCGTTGTATGACCAAATGGTTGCAATCAGCCACACATACATAAAAATAAAGTGGCCATTGCATGGACAATAGTCACACAAAATACAAGTTTATTTCACTTAAAAGAGCATATGGTCACACTTTTTAACACCTACGGCCACATATGGCATATTTTTATGTGACCAAAGCCTAGAGGAAGACACTTGTTGTGTGACCAAATGGTTGCAATCAGCTACACATACATAAAAATAAAGTGGCCATTGCATGGACAATAGTTACCCAAAATACAAGTTTACCTCACATAAAAGAGCATATGGTCACACTTTTTAACACCTACGGCCACATATGGCATAATTTTATGTGACCAAAGTCCACAAGAAGACACTCGTTGTGTGACCAAATGGTTACAATCAGCCACACATACATAAAAATAAAGTGGCCATTTCATTGACAATAGTAACACAAAATACAAGTTTACCTCACTTAAAAGAACATATGGTCACACTTTTTAACAACTACGGCCACATATGGCATAATTTTATGTGACCAAAGCCCACAAGAAGACACTCATTGTGTGACCAAATGGTTGCAATCAGCCACACATACATAAAAATAAAGTAGCCATTGCATGGACAATAGTCACACAAAATACAAGTTTATTTCACTTAAAACAGCATACGGTCACACTTTTTAACACCTACGGCCACATATGACTTATTTTTATGTGACCAAAGCCTAGAGGAAGACACTTGTTGTGTGACCAAATGGTTGCAATCAGCTACACATACATAAAAATAAAGTGGCCATTGCATGGACAATAGTTACCCAAAATCCAAGTTTACCTCACATAAAAGAGCATATGGTCACACTTTTTAACACCTACGGCCACATATGGCATAATTTTATGTGACCAAAGTCCACAAGAAGACACTCGTTGTGTGACCAAATGGTTACAATCAGCCACACATACATAAAAATAAAGTGGCCATTGCATTGACAATAGTCACACAAAATAAAAGTTTACCTCACTTAAAATAGCATATGGTCACACTTTTTAACACCTACGACCACATTTGACATAA